>BLKM01001619.1:5969998-6547130 GCA_013340265.1 Coptotermes formosanus | reverse complement strand
CTGTCTGTCTGTCTGTCTGTCTGTCTGTCTGTCTGTCTGTCTGTCTGTCTGTCTGTCTGTCTGTCTGTCTGTCTGTCTGTCTGTCTGTCTGTCTGTCTGTCTGTCCGTCCGCCCGCCCGCCCGCCCGCCCGCCCGCCCGTCCGTCCGTCCGTCCGTCCGTCCGTCCGTCCGTCCGTCCGTCTGTCTGTCTGTCTGTCCGTCCGTCCGTCCGGTCGTCCGTCATCCATCCATCCATCCTTCTTTCCATCTACCCATATGCCCATCTATCCATCTGTTCCACCCATCCATCTATCCATTTATCCATCCATCTATTTATTCATCTTTCTCTCTGTGTAACTGATTATCAGTATTTATTCCTGAGTGTCGTGTCTCCTTGTAAGGCGCAACAGGCCCTTACGGGTAGGTCCTCCTGTTTTCCGTTTCTGTGTCCTGTATGAACATGTTCGGTGAGATTTATGAGCCGACGTCTGTGTGAGACCTACTCGCTGGGGTTGGATTTCTAGGTAATTATAAAACACCGTTTCAAATGCTGATATGAAAATTGATTTGAGTGAGTTACAAATATGGCAGTAAAACTGTTAAGAGTTAAAAGAGTTCGAAGAATGCGCCCGTGACTTTTGATGTTACTGTACTGACATTCGCGTGGAAAGACTGATAAAACAGTCTCAAACCTTAGATATTATGGCTGACACTGCGGCCTAGATCGAGTACGTCACGTCCCTTTCACCATTCTGCTTGGTGCCACAGTTCGAATCCGGAATACTGTTTAGTCCTGACATTGAACTGAAGATTTGTAATAATAATGACTGGCTTAATTTCACTTGAGAACCCATACACAGTTTAAACATAAGCGTAGCAGTTCAGGAAACACAATGAGAGTGCTGCTCCTTTCGAATATAAATTTGTATTCAAGGCTGTCTGTTTGCCGTTTAGCCATACCTACGTTTTGACCGTGTTAGTGGTATTTTGTCCTAGTATTTCCTACGATCACAAGTATTTTGTAGATTTGAATCTAATCATCTAGAATTTGAGAGCACTTTCATTTATATTGAAACGTCAATCTCAAAATGATGTGCTAGTTAATTCCACCTGTAAATGGCTAAGGCACTATTGTAGTTGTTGCCTTATAGAATTTAAAGGAAACACGGAAGCCTAAGGTTGTCTCGTCTCACAGGTCAGAGTAGAACCGGAGTCCTCCAGAGTAAGGTACATTATTGCTACCCTCTTAATCACGAATGCTAATAAATACGTGTATATTAGAGGGACGTGTAATGAAATATAAAGGTCTACAACGGAATTTGAACATGCCTAAGCTCGGCAGCTTCAATTCTGAAAGCAAATGGTATGGTGAACTCGTGAAACAAAGACAGACTCTCCTTCCTGAATGCAGATGGCGCCTGCCTACAATGGCAAGGTGTACGCGCCGTAGGCCTATCCAGAAAGAGGGAGACTAACTTGAAAAACAACTGGCGCTATGTCGCTTCTGCCGAGGGAAGTCGAAAATAGAAGCGGGTATTTTGGAACCAAGCTCGTCTCTTAATTTCACTAGTGCCGTCGCTCAGAGGCAAGATTAGCTGTACTGGGGCTCTTCGCTACTGAGCTCTCAGCAATTTCGTCTTCATTACAGCTTTGTTGTTATTAAAGTATGAACGCTGTAGGTATGATATTGTAGGTGCATGTGCAGTAGGTGATGAAATTTCCACGAAGAGGTTGTTATGAGAGCAAATTGGTGTAGGCTGTGGGCCTATATAGTTCAGGATTGAAATTTCAATGGCAGCTTAGCTGTTTGGAGTGTGGTCAAAGGGGTGACTTGGGATGGTCCTGAGGACTGATGTGACGTCAGCGTTGTGTAGGACTTGTAAAATTGACTAATCTGATTATCAAGAGAGTACACGAGTTCATTAATTTCAAATTTTCGTAATTTGAGTTTCTACTATTAATACAGTTTATCTCTCGATATTTGAGTTTCTCACAGCGGTGTTGATGAAAATAAAAGTATTTTGGAATGTTACACCTGTCACGCCGTGTCGACTGGTATTGAACACAGAAACGCTATACAGTAGGATGTAATTATGGGTTTTGTGAAAACGGTGATGACAATTCATGTTCCTTAAAGGGGCTTCCTTTTCTTAGACTGAGTAATTATGAACTTTTTAGGAACAATCTTTTTCACGTAGTGACATATGTAATACGTGTCCTTGAAAAGCGTGGCGCCACACGTGACGGAATCCTCCGCTTTGCGCCGTATGAATATGTACCGTTCATGTTAGCTTTCTGACATGCTGAGCCTCGTGTAAATAAATATGAAGGATTCAAAGGGTGTTAGTTCAATGTTCTGGAAAGGACTACATCCATCTGTATAAATACATACCTAGATTACTTGAAATACTGTACATACATGGGTCTTTCGTATTGCGCAAGATGTACCTAAATTCTTGGACAATCTTTAGGAATGAGTTTCCCCTACCCAAGCACGGAAACATTTTGTATCAAAATATGTCCGCTAACAGTTTTCCAAGTAATTATAGCTGGAAAATGTGCCTTTGGCAATAAGAGCATGATTGTTCAATATAAGAAGTACCGTCACCACAACTAGTTTAGTGTTTATTATAAATTAGGTGGCTACATGTTTCGACTGCATTTTGCAGTCACCTTCAGGCCGTTGTTATAAAATGTAAGTTTCCAATAAGAGCATGGTTTACGTACGAGGATGCTGCACATATTTTAGCCCACGTGTGCCAGAGGTAGTCCGTAACACATATCATGTCGAATGGTTAGGCATAGCAGGACAAGTTACATGGCCTTCCGCATTCTCGCACACTTAATCTTTTTTATTTTTATCTGTGGGGAAACTTAAAACCCTACTCCAACTGGAAATGAAGAGGCACTTTACCAACACATGATTGTTTCCCGTCAGAGCATTCGTAAACGCCGCGGGACCTTTGAAAGTTTGCGAGAGTCCAAGATCAGACGTGTCCATGCGTGCATTGATTCAAGTGGGGGACGTTTTGAGCATTTGTTGTGAATTATGACTTTATAAATAATAATAACCCAAGGGTTTAAATGTATTATTTCAGTTTTAAGTAAAGTATTAGATAGTTAAAGTACTTATTTTGAACGTAATCTTTAAATTAGACTCAAAAATCACTCGTTTCCAGACATATGTTTATATGAACCTTGTTTTCTTTTGTTATGAAGATCTCACGCTTTTAAATTTGTCCAAGCATTTTAGATACATTCTATATATACTGTATTATTGTCCTGCTGAAGGACAGCTCGTGTTGCGGTCGAAACAATATATGAATAACAAACTTGATAGCAGCTATACATTTTGAAGCGCTTTAACACTGGCTTATAAGCTAGTGTAATGGTTAATTATAGATAATGAACTTTTTTGTTTATAATGGCGCAGCAGTCCCTTGTGGGCCAGGGCCTTCTCATTATCGAGGCTTCACCATCACACTCAGACAAACCATACCCGGTAGGACTCCTCTGGACGAATGATCAGCCCGACGCAGAGACCTCTGCCTGACAACACACAACACTCACAAGAGACAGACATCCATGACCCCGGCGGGATACGAACCCACAACCCCAGCAAGCGAGCGCCCGCAGACCCACACCTTAGACAGTGCGGCGACTGGGGTCGGCAATGATTAACTTACAGCGTGACAAAAGGCAGCCGTTGATACACTGGATGATGTCATCCATGCATCCTATTTGAATATACAATGTACAAACTGGCTCTTGTTTGAGTATTAAATATACATATATACTGTATATGATATTACCGGTTTTGTTTTGTATAGGTGTGAAATTTGCTGTGCCCCTCCAGTACAAGCGCATAGATTAAGGGTGTTTGGGAACGAAATTCTGAGCAGAATGCGAGGTGATTGCATGTGATATGAGCGATAACAAACAAGTGTTGATAAAGTAATATCCACGAAAAATTAAAAGCGGGCCCATGTAAAGACCAAATCGAAGAGTTCTTGTCGTATCCTGTGTTCCGCTTGTTGCTCTCCGCGATCAAGATGATATTTGACTCCGTGCCAAATGTTGGGCGATAAAAGCTGTTTATGTTTTGCACTCGCGGTTTGTATTCGATCCTTCAAGTTGTGCGGGGTTATAGGTAATGGCGGAACCTAAACCCGATCTTTCACAAAGCCGCACAGGAAGACGTTAAGAGGGCTCATGTCTGGATATCGGATAGGCTAGGAAGCGACCGCCCTGTGCCTCATCATCGGTCAAACAGCTGCCTATGCAAGAATGTTGTCATATCTTGGTGTACTTGTGGTAGCGTCCAGACGTGTTGAAGAACGTTTGGTGTGTCTTCAAGTAGCTGGGACATTAACGGCAGTTCCAACATACTGCGGTAGATAATCCCGTTAACGGCTTTGTAAGAAGTCGAGTATAGTCATGTTGTTTGCAGGATAGCAAATGGAGCACATGCTGGTCTTGAATAGGGTAGAAAAACCTTGCTGAATTTTTCTTTACAAAGGCGTGCTTTAAATTCTTGTATTAATGTTGCTTTCTTACCAAATTCTTTTGTATTCGATAATATAATTTGAATCACTCCGTTTTAGTATGTAAGAAGGGATAAGTAACGAGAGCATTTGGAGGAATATGTAAAGAGGAAATCATAATTTATTCGCCTAATATTATTTGGGAAGGTTAAATACAAGATCGTGCGAAAGAAGAAAACCGTATGTTCGTTGTAAAAAATTCGTATTACGCGCTGGAAAATTTGATTGTTACGCATTTACTGGAAAACTGCTGGTAAGATTTGTTTGGGAGACCTCGTCTGAGGCGAAAAAATTAAATTTAATTGATTATGAATGAATGAGGTGTAAAGACATAGACTTAATTTAAATGGTTTAGATTATGGTCCAATAACGGACTTTTTGAACACTTTGATTACATTTTCTGCTCAGCAGAGCGAGGTAATTTCTTCATGAAGTGAGTGAATATCAAATGTTGAAGAAACACCCTGTGGTGTGGAGTTGTTTGTTTATTTATTTATTTTATAACTGCTACTGATATTTATTTTCTCCTACAGCTTTCAGAAGATCAAGAACAAGGACTTGCGTGTCCGTCATCCACAAGTCCGTGTATTTATATTTCTAAGCTTTCCTTGAATGAAATCGATAAAGTGAAGCATAGTGGACATGCTGTGTCCACGTCTCCATCAATCTGCATGTTTTAACTCCGAAACTACTGAACAGATTTAGGTGAAAATTGATTTTTAGGGATTTTCGTTGAAAGTTGTCTGACGAATTCAGTGTTCATTCGTCTCTATGTACTATGTTAATCTGAATCAAAGCCATCATTTTTTGCAGAAGTGGACCATATTGCAGAGAGATCGAATTATCCTCCAAACAAGCACTGGAAAATACGAACTCTGCGGGCGTGGGCTTGTGTGCCAAATTTGTGAATTTGTTACTGCCGCTAAACTGCGCGACCGGAAATGGAAATACTTGTTAGCCGTGTTGTATTTCAGGGGGCCCTAAGTCCTTCTCAGCACGCTCGTGAAATTCATTCTGTTGAACAAAAGTATTGACTCGCAGTACTTTACAAAGTACGTGTCATGGAAAACATGCAGTCGGAAGGTGGTAAAGAATATTTATCGCCAATAGCTCCGTGTAAAAGATCAAATTACAGAAAACTGTAAAATATTCGAATTGCAGATTAGCTGCTGGACAGAAATAAAATACGTATGTTTTTTTCACATGGGGCAGAGTGTACATGAATGAGCAACGCAACCAAAATAACGGATGTTGTTACGAAAATCGCCATGAAGTTTATGGAGTTTCTTGCACATGGCCGTAAAATGCAGTGAGTGCTCGCGGCATCACAAGGCCCGTGTTTTTCGAAGAACTGAATTCAGACTATTACATTAAATTAATTCCGACTCTATTTTTGCGAGGGAGTAAATAGAGAAGAGAAAATGTGGGCAATCCATATCTTTGTGGCGCGTCCAGAAATATTTCCAGAAGATGCGAAGCCTGCTTAGGAACTGGAGGCCAACACTTCAAGTCTGTGCTGTGAAATGAGGTGAACTGAAATGCATGCGGGAAACGGAGCCTAAATTCCTGGCGGATGCCTGCTGCCTCTGCGATAAAACCCCTGTGACAGCTGCCGTGGTCAGGGACAGGATAACAACACCTCACTATAAAGAAGCTTGAAATGTGACACTAATATAAACGTAATTTGTATCTACAATGTGTTGAAATTAAGGGGAATATTTACAGCTCTAAGCATTTATACACTTAGTGTTACTAAGATTGCATTTTTAACATGGATTAACAGGAAGAAAAATGAGACTCAAAACGAAAAGCAAAGTTTTCGTAAAATACGTGTAGGCTTCTTCCATGGGAGTGCTCTTTTCTACGCTATAAATTCGAAACTCAGTCTGGAGGGGTCATAGAGAACAAGACAAGTGCGATACATCACGCGTGTGTGAGGCTACCGGACGCCGGGCGATCGGGGTTCACACATCAGCATTCGTTATGTCGCCCCCCCCCCCCTTCCCCCCCGAGCCCCAGTTGACCTGGCAGATGCCACAGATCGAATCGCTGTAACGTGCTTTTACTCTTGCGTGACGGCCTTACATAAACCTGCGCCGTACTTCACCACAGCCTTAGTTTAAGGGCCGACACTTCCTCGCAGGGTTTACAGCAGACCAGCAATCCTGGAGTTCCCGATTTCTTTTCCCCCATGGACACAGCTTATAAACTGAACACATAATGGGGAGTTTGTGCTTCTGCATAATTATTTCCGAAACTGCTTCAAAGGTTGTCAATTGAATTTGGCATTTGGAGTCTGTGAGTTATGTATGGAGTTTTATTTTGGTTCTTTGTCGGCCCAGCATAACTCTAAGTAAGACAGTGAAGAACAAATTAATTTAGACATTAAAAACATCATTTTGTAAGTTGTTCTTTGTGTAATATACGTTGCACACTTACAAACATTTGTGAATTTAAAACAAATGTTTAACCATAGAGAAATTTTACTAAAGGTGTTTTGAAGCTCCAGTCTCTGCCGCTAGCCAAGAAATGATAATTCTATAGCGTTCCATCGCGAGATCACTAAACTACACAGGGTTAATTAAATGAAATTCAAATGAAGTTTTATCGATTGTGTGACGTGTTCAAACATTTACATTAAACCGTAGATTTCGCTGTTCTGTACAAATTTTATATTAAATGCTTCCCAGTATGTGTAGTGAATATATAAGGACATGCAGTTTCTGACTGAATGCAAGAATCATGTTACTTGTAATTTAATTAGCATCACGGCAGAATGGTAATTCAAGACCAGGTTTGTGTCTGCAACAAGTGAAGGCCAAGATCCCTGAGGTAGGCACAATCGCGTCTTCGGTACTTAAGAAATCTTGTAAAAGTTCACCAAGCAGTAGGTTTGAATGCTGATATTTTGGTTATTTGTCGGTTCTTAGTCACATGGTGTGTCTGGATGTCCTGTACTCATGAATGGTTGGAGAGAAATTAGTAGTCCGGTGAAAGCAACATTCCGAATTGCTGCTAAAGTAGCTAGACAGCTACAAACGTGTCGGCGCCGTTTGTTGTATGTACCAGGCGCTTGAGTGCAGTTTCGTTCGCATTCCGCTGTAAGAGCTCTTTGCAGGAACTTGATATCATAACTTTCTATCCGTCTGACTGAGGGCCCTTTTTCGTGTCCAACCATACATCATACATGAAGGGTGCTATTTAGAGCATTCTGTACATAATGAGGAACTTCTGTGTTTATGCAGGTGTTCACTGTTATAGGCGCGAAATATAGGACGCCACAGTGGACTGTTCATGTGGTTAGGATCGGGAGACGATAAATATGGTAGCTTCCTTATTTAACCTTTTACAGCCTAGCGGTAACTTTACGTACCACCGAGTTTAACATTAAAAAATTCTGCATGGTGCCCACATTGTGTTTATGTGTTTTGTACGGATCTCAGAACAAACAGCAACTTTTGCCTTATAACACATTAAGAGACTGGTTTTTATAACCGAAGTGGAGAGTGTTTACAGCGCGGTACGAACTGGGCCCTTATATAAAACAGATACGCTTCGTCTTTAAAAGGTTAATATGTTTCATATCCGTGCACTATATCATACAGAAACAAAAATCACCAACTAATGCACAAAAAGTATATTATCTTCATTCGTAGAAAACCTCCTACATGTTTCGACCCCGCTGTGTCATCTTCAGGTAGAACAGTTTCGTTACACTAGGTTTGCACTTATACCGTTGAGTGACAATGTGCCATTGACTTCCCTCTCAACGGAGTGCGAAGTCAATGGCACATTATCACTGAGCTGTATAAGTGGAACCCTAGCGTAACGAAACTGTTCTCCCTGAAGTTGACCCAGCGGGGCTGTAAGATGTAGGAGGTTTTCTACAAATGAAGATAATATACTTTTCGTGCATTAGTTGGTGATTTTTGTTTTTGTGTGATAGCTTCCCAAAACTAATGCAGGAAACTTTATATTATTAATACCGTGCATAGGCCTATTCTTACAATCAATATATACGCCAACAAACGCACTTAATAAAATAAATTCATAACAAGCAGCTACTAAAACTTCTACATGTGTAGTCTACATTACACTGCTCTACACTACACTACACAACACCGCCCGGTACGGCACACATCACACGCTGCACCTCGACGAGATCCCTTCGGATCACACAAGAACGAGGCGGATGTTTGTATGCATACTCCATATCGAATATAAACAACTACGGACATATACTTGCGCTCTGTTACATAATTTTAATGTAAAAATATTGTAATTTTTATACGTATCAATTTATGTCTGTATTTTAAAATTTTAAAAATTTCAATACGGGTGGTGTGTAATGCCTAGACTAACGCGTTGGGCTTGTACTGCTTTATTCTGTAACTCTCTGAGGATGGCATCACGATGCTGAAGCATGTAGGAGTTTTAGTACGTGTTATGAATTGTATTTCATTAAGTGCATTTGTTGTTGGATATATTTATTGATAACGAAGGAAATTTCGTTTAATATTGTCTTCAGTGTAACACTAAAAGTAACGAAAAGCAAATCTTGCTCTGCAGCTCCATATATTTCATTCACACTGACGAGAGGTTTTGCACCAAGGGTATATCATCGTCATAAGATTCATTCTTAGGTCATTTAACCATTTGAAAACTAAGGCAGAGTGAAAGACACGTTACGACTGATGGTCAGTCATTCAGTCCGTACCGTTCACCAGGACCTCCTGGGGCTGATGACCAAATTGTAGTCCGTGTATTCCGTGCACTGAGTAGGCCTACTGCTGTCTTCTCGGACGCTCACTTTGACGACAGTGCGGGTTTGTACGTTCTGATAATTCACCATCTTTGTCAGTTGTACGTATTGACAATTTACACACACACACACACACACGTAGATATGTACGTGTTTTTCTTAGCCTGTATACACATTTTCAATACTAACATTATTTACAATGTGCAATATTGTACACGGTCTCTGACAGCTCGGGCGTTGCATGGACAGGCGTAACTTACGTAGCTCTTGCTATAAAGGGAGCTTATTTCAATGGTCGTATGCATGACCGCCGCCAACTTTAAGCCTCATATTTCCTGTGCTGAGCTTCACCTTGTGCAGTGTTGCGAACATTTTCCTTCTCATGATTCATAGGACTCCTGTTTGACGTCTGCATAATTTTATGATAGAATCGTACAAGGAGGAAACTTTTACAGTCAAATGCAAATCGCGCGGAGAACCTTGTTTTGCAAAAGTTACAAATTCCAAAACATGGATGTCTCCTGAAAATTCTCAGGCGAAGCAGGCATAAGTTCTTATAGACTGAGTGAATGCTCTTTGAAGGGTTATTTTAATATTAGCGGCTAAATCCGTCACGTATGATTAGGCCTTGATCATTTCTATGTCAAGTCTGCGTATCAAACTTCTATCAACGATTACACCAAGATATTTGACATGGTTCATAAAGGGAATGCTCCGTGCATTCAGTGTAAGGTGGTATTCCGCCTGACAATATCCATGAGAGAAACAGATGGTCTGAGCCTTATCTTTAATAATATTAACGGTGCAGAATTCACACTGCGAATATCTTGACGTGAGAATGCATTGTATCTTTCTGACATCATAACCTGCTTGAAAACCATATTGTATATAGATGATCAACCAAAAACAGAGCTAGATGTGTATCTGATGTTCGCGTGGTATCCTTTTTATACAGACTGTACAGTGTAGGGGGCAGGATGGAATATTGTCGTACCGCTACGTGTAATTCTCTAGGCGTGGATATTTCGCCTTCAACCGAAACCAAAAATTATCTGTTTCAGACAAAATAGTAACATATTTAATTACAGGCACCGAAAATTTTAAATTCTGTAACTTACAGGACAATCTATGGTTCAATGTGTACCACAGGCTTTCCCAGTATCAAAGGTTACCGCACCAGTAAATAGATTGTTGTTAAAATTTAAGGTGGCGTGGTCCGTAGGCGTCGTACATTGAACATCGTGCTGCGACATGCATAAAAGCGAACTGGCTTGCATTTAGGAAGTTCCTTTTTTTCGTAGAACGCCTTTGAATTATTTTAGAACAATTTTCTCAAACACTATGCCCGTGATAGACAAGACGTAAATTCGGAGGAAATTTGTGATCCTTGCTGTGTTTGCTTCGTTCTAAGACGATGGAAAATGTGGCAGCCGAATACAGTGATTCCGTAAATATGTCAGATCTGCTAAAGTTCTTGGAAGGTGCCTGAGGCATTCGTTTCGAATATATTCATTTCCAAGACTTTTCTCAGTTTCAGTGACTTAGTTTTCGTACGTCGCACTCTTAGACAGGGCATTGTTATTTATGGTTTCGGGCGGGGAACTGTAGCCATGAAACATCACTGATGTGTATTTGAACATTTTCCATATTCACTGAGTATACAAACACGACGTTTCAAAAGCAAACTGCTTTCGTCTTGAGGTGAACCCACAATCTTTTATTTTCCGGGGAAAAAAATATTTATTTTGGTGCTTGTTCAGTTCCTGTGATTTTCAGTTTTAATAAGGGGTAGTATGTTATTTCATTTTAATACAATTGCAGATTGAGTACTGTGTAACTATTTTCATATTTAGAGGTCTGTATGGTATTGTCTCTTACATATGTATTTGTAGGTTTTTGGTTCTTTTAGATTGCTACTTTTTCTTAACATTGTGCTTCATCTGAAGACGAAAGCAGCTTGTTTTAAAACGTCGTGTTTTTATACTCGTGACGATGTAAAAATTCAAATACACATCAGTGATGTTTCGCATGTTACACCATTGTCAAAGAATTGCAGTGTACAAATGTAGCCTCCATGAGCCATTCTCGGTCTTCGTCACTCGGCTGTAAATTTTCCAAGCAATCAGCCGTCGCTTTGGCTTTATGTAACGGAAGAAGTTTAAGACGTAAAGAACCATGAATTGCGGCTGGTGGCTTTGGTCCGTCCCATTTGCAAGCGATTTCGCAATGGGCCAGAGAGTTTGACATGTGACGTCCAGAGTTATTATTTTCTTTCCCATCGTTCAATTGCCTTTCTCTGAGTCATTCTTCTAACAGTTTTAGGGACTGTTTACTGCCGTTCTGCAAACTGGTTTCCGGGTTCCCTGTCACAGTTTTCCGTGCTTTCACATATGCTTCAGCAAGCAAATGAATATTGGTAGAGCCTTTTCTTGAATCCGAAAGTGTGATTTTTGCTTTTTGCCAGGCTGTCAATTCGCGGGCCACGTTACCGGTTTCTTCACCCGTGTTAATATGCGTTCAAGTTAAATTTAAGCCAGAGGCAAGGTTTTTAAACTTCCTCAACCAGTGGATTTTTTAACAGAGTCCAAATAGCCTTTAATTGTAACATGATCCAGTGTGCGTAGGTGATGTCGGTACAGAATATCTGAAATAATGAGATCTGGCAATCGAACATGTTGGTGAACCACAGTGTCAAACACGTCACCATTCCCCAGTGCAGAATAAGGAGTAGGACTTTGTGGCGCTGAATTTCGAACTCATTCGCAACAAAGAATTGTAACTGTTAGTTACCTGATGGGTTCTAAACTGCGCTAAACAAACACTGGTTCAGTGCATTCGAATCACTTGCCACGTTTAACGCATGAAAGCTCAATGGTGTGTGCATCACTCCAAGCACGAACTGGATATTTTTTGTCCATGGCGCAACAGCCCCTCGTGAGCCAGGGCGTCCTCATTATGGAGGCTTCACGATCATACGCAGACACACCACGCTTGGTAAGACTTCTCTGGACGAGTGATCAGCCCGACACAGAGACCTGTACCTGACAACACACGACATTCACAAGAGAGAGACCTCCATGTCCCCGGCGGGATTCGAACCCCTAATCCCAGTAAGCGAGCGGGCTCAAACTAACGTCTTAGACCCCGCGGCTACTGGGATGTTGGATATTATAAAAACTATAATTTTGACTTCAGTATTACCAATTGGTATACAGATCACTTGTGGCTTTCATATATTGGAACAAGAGGAGGTAGATCTACCTAGGAATTCCTTTTTAACTCCAGCGGCATCTGTGCCTTGAAAGCTGCCGGACCGATAAAAGTGATAATTTGGAAGAGGGAAACGCTCATAAAATATGAGATATGTCTGCGGGAACAGTGCCACATCTATGCTGTACTCCTACAATAGTTTCGTGTGCTTATAACGCTGAGTGCTAATGCCATTTGCATGACTTTGAGGGGCCTAATAAATCTGTGGCCCAATTCTTTCATCTCCTTTCAGTGTATTCTTGAAATGGCCACTGTATTTTCTTCCTCAGACACACTCCCATTGATGTCTGTCGCGATATGTTGTACGGCGGGTGCGACGTCGAACACGTTGTTGAAGGACAAACAATTTACGCTGGGAGCCTGAACTGAATGACCCATCTTTTGTGTGCTGCTGCTTCTGAGTTGGCGGGTGGACCAGCATTTTCGCACCAACTGTCCTTCGACGTGTTAGGACTGCTGCAGTGGGTTGCGCTCAGGGGCGCTGCCGATTGGCCTTGAAGGACGTACTTTGAAGAGCATGTCCTTCCTGCTATTCCCCTGTTGGAGGCTATAGGTTTTCTCTTCCGTTGCATTTTCTCCTTCCCGTGGCTGGATACTCGGTGGATGGACGGATGAGGTTGCTCTTCTAATTTCAGGTTGCAGTTGCAGCAGCTTTGTGTGGATTGCTCGATTTGTTTCCCTTGGCACTGCTTATGCAGGGGCCGAGCCCGCACCACAGGCAGAATTATGGTTGCTTGTCTGCACATAGTCCAGGTACGACCGAACTTTTAGCAGTTAAATTACTGCGTGATGTTTTTCGAGCTTCTAATGCACTTGCTTTGGTTAAAATGTGATAAAGTTATATGTCGTTCACTACAGTGTTGGCAGTGTTTCATTAACCAAGTACGTAGCGATCATTAACCAAGTACGTAGCGGTTAAACCCACACTGTATTGTGCATCCTTCCGCATGATATTAGGACTAATTTACATCAAAACAACATCTGGTCTGTGACATGATTACGGATGTCTGTATCGCAAATACGCAAAACTCTTGATCACATTTGTTACAGTCATTACGGCGAAATTAAAAGCCTCCAAACGGAGTAAAGTACGATATGTTAACACAACATCGGCCTAGAAATAGGCTTGTCAATAATGGCAACGTTCAATGAGAGCGCCAAACGAAAACGGTCTCCAAATAAAATGTAAATTCGTTGGCGGATTCTGTCTTCTTGAATAATCGTCTGGGCCAGAAACATATAACAGGCACGTTGAACTTATCGGTTTGGATACTTTTGGACAAGAACTGAGTATGAGGATGCGAAGAAAATTTTCGCATTATTTACATGATTGTCGTGCTCTTTCCTTGGTTTATGGTCTTGTTCAAGGAGAGAGGTGTATGAAAATCCCTTGAAATACACCACGACTGTCCTTTCAAATTCTTACCAGTTCAGAACTGAGTATGAGGATGTGAAGAATATTTTCGCATTATTTACATGATTGTCGTGCTCTTTCCTTGGTTTATGGTCTTGTTCAAGGAGAGAGGTATGAAAATCCCTTGAAATACACCGCGACTGCCCTTTCAAATTCTTACCAGTTCAGAACTGTTTGCAATACTGCAATCTAATTCGATGTTATACGATCTCTGCAGTTGAAGACACGTGGTTAATTCTTCAAATATCCCAGTGGTCTCTTTTATATACCACCAGGTTTAACATAAAAGTTCCTGTGTTCTGCGCGCAGAGAGTACTTGTGTGTCTTAAATGAATCCTAGGGCAAACGACGGTTATTCCCCTATAAAACAACGACTCATTGGTTTTTATAACCGAGGCGGAGTGTGTTTACTGGGGGGGGGGGGGCATGAACTGAATCTTAAATAAAACAGAAGTAAATTTTATTGTTATTCTTGAAGAAAGAATGGACTTTCTAGTGCAATTTACGGAAGAGAGAGAGAATGCAGCATGGATATAAATGCATTAGCGAAATAAAAGTTGGCGAATGGCTAGAAACATTTGAAGGAAATCGAACGAGTGGTGTTGATGATGAGTGTTTTGTACGTCCATTGACTCTGACATGTGTTGAGGTCGGTTAGATTATCCGGCTTCTCCAAAGAATCGACAATGGAAAGCTGTATATAATTTAATACAGCATGTAAAAAAAGTGGCATAAGAATGTCCTGGCCACAGTCGGAAAAAGAACTGTTCCGATGTATCCAGGAAAGGTGTGGAGTATTGATCTCGCAATAAAAAGCAGGTCGATTGGAAAAAAATATTGAAGCTCTCTGCGTGGATATTATGTGGTTGTCAAAATTCCATTGGTTTCATCTTGTGTTTATAAACCTCTTAAAAGTCTTCAAAGAAGTTGTGTGTTGATATGCTGTAGTTTTTCTTTGCATACGGTATAATTTTGTCTTCCATCCTTTACGGATCATCTTCTTGTATGATGTGAGTTCCGTGTAAGCGCTCTTACACTGAACTGACATCACATCAACCACTGCGTCGAATGTAGTCCACTGTTAAAATCATAGTGCCCATAAATTCTTTCATCACCAACAGAAAGCTTTGTAGCGTAATGCGTTTTGAAGAATAATGCGCTTAAACATCATAAGATTATCAGAGCTCATGGGCGTAAGGCCTTTGCAGATTAACCTACTGATCCGGTCTTAGAGCCATACGTATTTCTGCCTCAGTTGGTTTCATACACGTGAATGTTCTCTATTCCAGATCCAAATAAGGAACTGCCTACTTTACTTTCAGGAACAAATCTTCTGCCGTCGTATAGTGGCATTCACGCTAAATAGACCAGCAAGCTATTTACTATTATGGAAGGCACTCTCGGTGCCATGAATGAATACTATAAGATGCGCAGTGCCTGTGATATCATTACTTTAATCCATTGCGAGTGCATAACAGTAAAATGATTTTGCCTGCAATTTAAGTTGTTCAGATATTTTATGTTATTCATTTCCGTGCATATGATAAGTGTAACAAAACAGAGCCAATTTATGCACAGTATTATTGTTTATTTATTTATCTTTTTTGTTCATCTCCCCGATATGTTTCGGCAATTACCTATGCCATTGTCAAGGGGGCTATATCAAATTACATAAGATGTGCATGAAATATAATGTGAATATAAAATGTTAAAACTTCTAAAATGTTAAAATCTTCTCTGTTTTTTTTATTTTTTTATTTTTGGCTGCACAATTCTTGTAATTCTTTTGCTGTTGTGGTGCTGTTTGTCGGCCTGGCGTCCGTATTCTGTTTTAACAAGCAAAAAGTAAGAAAAACCATGTGTTACAAATATCCGTACAACCTAATTTCCATATGACAGAGGTATAGATGGTTTTACTTACTAATGTAATTCCAAGGTTTGTGTTGTGGAACAAGATGAGACAAGATGAACAAAAAAGATAAATAAATAAACAATAACATTGTGCATAAGTTGGCTCTGTTTTGTTACATTGTTCAGATACATTTGTTCCCATTTCGGACAGATAGACTGACGTCCTAAAAACTTTTTCCTTTCTGGACATATGTCTTCAGCTACATCTAAAACGTTTCAGAGGTTTATTCTTTGAAAAACCTTCTGCGGTTGACAGTGTACTGCCTCAGACTAAATTAATTTATTCACTTTTGTGTGTTTTACTTTCTCCGTTTGTCGGTTCGAGGACTGAAGTTTTTCAGTTGATATCGGGAGGCCGCAGGTCGCTGGCCGTACGAAACGGAAGTGGGGGCCACGGTTTGCTGACCTCGTTAGTAGTAGTAGTAGTAGTAGTAGTAGTAGTAGTAGTAGTAGTAGTAGCAGCAGCAGCAGCAGCAGTAGTGGTAGTTGTAGTGGTAGTGGTGGTGGTGGTAATAGTAGTAAAAAAGGTAAAGCAGTCCCATTACAGGCCTGGACAGCCCCTGAGGGTTTTAGGAGGCTGAGGCTCCCAGATTTCAAGACAATCGGCACGTTAAGGTGGTAGGGTTGTCAGCCCTAAGCACCGGCTTTTACCCCCCAGGAAATATTCCTGGTACTCATTTCTGTTAGAGGCTGAGTCAACCCCAGGGCCATAGGGCGGCCGGAAGGATTGTGTCAATGAAAAATCCCAATGACACCGTCGGGAATCGAACCCGCGACCTGCTGGCTTGTAGTGCAGTGCCTCAACCAACTGCGCCACCGCAGTTCCCAGTAGTAGCAGTAGCAGTAGTAGTAGTAGTAGTGTTGGTGGTGGTGGTGGTGGTGGTGGTGGTGGTGGTGGTGGTGGTAGTAGTAGTAGTAGTAGTAGTAGTAGTATTAGTAGGGTCAATAAATGCAAGCAGCCCTTCATACCCACCTTAAATTTTCATTTTGTGACATATAGGCCTAGGCTATTTTCAGTTTGTCGTTAACACATTTTCCGTAATAACGAGGACGAACCCTTGCAGTGAACCCTCTACACTTTGTTACCGCAACGTAACAGTTTACGTAATCGGTACGATTTTGGTACACCCAGTTGACAACAGATAATCGTACGTTGCAATTCCGCTTACTACGAAGCAATTATCGCCATGTCACGTTAGAAACAATCTTGTTATATGTAGGAAACAACATGAGTATTCTATTTTCAGCCTTTCCAATTTCTACAACAGTACACAATGGCCTTAGTGATATACAGCCGACAAAAAACAGTACAAGAATAGAACCATTGTGTCTCATAACGTTTGTGGTTAACGACACACCAGGATTACACCATTCCTCATTTTCCTTCATCAGTGTTCCGAGCGTAGCATAAAGACTTACCGAAACCGGCCTGTTTTGGACACTTTATATCCTCCGACAAAGGCAAATCCAACTTGATCCTGAATAAACACGTAGAAGGTTTTTCGAAATATCAAAAATCTTACGACTTTGGTACAGTACGTACAATCTAACAACTGTAAACCTATTTCAGCTTTTAATAGGAAACGTCTCTAGTTTTTAGCATTCTGACGTTATAAACTTGAAGTAGACCACAACCGCCTCTTCAAAATCGTCACTTTATCTCCTCCATTCTCCTTCGACCTTTCCAACTGAAAGGACGTCTTAAATATCCTGGATATGAAATAATCAGCACTACGTTCTGTTTCGTAACGGATATAACGTTTGACGTTTTCGCTGCTGTGAAGATTTATATTGTGGCATTTCTTATTGATAGGTGGGTACGAACAACTTGGACGATTCTACTGTTTCCTTCTCCTCCAAGTCATGCCAGGAAGGTGGCTGGTTATATAGAGGACAGGGTAGAAAGAGCCGTGGAGGACAGGACTGACCGGTTGGGTCCACGAATTTGAGAAACGGACACGGAGAAGTATTTATACAAGAAAGAAAAACAGGAAATTATTTTGAATTATTCCTATAAGTAACGCATTCCTGGCGCTAACACCCTTTGAAGTACCTTCTGTTCTAATTAAAGCAAATAGACTCGATGCTTATTTTCCACCATTGATAGTGCTTACAGCCTGCGCCTATCCCCTCGACTGACTTTCCCCTTCCTGCCTATAATGACTTGCTTTTCAAATATCCCTCGAAATGAAGACAGTATATCCCTCCAAAACATTGGTGCCCACCTACACGACGTCGTAATTCAGAAGACTACAATATGGATGGGAAAGACGTGCTTACATATCTGCGTTTATTTTCATTCCTTGAGTAACTAAGCGGTCTTATTTTAGTGTATGTGAGTGGGAAGAGGTGCTGTATATTTACGAGTAGTCTCCAGTGTCAGATTGATAATCTTCAAACTGGAGAGTAATTTCCAGATTGCATAGTGAGGATACCGAAGCTGTGCACGTGTAGTCTGAGCTATTGACAGCGTCGTTAGAAAGCTGCACATAAAATTAATATTTATCGTTGACATCCCAAACATGCATTCGTATGTCCGAACCTGAGTAGGCTTTGTTTATTATTGCGGTATTCCCTTCCATGTGAAAGTTACAAGATTTTTCTCTACCGTGCGTGTAGGCCTCTAGGCTTACTCATGCCGCTTGTCTCACCCTCCTTGATTTGATCACCGTAATCGTATTTGGGGAAGCGGACAACTGGCATGCGATAAACGTAAGTACAAGCAACGGGCTTTTAAAGCGAAGTGCTTTCAGGTGGATCTCGTTCTTTCTTCAAGCTATCTACAGTAATGTCTAAATACAGGAGTTCAGGCGCGGATACGGAGGCAATGTTATTAAAGTAATGGAACGCCTCCAGGCTTGATGCGTACGGACCCATTGTCACTGGGGTCACAGCCGTTGCACCGCACTGGCTGGTACACTTGTTTGTACTTTAAGACAGTGTCAGTAAGTCGGATTATATGTTGTCACATGATGTGGTTATAGCAAATAATGATCTGTAAAGAGTATATAGAAGGAATCGATCATGGACTATTTTAATATACTGTTCCAGTATTTCGCAGGATGAACAGAGAAATCGTGTCACTTCCCGAAGAAGTAAGAAGCCTAACCCCTAGATTAAGCTTGCCGATGCAGTGCCAAAGAGTTTCCAGTGTGTGTTCGTGGCTGATGTACTTTCTCGGAAGGATGTCGGCAGTGTTATGGAAGTGAGGGGAGGGGGGCAAACATTGTACAATATACGTCTTTAAATTTACTTGTTTTATGCGGTTAAATAAATGTACACGGAAACATACCTTGACAAATATGGACCAGTGCGTTTGTTTGTATTTTATTCTGATCCTCAGGAGAACCCGCTCGAAGGACGTAGGTAGAGGTGGGAGTACAAGTTTTGAATGTGAGTGTGGAGTGCTGTAGTATGGTACAGGGCAGGGAGAACTGGAGGGCTTTTATGAAAATGGTAGCGAACTTTCGCTTTTCACAAACGTCGCTGAATTTATAGACCATCCAAAAGAATGTTAGCTTTGTAGTTATTGTAAGCTGATATTTGACGTATTTGATGAATAGTTATGTAAACTTTGGAAGAATATGTGATTCCACCCTCAGGATCCCTGACAATGGAGACAACGATTCTTCCGAAACGCGTATATGTAGGTAGCAGACGTAAGACAGCAAACCATTTACAGTGCTTACAGTTTTCCATATCTTAATCTTTACGTTTGTAGAAAGGCGAGTAGTTTTACTAACCCATGTAGACTTACGCGCCCAAGCTCTGCAGTATTTAATATTTACAAACTATTCGCTGCTCGTCCCAGACGCTACAGTACATCAAGAACAGCAACAGAAAGTAATTACTGTGTCCACTACTCAAGCGGGCCAGCATCAGATAAAAGCATCTTTCTTCCCTCTAAGCTGTCACTGTTTAGGTGATCTGGCCTGTTCCGATTCATAAATCCTTCTGAATCAGTATCTTGGTAGGATTTGCTGGGCGTCAGATCGACCCATTGAAAGACATTTACTCAAGTGAATGCCCCGACAGGGACTGGAACAAGCCATTACGGTCTAAGATAGGTTAACTTGTTAGGCGCTTTCATGAAGCTGTTATCGACTACTAATTTTGTCATGTCCGTCCGGAGCAATGTGACTCCTACTGGATGGGTTTTCATGAACTTCTATAACTGTGATTTTTATTTAAATACAATATGTCGACATACTCCGAATTTTATTAAAATTTGACAATAACAACTGATTTTTGCGTGAAAGTCTACATATATTTTCGCTAATTGGTTTTTAGTGGAGGCCGACTCTCTTCGTGTGGGTACGTACTGGGACCTGCATAATAACATCCCGTGGTGTACTAGGCAAGTAATAGGATATCTCGCTCTCTACGAGTTAAATATGGGAAGCGCGATACTCCACCGTTTACGAGAGACGTGCAAGCAACATAATATCTCGACATTTTCGAGAGATGTAATAAAATTCTTGTAAATTAACGGTTATTGTGGGTATGTACAGAGTAAACTTATATTCACCAGACAAATCTTCGTGTACCCAGCAAAACGTTTCGTCAAAGTCCCAGAGTAATTTTGGAGATGAATGTGCAAACAGACATACAAATGTAGCCTTCCTTTCGTGTCTTAATTTTATGCACTTCGTTCACAAAGCGCATAAAATGATAATGAGAACGCATTTATTTTCGTAACCGTGGTGAGAAAATAATTCTAAACGTTAGTGATTATTCATTATCTTACGTTGCTCCATATAGGTTGAAGCTGAATAAACTTTCTGCCTCGCCGTATAGACCAGTTTCACCCAGCCAACGCAGAACTAGAAATAGGCGAGAGAGACTTCTTGCGTATACACACATACAGACAGCCAGTCACAACTGAACAGTGAACCAGTCTGACCTAAAACACTGAGTATAAATAGATCCAAGACGGTTAGCCATAAGAACAACAATAGTAAGGCTGCTGCAGTCGCCTTGTAATAACAGGAATATTGTCGGCTGCAAACGAGGTGGGACAAACAGGTCATAATAGTGCAAAAATCAACGATATAAATGTGCAGTTATTAAGTATACACCATCTGCTTATGCCACTGTGTGTCATGCGCTACCTATTATGTTGTTAGAAGTTAATCTTGCATTTCTATGTTTTCACTTTGCTCCTTATTAGGAAAACGTGTATGATCTTACGAATGCGCTATAATTGTATACCTCTTGTACATTGTTTATTTACTTTTAGTCTTATTGTGGCTAACTTTTACTACAAATCAGTCAGCCAACTCTGTTATGTCTCTTTATTTGGAGACTTTTTGTGGTTAGTATACCGTGCCTGTGTATAGCTGCACTGCATATGGTACGGATTTATATTATTTCTTTGCCCTTGTTATAAATGTTGTCTCACTCCAGCAGGTTGAAAATGTGCATTGTCGTTCCAGGCATAGGGTAAAGCCGCCTAACATGACAGTACTTCCTAATGTGGGCTACCGCCACATCTCCCTGTACACGTCGGCCATCTAATGACGAATATGTGATATTGTAGGAGCTGCGTAGTAACGCCATGTGTGAGAACGACTCGATTCTCGTGCAAGTTTCCTCCCATTTTTGACACTGTTCGTATTCCTGTGGTCGGAAATTTCTTGAGAGGCTTTGTTCTTATACTCGTACGTACCCACTGTTCAGCTTCAATTATTTTAACTTCGTCATTATTTCCATTTTGAGTAGCAGCTATGATGTATTTGATACGTCAGTTATGCGAATTCACGTCTCATAACTACAGGTATTGTTTAAATCCAATATGGCGAGTTCGTAGATGTGGAGTGCTATGTTGTTTCCGCATATGGGGTGAGCCACAATTTGAGTTGAAAATGGAGTTGATAATTGCCGTTGCTTAACGACGGTTAAAATCTTTTGCATTAAATTAAGATTTTTGGAAGTACCATTTTCATCCGATGGGGGATAACAAGGCTAAGGGAGATTATGGTCTCAAACTAATAATACAAATTACCAACAACATGTATGAACCAGGTGACTGGACCAAGGGTTTCATTGACGTTGCAATGACAGCGTTAAACGGGAAGCCAGAAGGTACAAAATTGGACGATCATCGCACAATCAGCCTCTTCGCACATGCAGCAAAGGCATGTAGTGAATACTTAGAAGAACGGTTGAAAAGAAAATTGAGGGCGAACTTGGGAAAGATCAGTTTGGATTTAGAAGAGGAAAAGCATCTAGAGATGCAGTTTGGGTGCCGAGAATAATATCAGAAACAACTCTGGACATAGATGAAGAAGTGTGTGCCTGCTTCATAGAGTGCAGGAAGGCATTTACGTATGTAAACTGGGCCAAATTAACGCAGATTCGAAAGGAAACTGGTACCGACTGGCTCGAAAGACGATTTATGTTCATATTATACATGGATCAAAGTGTTTACCTTTTAAAGCCTAGCGGTAACTTTACATACCACCAGGTTTAACATTAAAAAATTCTGCGTGGTGTCCACATTGCGTTTATGTGTTTTGTACGGATCTCAGAACAAACAGCAACTTCTGCCTTATAAAACATTGAGAGACTGGCTTTTATAACAGAAGTGTAGAGTGTTTACAGCGCGGTACGCACTGAGTCCTTATATAAAACAGATACGCTTCGTCCTTGAAGGGTTAAAGTACGACTGGACTAACGGAAGACAAGGAGTGTGAAGATTGGAAGAGGATTTAGACAAGGATGCTGCTTATCACCGATCCTATTCAACTTATAAAACAATTGCTTTACTAAGGACGCTCTTGAAGGATGTGGGGACTTCAGAAGAGGAGGACAAGTACTGTGCACTGTGAAGTAGGCAGATGACCTTCTGCTACTGGCTAAGGAAAAAACGGTACTACGGGACATGATTAATAGCCTAACTGAAATTGGAAGATATTATGAAATAGAAATGAATGTGAAAGAAACTAAGGAGATCAGAATCTCAAGGCAACCAATTCCAATACATATGACGATAGTTGAAAATTAGTAGAGAATGTGGACTCTTTCACCTCTTTGGGTAGCGTGATAATAAATGATGCAAGACGTACACATGAAATTACATGCAGAATTGCCATGGCAAAAGCAGCATTCACGAAGGAGAAGATTCCTTTCACCAGGAAATCTGACTTAAATTTAAGGAAGAAACTAGTTAAACGCCACATTTGGGGCATTGCTTTGTATGGTGCTGAAACTTGCGTGCTTCGGCAAGTAGATCAGAAATACCTTGAAAGTTTTGAAATGGAGTGTTGGAAAGGGATGGAGAAGATCAGTTGGACAGATCGTGTGAAAAATGAAGTATTACATAAAGTTAAGGAGCAAAGGAATATCCCACATACAATAAATAGAAGGAAGGCTTAATAGATTGGTCACGTGTTGCGTAGGAACTGCGTTCTAAAACACGTTATTGAAGGAAAGAGAGAAGTGATTGGTAGACGAGGAAGAAGTAAGTAGCTGCTGGATGAGCGTAAGGAAACGAAAAGTTACTCGAAGTTGAAAGAAGCGCTGGATCGCACTTTTGGAGAACTCGCTTTGGAAGAAGCTATGGGCCTTTCGTAAGACGGACTGCGTAATGATGTGCTTGCCAGGTACCAGAAGAGTAGGGTCTGTCCACCGAACCACGCCGTCTTCAGGAGTACTGATCTTCCAATTCATATAGAAGAATCCGATACGCATTTTGAACAAAGTGCTTGTAGCAGGGCAGCCTGAGTTCGAATTCGGAGACTGTCATCCTCAGATGAAAGTTGATTAAGTAACCTTCACATCATTCAATGCATTATTCACATTTTCGGGAACAGGAAGTAAGCAGCCACGGACTACTTCAAAGAAATCCATTTTATTACTTTTACATCTGAGCGTCTGAATGGAAGGCTGGGTTAGAGATTCACAATTGCACTTCTCATTCGGAAACTGATTGTTCGCACCACCAGGAATTCAGAAAGAAGCGAGTTTGCAGCTTTAACTGCCCAAAACTTCGTGAGTGTTCAGGTCCCAGCTGCTGCGCCCCGGAAACATGGTTAGGAAGCAAGGGTCAGCTGCCCCCAGACCGCGAATAAACTTCGCTATAAATTCCAGAATTCTTGCCGAAATGGAATCAGTAGGCTAGAGCTAATTAAAATTCGATTGCAAAGTAATTTCTTCGCTGGCGAAGTCACGCAGCTTCATGACACGAACCACTCGGCATTTTAGTTTTGAAAAGGACAGACGTACCAGTTTGTTTCAGACATTAACCGTAAAAGTCTGTGGGCGTATGAATTCATAGTAACACAGTGACTGTTACGGTAAAGTGTGTTTTCCTCATCTAATTGGTTTATAGATTTCTCACGGATTAAATTTGCATATATTAACAATTTAAATGGTGAAGTGTTACATGTGTTAATATAATTATATCTGATATTTCACCTTATGGCAAGTGGTGATGTATATATGCGCATTACTGTGTAACAAGGCATGCAAGTCATATGTGTGTGACCGTAGGAACTCAAGTTTCAAAGTGTAACTTAAGAATTATCGATAATAAGCATCAGTTTAATTAAAGGTGTTCCGTGTGTGTGAACGTTGCAAGTCCGATGCCTGTGCCACTTTTGTAAACATCGACCACTTAATTCCTTGCATGCAGCTCGGCCTCTGACATTTGGCGACAGCGCTGTATTACGTCTACAGCTTACCTGCCCTTTTAATAATATTACCGAAGAAAAATTACTCTTTTGTCCTTCGATGCAGTTACAGGTGAGTGATTGTGTTGGTGGGTGCACGGGTATGTTCTCGCAAGCCAAATATGTGACCAGACCGTCGACTTCCGCTGAGCAGACAGGGTTCAGCGACTTCAGTTGCATGACGCCAGTGTATCTAAGAAACCTACAGTGGCACCTTGTAATTTTCCTACAGTCTTTTCTGATGATCCAGCAGCGTCCACTTCAGATACGCAGACACTTTCATTAAGCAGTCCAGTCCTTTAGTTCATTGCTTTTAACACCAAAACAAGTCGCAAAGCATTATCAGATCATCTAGACATGATCTCAGACTTCCGGCACGTTGTAAATGAGCTCTTCACTTTTCTCAGATTTTTCGCAACGTAGACTGGTAGGTTGCGACCGACGTTTCGAGACAACCTATCAGTCCCCTCTTCAAGGGTCAGTCAAACACCGCCTACACCATTCCCTATATAACTGCGTACGTAAGAGTTTCCTGGCATTTTTCTGGAACTGTTTGATTCTTGAAGATGGGACTAATAGGTTGTCCCGAAACGTCGGCAACAAACTACCAATCTACGCTGCGAAAAATTCCAGAAGAGCGAAGGTCTTAGATCTTCTAGAGAAGGTTCGGCGAAAACACAACCGCCTGTCCACATAATCCGTAGATGGAGAAACGAGACGACAACGCTAACGACACAAGCGAGAAACTTGAATGTCCTGAGTCCCTTTGTACCAAACGTAGTAAGAAACAAAAGGAAAACAGAAAATGGGAAATTCCTTTCACTGGTAAACGAAGGCGTAAAATACCTATGGTACAGAGAATAAGAAAGGCAATGAAACCGCGAGTTTCATCATCATGCGAATTATCTATTTCTTTGGAGTTAGAAGATGATGATCGATGGGGGTGGGGTGGGGTGGGATGGGAAACAAAGTGAGGCTGGATCTGATACCGAGTATTTATACTAAGCTGGATTCTTCTCTCAGGACTACGATCATAAAGAATGGATTTTGCGCCAAAAACATCTAACGTGGGCATGAACTTCGTACAAAGTATCAGACAAGGGCATTTATAGGCGGCAGGTTTAAGTAAAGACAGAGTCTTGTTTACTGTGACCACTAAACATACAGCAGTAACCTTATTGTGTAATTGTAATAAATACGTGTTTTTGTTTTTGGCCTCTGTAAATTGTTTCCGTGCCCTAAATATGAGAAACCTGCAGTACCCCGCGCCAGGAACCGTAGAGTATTAGGTACCAGTTTATACCTTTTCTTAAAATTGGGGTTATGTCTACAGTGAATTACGTTCATAAAATAATTTTGCTTAATGGAGGACAGTAGAGTTTCAAAATACACTAACTTTGCTTGATGATTGCTGGCTGTGTCGTCGTTGTGAACGAAAAACGAACGCTACCCCATATTAGGCGACTTTACTCTATTGTTCTTATAGTATAGAATGCCACTGTACTTATTTTGTGCAGATACAGTGCAGGTTCCTTATGCTTTGCTTTTAGTAGATTCATCTGAAATAATTCATCGTTACAGAGTACTTGACTGTGTGTTCGAAGCTGAATTCTGACACTCCGCTGCTGATCTTCGATTAATTTGCTCTAGTCAGTAATATTTTAGAGATCATAGTCCTGGTGCTGTGTGTCGCCGTCGCGCTGTCATAATTGACATTACTGGGTCATGGTCTGTTACATAATTTTAAGAAACTTAGTTGCTCAGCGGTCGTCGCTGCGACTGACACGCTCGATAATTTCGTGGCCTAGGTTTCTACCCAAGCGATCGAATGTACACCTGATTGCTACATTGTCTACTGGTGTCGGCAGACAGTTTTTCGCAGTTCCTATATATTTCGGGTGTAGGTTTGGGAATTTTCAGTAAAATAGGCTCAAATTGACTGTACTGGAGCTCGCTACATAATAACGTGACAGTTATGCTGCGTGAGATGATCATTGCCCGAGTCGCAATGTACAGAAAAGACAATGACTTTGTGTTGGTAGAAATGAAAATTTAAAATGAAAAGCGAAGGAGAAGGAAAAAGAAGGTAATGACAATAATGAAGATCATGATGATCTTAAAGGAGAAAAGAAAGAAGCGTAGGGTATAATGTAGGACTTTATTCTGAAGTAGAGACTGAGAATGTAGCTGGGGAAGAGAGGTGTCAGGCATATACTGCAGTCCACATTTTTCCTGTAGACTGTATCGTCAAATAAAACGTCGCTTTGCAAGACTTCGCCCCAGTAATGCAGATACCCGTACTTCGGGACAGTGTTTAACGGAACTTTTAATTAGGCGGTTCATTTACAGTAGGTCGACACGTCAGTTATTTTCATTATTGAAGTCTACGTAAACAGGTTGCTATGGAAGTCAGGCTTAAAACAACATAGGCCTATGTGCATTTTTACCAGAATTGTTAGAGAAAGCTCCCAAGTAATCATGTAGGTCTTCACTGCATTTTTTCTCACAGTTAATTTTTCAAAAGCAAATCTGATATATTGTTTCATACTTTCAGACTGCATATTTTTGCCACCATAACAGTAACCCATAACACTACTTTTGCACGTTAATTTTTCAGGCAGATGCTCCTGGGCGGGGGGGGGGGGGGGAAGAGAGCGAATCCCACCTATTGTTGAAATGTTCTGAAACATAGAGGTGGAGGGAGGAGTTCCTGAGGAGCAAATGGCCTCATGTCAATGAGAACACTGCATTCAGGAAGATCCTTACTGGTAATAAGTCCAATGTACTGAGAAATTTAGGTGCCCTTGCTTACAAGATAAGATGTAAATGGGAAGACTGGGGGATGAAAGTAGTATCGGGATTGGGGGGAGGGGAAGAATTAGATTGTACGTAGGATCGATAGGCAACTTGGACGAGACACGGACCTTTGTAAACATAATAAATAGCATAGTTAATCTGTAATAATTATTAATAGTGTGGATGTGTACTGGCAAAACTTGGTGGTACTGGGCACATCTGCAGGAATGTATGTGTAGCTCACCTACATAAACATTACATTACATGGCAAACATTACGTTAATTTTTCTGTAATATCTATTCAAAGATTCTTTTATCAGACGAACTAAGGAACACGTATTCAATTTGAAAGAAATATAATTTACATTGAAAGTAGAATCTGTTACATTACGTACACCGGCTGTTTCCTCAGTTTATTACAACTTAAATGGAGAATAACAAAAACAAGTGCTGACATTTCCGTTACATTACACATCCAAGTGCAAAGTTCTGAATTCTTTCTGGCGGCAGTCGCATGAACATTTTCTTCAGAGTTTGCTGACTGGAAGTGACACAACTTCATTAATTTCCCTGGAAGAAAGTAATAAAAATACGAAACATGCTGTGTAAAACTGAGTGTTAATAAATGTATATCTCACACTTCAAACAATATCTTAACGTTACTCCAACGTTAAGTCCTTTTTGTAGCAACATGAAACATGTGTTAAAAATTATTCATGATGATTGTCCGTTTCAACATTAAGTGTTGATACCCACTTAGGGTGGGATTCAGATGCGAACTGTGAACGCGATAATAAACCTTCCAGATTTCGTAAAAGGGCGGTAAATTCTTTACCAGTGCAGCAACGACCAGCTAATGTTGACATGCTAGAGTCGATGTCAAGTCAGAAGAATGTACCACTGCAGAGACAATAGACTGTCATTACTTAATCTGACAAATGTCGTTTGTTACTTCAGCCGACTCGCTTGTCTTATTAACCTAGCCCTCTCAATCGCATGCTCGAACGCGCGGTGGAGTAGTGACGGGAAATGACAGAAGATATTTGTCAGATAAAATGACAGTGTGCAAGTGTACTGTAGTTAGACGGAAAAGAAGTTTATGTGCTTAAAGGTTACTGAACTTTGTAGGTTAACGGCGATAATAGGTCCAGCTAAATGTTGTCCCTGACCTTTTCTGCGTACCTGGAAACAGACATTCACCTGTAACTTCTTAGGCACAAACACATATTAAACAAAAATATTCTGTCGTCGGTTTCTCAACAGATGGTCAAAGAACCGCCACCGGTTCGTGGCTTAATTTGTGCTGGTTTGTAAATACTAACTTGCTGTGTGTGTGTGTGTGTGTGTGTACACGGAAACTGTAAAAAGAAGTCTGCTGAAGCGGTAATGCTTCTGCCTTGTTTTTTGGTGGGTCCACTTTCGAATCTTGGCAAGGACACCGATTGTATTGTGTAAGGCTCCTTGATGTTTCGCTCTGTCCCTCAAAGTCATGCGGGGTGGTTTCTGAAATCAGGTCAGAACCGCATCCTGCCACTTCCCTTCCCTTACATTATTTGCTAAACATCCTATCATCTGACGCTTTGTAGCCTGAGCTGCTTACATCGTCGTTAAAAAAACGCAGATAAAGTGTGCACATTAATTACAAGAAATGTTGTTTTACAACTCTTGGTGTAATTTGTTTATCTTTACCTTTGTATTGCCGTTTACTTGCATGTAACGTAGATATATCTATGTTTATTGCTAGCCTAATATTTTACGACTTAATTTCTTAGTCCTGTGCATAATTTTACTTGGAATGTTAAATTAGGTGTAATTATGAAGCAGCAAAGATTGTAATACCACATACAACGCTTATAGTTTACACATTTCTGATGACAGATACGTAAAACAATAATATTTGAATTTGTATTAAATGCGTGCGAAAACTGGTTTGTCTGAGAGAAGAACATAAATTGAAGGTATGTGAAAACATAGTGCCGAGTAAAATATTCAGAATCAAGGAGGATGAAACAAGTTAGTAATTTATTTATGGCCCGCGTAATTTGTGCGAATCAACTAGTATTTTTATTAAAACAAAGTCTAGGATGCTGCGATACTCTGTCATATCTTCGAAAATAACCTTCGTTTGAAGTGTATGTGTACTGCGGTATGTGAGAGACGTTGCCACTTTCCCATCTTCTCCTTGACAGGCTGAAACCTCAATAAACGGAATTAAATTTACAAACCGCTGTAAAATGTAAGATTTTTAGGTTTACTCCTTTTCATACTCGGTTGATTTGTTGTCATTATGATGACAGATATGTGTTATTAATTTTATTTACGATATCATTGCCAGCATTCGGGCGGGAAACGTGAACCTGTTGAATATTAAACTTGGTTTCTAGCATGAAGACCACCGTGACGTTCCAGGTTCAGTATTGGAGGGGTTGCGATTTTTTCCTCCTGTCCTGTCTGATTTTGTTGAGTGAAGACCATAGCCCTATGCGAGTTATTATTAATTCTTTTATCATTAGACATCCTTTTGCTGCTTCCTATATCAAGCGACCACTGTGCGACGCCTTGAGTTTGAAATTAAAGAAAAATGTGTGTTGCTATATTGTGTTTTTTTATAAAATGAACTAAAGAAAGTAATTCAAAATTTTTTGGGTGCAATGGGTGGGAAGATTAAACAGTGTGTTCAATGATATGGCATAGAAGATTGCTCTAAGGAATATAGGCCTATAGGCCTAGTTTATCAGTCGTGTTTTAGTATTTGCATTTGTGTGCGCCCATACATCAATTTATTTAGTACAAGATTGTCATAATACATAAGAACATGAATTATTTACGTAGATTATAATTTAACAAGAACCCAGCAAGAATACTGTCACAGTATCGTACAAAGTATGTAGATTTTTCGGGCCCGCACAATGAAGTACTCGGGCCACTTGTTGGGAGACAATGATGTAATGGAATAAATGTACTGGCTGACCCTGCTATCGGTACGTGATCGGTAAATCCTTTGCTGCGGTCTGTCGTCCATTACTGGAAATGACAGCTTGATTTATGTTCGCTGCACATAATGGCATCTCTCGCTCTTCCCGATAGATTGGTAGCCATTGATAGCAAGCCTAAATGCGTATGGTTTGGCCATTGCATCGTATAGGTATGCTTACAGAGTGTTTTATTTACGAAATTTGCTGAATCTGCTATTGCCGAAGGAGGCAAAAGGTCGTACGGGCACTAAACTATTTTTTCCCGCTTTTATCGGATTTCCCTTATTTGCTAAGAAAAGAAAATGCATAGTCTCACTATGACGAATGCGTGTTTGTCGTCAAGCGAATTATAAAGGGGTTTCTTCTTATTAAAGTATTTTCGTGCGTTATATTTCTTGATCAACAATAATAACAATAAGACAAGAGTAAAAGGTTCGGGGTAGACGTAACCAACAAGTCACTTTCAATAACATATAGACAACGCAGTCTAACAAACTTGTTAAATCTATAAAATAGGCTAACTGTATAACTACAATTATCGTTCCATGGATAGAGATCTCTTCCTCACACTTTTATTAAAATTATAATGATGTATCAAAATCCAACTTAATGTAGCTCAGAGTATAAAGAATTTATATTTATAGTTGTGTTTATTATTTGATGAAGTCAGGTATATTTCACTCTAAAAGTTATTTCAGTTGACTTTACATGTCTTTATTTTATGATTTATTAAAACCAACAGAATTTTTTCATAGTCAAGTTTAGTCATAGTTAAAAGAGAATTAGTATTCTTTCGTTTAAAAATTTTACATTAAAAAATCAGTCAACGGCCAACACTGTTTGTATTCCTTTATTTAGAACATGAGCAACTAGTTTCGGCCTGTAATTGCCATCATCAGGCTGTTCTACAAAAACGTGAATATTGAAGCTCTACTTTTCAAAAAGGGGAAGGCCTTCCGCTTCACAGTAGATTAAAATATACAGTTTTGTATATGTAGAAAATAAAATAAGATAAAAAGGTAAGAACGAGTGGAATAAAATGTGTATAAGAACATGTACAGGTATAAAGGGTAGAAATTAGAACCACAGCCGACCCTAAGAAGAAGACGTGTGTAAAATGATTTTTGCGCTAGCGGCTGCCACCGTTGTTGTACTGGAACTTTTATTTACAGACGTGTCGTGTGTGCGTTGCTTGCAGTGCTTTTTACTTTCCAGGGCTATCTGACCTCTGAATTTGGTTTTTTGGTTGTTAAGCCTGGGCGAAATTATCGCTTTCCCTATCTATAAAAAAGTTGTTTAAATGATAAAAAGCTTTAAGTAGATAAATTTTAAGTTGGTGTAATGGATTACGTTGGTCACTTACGGAGTTGGTGTTTACTGTTGTGCACTTGTGAAGCAGGGAATGATGTACGTCAGCCCTGTGTATACGGGGCCTCGGGTGAACCCTATGCTGTGTTGTGTTGTCTTCGTGGCTTATGGTCTGACTTGTGGTCGTGTTTTATATATAGAGCACTGCGTTAGTCAATATTCATCTCTTTTCCAATAATGGTTTCAAAGATCTTATTATATATGGCGATGTGTTTATCTTTAAGCTGATTGTTGTCTTTGGTTTCTCGGTAAATGTAAAACTTTTCCATAGTATCCAAGTGCTTGCCTTTTTTGTCATAATATAAGATCGACATAGTGTCGTCTATCTTTCCAAACTCGTGGCCTGTTTCCAAGAGGTGTTGCGCGAACTTTGCATTGTAATTATTGTATTTGAAGGAATGAGAATGTTCTTTGAATCTTTTCTCTAAATTACGATCAGTTTGTCCCGTATATTTTTTGCCGCAGTTTTTGCATGTCAATTGATACACCCCGCTTTTTTAAAATTATCTCCACTTTTGTTTCTTCTGTTTAGCAGGGATTGGAGAGAGTTTTTGGTTTTAAATGCGACTCGTAAGTGCGTATGTCTGAAGATTTTTGAGGTATGACATGTTTCTTTGCCAGAAAATGTAAAGACAGTCCACTGTTTGTCATATTCTCGGTTGTGTGTGGGTTTTGATATTGAATATTTCTGTTTGGCCAAAGATTTATCAATATAGTGTAGGGGAAGACCATTGTTATGTAGAATGTTTTGTATGGTTATCATTTCTTCTTCTCTTGCTGCGGGACTCAGGTGGTATGTAGTTTATTCGGTTTATAAGATATCTCAAAGTTGCATATTTGTGCTCTGCAGGGTGACGAGTTGTGAGGGATTATTGTATTTGTATATGTGGGTTTTCGGAAAACGTGGAATTCAGGGGTTTTGTTAGTGCTAGACATTGTAAGGTCCAGAAAATTTATTTTCTTGTTTTTCTATAGCTCTATAGTATGCTGTAAGTTTTGATGTATTTGGTTGAATTCATTTAGAACAGAACTAATATCTGTAACTGATTGGTCATATGCCATGAGGGTGTCGTCTACATATCGGAAGTATCCTAAAATTTTGTTGTTGATAAGTATATCAATAATGAAATTTTCCTCGATATATTGTAGGAAAATCTCTGACAATGTAGCAGATGATGGTGTACCCATTGCTAAACCTTCGTTTTAGCTCATAATGTTATCTCCGTGTGAAAAATAATTTTGATTAATTATAAGATCGTAAATTTTAAGTAACTCTTGTATCTGTTGTATTTCCATTGAATTAAGCTTTAGGCTATTCTCTGTTATATCCCTCAGATATGTTGTGTGGGTTGTTTGTGTACATGCTAGAAATATCAAAAGAGGCGAATCTAATATTTGGCTGCATTTCCATTTCTTTTAATTCGGCGATAAGTTGTGGGGAGTTTTTGACATTGAATGCATTTGGCAACGGAATAAATTGAGTGAGTATATTCGAAAAGAATTTCGCTATCTTATACGCAGGTGCATTCCTCCAGTTTACGACTGGTCTGATAGATTGTTCAGGTTAATGGATTTTGATAAGTCCATGTATATCAGGCGCAGGACAATTTAAGTTTATCATTCTGGTTTTTTGGTATTCGTTGAATAGTATTTTGCAGTCGTTTAAGCACTGTCTGAGAGGCTTTTGGTAAACGTTGGTAGGGTCTTTTGAGAGGGTGTCAAATTGAGAAGAAGTTATGAAGTCGTTAATTTTGCTATTGTAAACATAATGGTAGATTATAAGAATGCTGTTCACTTTGTCAGCTTTTACAATTTGAGCATTTTTTATAGATACAGAATGCGATAACTTCGCCAACAACCAAAAAACCAAATTCAGAGGTCAGATAGCCCTGGGAAGTAAAAAGCACTGCAAGCAACGCACACACGACACGTCTGTAAATAAAAGTTCCAGTACAGAAAAAAGTAAATGTGCTTAATAGATGGCCGTGGTATGTATGCGGGGAGAGTATACACGCGCGCGTGTGTGTTAATTTCAGCTTTTTAACCAATTAGCAGATTTTTTGAACCTTGGTACAGAAGGTATGCCGTTAGAGGACAATTTACAATACTGCCATCCGAGCGAACGCGAGAACTTCTGAGGTGGAAGCGAGCGACACTAGCGTCACTTACTTCAGGGTGCTGGAATAATGTATGAAAACAGGTCCTTAAATCATATGCAACATTTTATGAAGTAGTATTTTTGTATGATATAAATACCGACATGACGGCCGTGCGAACAGTTTCTTTAGCTTGCTGTCAGTAGATCAAAATAATACCGTTTAATCACAGGGCTATTAATGAATAATGCAGTGGAATGGATATGGAAGGAAACAGCCGTTGCTTAGGTTGTAGTACTAACTGGCTTTTGCCTCAGTGAACCTGTGGAAAGCACAGAAACCTCCGCCAGAAAGGCTGGAATCATTGCAGAAATTTAAACCTTGGACATCTGTAATACGAAGCAAGAGCCTTGCTTCAGCGTTTATCCTCTGTTCTTTGTGTAATGATGAATGTGCGAAATACGAACATCATTTCAAGCATTACGTTTGGAACTGTTTATTTTTGGACCATTCTTTCACGTGGTTATTCAAAAATACGAAAATCTACTTTCAGAAATGTTTTTACTATTTTGAATTTTTCGGTTGTAATATCTTTGAATAACGACGATGGACAAATTTAAAAAGATCAGTAGTCATAAATGTACTTCTTTATTTGTTTATTCTTATTTCATTCAACGACGCTTTTTCAATTACACATTGATCAGATAATATCAAATCGGATGATAGGCCCTGAGTGTAAGTAATGAATTGTTAAGAATGTGGAAGGAAGCTGTAGTGTCCCTGACTATTGGAGAATCTTCTTGGAGGTGGTGGGGCAGCCATGAGAATCTTAAGCGCAGCAAACCGGTGGATTAAGGCTGTCAGTGGTAATTAACGAATACTGAAGCTGGAATGCAAACCATAACCTTAGGTACAAATTTATATAGATAATTTATGTGTAATGTGACAGAAAAAATCTCATAAACGCGTTAATGCCGTTTAAGTCGGACGTGATTAGTATTTGTTTTACATGTGACATTTCCTGTAGCGGTACAGCATAAATATAAATACCTACCAATTTTATGTAAACATTTCTTATAGCCTGCTTACGTGATGACGATGTGAAGCGTGGGTGCTATTCAACGGGAAGACTGATAGAATACGACAATAATACTTTCTCTCCAGTGCTTCCCCGACATCTGAAAGAGCTTTACTTTGTTTGAAGGTCACGAGGTACGCGCGATTCTCGTCACGAAAAGTGCAGCATTAAGATTAAGATGAATGTGATAGCAGTGGTGGAATTATACTGACCGGGGAAAACCGGAGTGCTGATAGGAAGGCTGTCCCATTGTCAGTTGATCCACTACTAACTTTCCATAGGATGATACGGGGTTAAACTTCAGCCTCTGCGGTAGAAAGCCGGCAACTAACAGCCCAGCTCACGGTACGGCCTGAAGAGTAAAATATTTGTAAATATATGTCAAGAATAAAACAGGTGAGAATGTTATACATTCTATAATATGAAGAGTCAGTGCAGAAGAGTACGATGCATTTCGGCCAAAGGTGATGTTAAGATATTAACAATGTGTTGAAAATTCAAGAAAGTTCATCTTTATTTGTTATATAAAATCTTTTCCCTCCTGCCTCCCATATTCCGTTTCAGTCTTTCGTGCGTTGATGAATGATGCTTCGAGGTGGGCGATTGACACCACATGTCAGAGGTTGTCATTAATTTTTAGCAGCATTCCCCGAGTAACACACACATACTGCCAATCAACCATAAACTGTCTCCTCCGACATGCAGAGGTCTATAGTGTATAGGTATAAGTGATCAGCTCCAAGCCTTGTGATATGCAGTTGGTCGAGTCTGTTCTGGGTAGTTATTAATAGACTTTCAAAGTTGTGAAAGGTAACTAGTTAAAGGCGGATGCTGTATCTGGTCTGGGCAGATGTAACCAGCCTGTGTTCCGCCGCGTCGGAAGGGAGAAGGCGTGAAGGCATCGTGCAGAAATGAGCGAAAATTGAGATACTTATCATAATTAGCTAAATCCGACACGAAACTTATAAAAACTCAGCCAACTTACTGACGGAACGGTAAGAGCTGGAAGAAGGAATTTCATGGTAGAGTGGCTATAATTTATGCACGTGTTTTGCTGGTCCAGGCTCCAAATCTTTGGCTGCAGTCTTGCAATTCGGTCGTATTTTTCTCAGATTTCGCAGATTGTTTCTAAGAGCGTTTCGGGATCCCCCTACTTTCGTATTTCATTATTCAGTACTTATCCTTACACACGACAGCGACTAACAGTATCTTTAAATAAATCGCAAATTAATATTATTCTTGCTATACATTTGCTTGTGAAGTTCTAGAGGACGAGGAGATGACTTTGAAGAATGTGAACTACGTGTGGTCTTACTGTTACAGTATTAACTGTGAAGCATGTGTGGTGACAAAATTAAAGTATAAACTTGGGAAGAGACATGATCATAATATTAAAGCCTAAACTTGAAAATACGTACGGTTTTTAAATTAAAGTATGAAATTAAATTTATGTGTGTTCACCCTCGTAACGTGAACTCATCCCTCGCTTTTCGCGGGTTTCTACTTGGCGGTTTTGCATATTCGCGGGATCGCCTGAAGACTAAAGATACATTGCTCGGACCCTTCAATAGACAGACAGGAGCGTCAAAACTGTTCCACAGCTCGAACAGGCCTTTGAGCCATACCTCATGATGCTCAAGGATTTGAACGAAAATGGAAACAGCTGCGATCACAGTGTTTCTGAAAGGAAAGAGAATACTTAAAAAGTAGTAAAAAATTTCTTTGGGGGGAGGGGGGCGGTCAATTATTCGCGGATTTTCGCTTTTCGCTGGGGGTCTTGGAACCTAACCCCCGTTAAAAGTGAGGGTTGAGTGTACTAATTGGGAATGCATATGGTCGCACTGCTAAAGTAGTTCTAAGCATAAGCTTTGGAATAGATATGCTGATTTTGTTGAAGTATAAAATTGTTAAAGTACGCCAGAGTGTGAAAAGGAATGATATGACGCAGATTAGTATACAATGGCGACCTGTATAACGGTGTCTTTCCTCGAGGGGGTTCGATTAGGTGTCTGTAGACGTGGATATATTATTTTTCCATGACACTTTGCCATGTACTTTATCTTCTTTTCCTTGCGTAAATAATTATTCTTGTGCCATCACAGTGCTGTCTATGTGTGTCCCTATTTCATCTTCTGAAGGAATTAAGCGATTTCTACCAAACATGATACGAACGTTATGCAATTAAATTCCAATCCACAGCAATGCTTCGTCATTCCCAACAATCGGCAATCACAACAGCGAAATTGTAAGGGAGGGACGACACTGGTAGCACTTATGGCTGTGCCTTTTTATTGAAATTATAGTTTTGTAGAAAAAACAATAACAAAACTTTCTCTAGCCTTGGATAACTAATGAGCTACTGGAGCTTGGTCTTCGGTGTAAGTACAGGCTATTCCTAAAATTATGTTTTGGCGTCAGCAAGTACAAAAGCAGCGTTGATGTGAATTTTGATGTCATATCCGGCGAAGTTAACGCAGACTTCCACAAAACCTGCAAAGACGTTACAAGTGCTTCACAAATATAAAACGAAATGATTACGCAATAATAATAATAATAATAATAATAATATGTGCTGAACTGTAAATCCCATCAACAAAAGCTTAAGCTTCGAGATGTCGTGAGAAAACCTTCACATTGTAACAGACCGAAATATTCATTAGAATGTTCGAAACCACCAAAAATTATCCCTTTTCTGAGTCAAATGACAGCAATGCACCCTGTTACCTCATATTTCATTAACAACGGTTTTAATATGATTCTTCTATCTGGGACTAGATCTCGGAATTGTCTCTTTGCTTCATATTTCTCCACTAAAACCGTGTATGCATTTCTCTTGTCTCACACACATGCCAAATGCCCACCAATTTCATCCTCATTAAGTAACAGATCCTGCCATTACTGTAAGATACAACTAAACACATTTTAAATAACATAGTTTGTTTCATGGTGATACCACAGTCATTGAGAATATTACACAAATTCTTCCTCGTAACCGAATTTTAGGCTTTCTCTAAGAGTGCAGACAGCTGAAACAGCTCCCCGTTATATTGCCGTTTTCTCAGAAGTATTTGACGAATAGGGAATGTTTGATCAGTAGTTGATCTGGTACGTCGAACTCCACATAGATGAGCCCCAGTGATTTCTTTTACGTATGAACTTAACCTTCATAAGAGAATGTTTTATATGATTTTGAATGTTGTTGATTACAATGATTTTTTTCTGCGGCGCTAGAGCTAAAATCGGGCCTAGGCCATCTGTTTTGAGGTTCCTACAGCGTAGATCACATGAAATTAGACACACTATCATTAGGACTCCTCTGAAAGAGTGATTAGCTCGTCGCAGAGGCCGCTACCTAAACAAAACACAACAAACAGAAGGGACTAATATCCGTGTCCTCAACGGGATTCGAACCAGCGATCCAAGCAATCGATCGGTTGTAGACCTACACCTTAGACCGCACGGGCATTCTGATTGGCTATAACAGTGGTATGCTTATATAATTAGTGTCGTCAGGTATATCATTTTTAGTCTACCTCTTCCATCTATTCACTGTAGGTGTAGAGGGTTAGTGTTGCACGTGATCACACTGAATCACACACGCGCGCACAAAGATTCCCCTAGATTAGGGATCGGCCCATTGCAGAGGCCTCTACCTGTACAACACAGAACACTCACAAGAGACAAACATCCATGATCCTGGTGGGATTCGAACCCGCAATCCCAGAAAGCGAGCAGCCGCAGACCTACGCCTTGGATTGTACAGCCACCGGAATCGCTCAGGTTTATCGTAAGTCTTATAAATAGGTAGAGATACGGAACCGTTCTCCTGTTGAGGCAGTTCCATTTTATTCCCAAGTGAATTCCTGGTTCTAGAGAGATAGTATGAAATAAGTTTCATTGAATACTCGCGTCATCGACTTGAGAAGTTGCTAAGAGGCAGCTTGATAGGCAGTGTCGTCAAAGAGCGAGTCTCAAATTCCGACCGAAGCATAGTTGTTTTTATTTGGCGCTGCATATCTCAAGTTCTCCCAAAACTGCTACAAAAATTTCAAGCTTCTAACTACGTTTTCTAATGTGTAGGACGTGCCAGAGACAGACGGCTGCTTTTATAAGACGAAGATATATCGTAGCCCCACAGGGAAGCCATTCAGTCACAATTTCACTGAATATTCGCGCGTGCAGTCTGAAAGTTTTTATCGGCAAAGTACGATTCTGCGTTGCTTACCGAAGCGTATACCCCGATGTTTATTATATTTGGCACAGCACTAATCATTCTAAAATTACTCCCAAAATTTCAAGCTTCTGTCTTTATTTTGTGATTGGTTAAGGCTTCCACAGGCACACACACAGACCCATGTTTATTGCTGGTATATGGATTAAATGGCATTAAGTAATATGTATATATATATATATATATATATGAGATAAATGATGTAGACCACCACTTTGGCTGCGTATGTTGTGATAAAGAAAGCAAGGTTGTGCTCTTCAGCTTGCACTAAGCCAAGAACAGTACTGTGATGTCCACAGTTCTACAAACCAGCATTCTGTTAAGCGGCTGGCGAGTTTACAGCACGTAAGTTAATCAGCGCGCGGGGTCCTTTTGTCTGCCCGAGTGAACGTCCCAGGCCGAGGAGCTGATTTAGGCCTCGGAGTGTGGCACACTGCCCGAAACACAGTTTGGCAACACATCAAGCTGCTCCGTGGAATTTTATTGCTATTTTTAGAAATTTTATTTGCTATTTAAGTCTGCCAATCGTATACATCTTCAGACGGGACGCCCGTTCGTTTCAACAAAGATGTATAAGGCCGTTCTTCCTCTGTCTCTTAATTTCTTTTACATTTTATCTTCCTTGTCTTTGCATTCTGTAGCTTTCCTGTACTTGAGTGACATTTGTATGAAACTGTCTGTTTACCTCATGTTTGGCTGACGAGATTGCCACGTCCACAAAGGGTGGATGGACCCTCGCAAGGAGATCTTTAACCGTCTGCTGCGTTCTTTTGTGCCAGACTTTGTCATTTGGCTAAGGTAATGTATCCGATATATAAATTACTGCCCAGAAGCACATATTTCCGGCTCGTACTGTTGTTAATCGTAGGCAGTTTACTTTTCACTAACACAGTACAACGTCAGATCACACTTTATTGCTTCCATCTGTCCGCGCATAACACGTCGCCTTTTTATGAGTTTATCATACAGAGAACTTCTTTTAAATATTCCCCAAGATTCTGGAAAGTGCCCAACTTAATGAGTGTGTCTGAAACTGCCTATGGCTGTTAACATCTAGTCTGTACTAAAATGCAAACCAGACTTTGCTGTGATGATCGAAACCATCGCATGAAATTTGCCTATTGCACACTCTTGCTTACCATGCATTGTAAATCGGTGGTAAAGAAATATAACAAAGTAACAATTTCAAACTCCGAAAAACACGTTACGAAACAAAAATTAGTTAAATCATTTGAAAACTCGACTTTACGTAAACAATGTGTTGAACGATAGCCCTTATTCACAGAGAACGAGCTCCCTGTACACTATAAGGACCGAATCGTTAGTGCTGTTCACGAAAAGAAACGACATTCATGGTGAGAATTTTGTGAACCCACATAAGCACTGCGTGACAAAATGAAAGGCTTCTTGATGTCACGCACGCACACACGCACAAGCACGCACGCACGCACACACAAGCACGCGCACACACACAGTTTTCACCACGGACGCAAAAATCCGTTCTATGTAACAGCCAGTACTTTAGCAAGGAGATTTATAAATAGGGACTAACCTGGTTTCTTTTCCTCACGTTTCCTCGCCACAAACCTGTCCGAATCTGTTCTCTCCAATATATGCCACAAGCTGCACTCGTCACGTTCGGCTTTATTTTATCACCCAAATAATAATTGGTGAAGACTACAGCTAGTGAATTTCATCATTATGCAGATACTAGGGTCTAACTCTCAAATTAAATAGAATAAAATACAGTTCCAGTGTATGGGAAATTGTGATGTTACAGGCCTATTACGTTTCTTCCTGAGGTAATTTACTTTGGTTAGGAAAGGAACTTCGGTTAACACGCTGTGCACCAAGATGTGATTCAAATATAAGATAAACGCATTTCAGTGCAACGCCTAATATATGGGATCAAGTTACTTATCTCGTAAAGACATCTCATATTTAATTAGAATTAAATTACCATATATTCGTGGGGATATGATGTTTCATAATGTATGTTAACATTACAAAGAAATGGAAGATTAACTTTACATGTAACGGCATCACAGTCCCTGAGTAGTGCTTTGCGTTATGCCACAAACCGTGTAATGTTAGGAAAGAGGAGTCCACTTTCGGGAGTACGCAGGTAAGAAATTCCTTGTAATTCCATTCTATGCAGGAGTGTGGTGCAGCCTGTTGGCATAGGTTGGCAGGAAATTCCCGAATTTATTGTGCTCTTAATTTCTTGATGCGTGCAGTTTTTTGTTTGTGGATGTTATTTCCACATATCTGGACTTTTCCGTATTTTAAAAGTAGTTATTATCTGCAGTTATGCTATATTTGGGCCTCCATTCTGTGCGCGGTTCAGGCTTACTTCGTTTCAAAGTGTCTGTTCAAGTGCGAGGCCCTGTGTTACGTTTCGTAATGTGCCGGTTCTTTTTTTGCTGTCAGGATTTGGTAGCTCCTCCCCCAACCCCAAAGCTGGAGGTCTTCCCATTTTCGGTTGTTCTGGACTGCTTATTCAATATATTTTAAGCTAACAGCCATATATGTTAACATCAAAACTCCACCCCAATACAGCCATCCCAGCGTTATTCCAGTGTCGCAAATATGCAGCTTTACCGACACAAATATCACAGTTCAGACGAAATGCATTAAGTGCTTAACTTCTTTCCTTTGCTGCATACTGAAAACAGGCCATGTCCCATCAACTTACCTTTCACTTCCCAAGGCTGTACCTGGCTCCAGCCAAATTTTACGACAGCCATCAAATTCTCCGTTTCCCTGAAAAAAATGTAGCCTCTTTCATTACTACCCACCAGTTTCTTCTTCTTCTTCTTCTTCTTCTTCTTCTTCTTCTTCTTCTTCTTCCCCTCCTCCTCCTCCTCCTCCTCCTCCTCCTCCTCCTCCTCATTCCTCTTCTTGCATTAAAATGCTAATCAGGAGCTGAGTTTTGTTTTCTTCGTGTCCGGTATGAAGCTTCTCCTCTTTTTTTAGGGGTTCACTAAACCCTCATTTAAATGAGCAGCAGGACTTCTTCGATGAGAATCAAAATTTGGGAAGGAATCTGTCTGCCAAGGACTATAAAGAGACAAAGAAGAAAGACGCAGAATTTCAAAGCCTTGGCGGGGTGAGATCCCACGACTTCAGTTACAGCGGACCAAGGACTGTATTAGGCCTACTGCGATATGCCTTCTATTGTTACTTTACACATTTACGACAATTTGCTTTACGGAAACGTTGTACGGTCTCGGAATAAAATGTTTAGTGTCTGATGATTCGTAGCATCATGGCCCCTTCGTTTATGTGTAGGTCCGCCTACATTGCGTCAGTTTACTGCTTGCTTGCTTTTTTTGCAACATACATGAAATGAATGCGTAAGGGGGAAATCCCGTCTTTGAGTATAGATCTACATGTTTCAACTGGAAAACCGTCGGGCCGATTGTAATAAAATATTCGAGACAATTAAAAATTGTAGGGCCATTCCCATTTTCATGAAGGTAGATATCATAGTTTTATAAATTAGTAAATGGAATAACCAGGATCGTTCAAATCGCCGTGTTATAGTGAGCGTGTATGCCAACTCTGTATGTTTGTTGCTTTCCTGATTGCTCCTTTCCAGTCTTCCTTCGTAGCGAGCGTCTGCCCGGGCCTGACTGGCATTCAGCGTGCATTAATAAATTTTGAACTTTCAAGCCACGGTGCCAACCTGCACTAGAATACGTGCAGAAATATACCTAACAATTTACTTTATGTGTAAGATTTTGTGGAAGTTTCTAGTGACTGTTGTCAGTCAGACGGTTTTTAAGACGATTTTTTGTACAGTCTTTAATGACCCTATAATTTGTAACTCAACTCACGCTAGTAATATATATCATATCAAAGAGGACCAGGTGAGCAGGGCGTGGATAAATGAAAAGTAAATATCAAATCTGAGTCGGGAAACTAGAAGGCAAAAAACATTTAAGAGCTAAGAATGAATGGGATGTTGATGTAACAAGACAGGCAGTGTACTATTAACGTAATATTGAGCAGCGTTCGCGTAACCATTGTTGCCGTGGAAAAGTAAAAAGTGTTACATATCCCGAGTGTGTGTCTGTAGCTTTAGTTATCCAGCACGCAAAACGCATGCACCGTACTATATTGTCATCTGTGGACTGTCCGACTGTACCATATTTCTCCAGATAATTTCATAAGCGGAACGAATTTCGGAAAAAGCTATCAAACATAAAATGTGTTTTAATTTTCTCTACAACTCTGTGTGAAACATCTTTCATTCCAAGGATAATCCAGCGAAAAATCGAGCGAGATGTTATCATAAATATACATAAATCCTCATGTAATGTACCCGTTATTCTCGGCAGATTTTAATGAACCTTGAACTTTGTCGACAGATTTTCGAAAAATACTCAAATATAAACTTCCGTGAAAATCAGTCCAGTAGGAGCCGAATTGTTCCATGCGGATGGACAGACAGACGGACGTACTGACAGACAGACAGACATGACGAAGCTAGGAGTCGCTATTAGCAATTTTGTGAGCGCGCCTAAAAGTGGATCCTAAAAGACTGATTTTTGAGGCTCTGAACTGGAGAAAAATGGCAAAAAGTGTGATCCAGGTTTTAGGCACTTGTTAACGAAGTAATGAAACTTCATGTTCCATATGTACGGAGACGAAAGCAATGTGCAGAGGCCGTCCGATATCATTAATTCTTTGTAACAGCTGCAGAGGTTACACAGCGCTAAGTATGCGTGCAGTAAGGTGATGATTGGGAAAGATGGTGTAAGTGGCCATGACCAGGCGCCAGTACTCTTTCATTGATAGCCTGTAGAGGCTGAAGATAGTAGTGACACGTTACAAATAAACTATATATATTGCAACATTTAAATCGGTACTGTTTTGTAATTCCGTAGTGTATTTAATGTTAGCTAGCCTGTGCTTAGCGTCTGTTTCTTGGTCCTTCAGAAAAACTTGCTATGCGGATGTTACAAGTGATGAGAAGCAGATGTACTTCAAAGCACTTGAAGTGCAAATACATTAATCTTTCAACACTTCTCAAGATCTCATGTGTGTTGATTTATACGGGTCTTCTTCTTCAAGGCACGGAAAGTTGACGAAATTAATTCAGGTTGTTCTTATCGACTGAGCAGGAACAATATGTGATAAAAAACCCTGGGAATGACGGGATTAGGCCCTAGCACTAACGAGAGGTTGAGAAGTACATTCAAGGTCCTAGTCAGAAAACTGAAATGGAAGATGTCTCATGGGACAGCAGGGCGTGAATGTTGAAATAATATTGATATGACGCCATAAGTGTGGGGACCGTGAAGATGAAAGCAACAAGCCCCTCCGAAACATCTCTAACCATTTACCAAGCGACACAGCATCATATCCGAGAACACTTTATCAACGCCTCTGGAAGTACGTAATATCTCCCAAGTGAGTGTGGCTCAAAATAGGGTGCAGCGGCTTGCTCTTTGTACAGCTAGAGCTATGAAGCTGTGCATTCCATGTTCTGACGACCGCGCGAATAACAGCTTCTTAAGAAATACTTAACTTCGTGCAGTTGGTTACTAATGCAGTTTGGCTTCCAAGTTCAAACATTCTCCTAACAAAAGTTAAATGTGGCAGATTTAAGAATTATAACATTTCGAATCACAACTGATCCTACAAACATTAACTGAAGGAATCCGAGCTCTCAGATCTCATGATACAGTCTTTTTGGAAAGCCGTTTCGCTTATTAAGCAACCTACGATTTTGTGGCAACCAGAGTTTTATCCCCGTGCTTAAATAGCTAGCCACGGTGTCTTTCCGTAACCATTTCAGTCGCTGACCCATTCCTCTCGTTTGTAACATAGGAATACTCTTATAGTGAAGAGCTTATTCCCATGCTGATGCACCATACTTCTTGTCTGCTGCTGTCCACTCAGTGTAGTCGCAGCTGCACTTTGTGTCTGCAGACCGTCTCTCCATCCGCAAGTCGAAGATTCGCCGTTCCATTGTAAGCAGGGAATGCTCAGTTCTGTACACTTACAAATAAACGAAGAGGACACTGATATTTTTAAATTCGTAGGCATAGATACTATAATTTACTTTACGGTACTTTGTATCATACTGTTTTGTGTCTGCGCATTTAAAGATTCAAGAATGTAAAAATATAACTGTACCCGCAGTGTTACCAATCTGTTGTTAAACTACATGCCATGGTTTTCTACATCTTACGGATAGAAGTGTATTCTGAAGATGAGGACATCCTATTCCCTGAAACGTTGATAATCACCCGCCAGACTACATGCTGTCGTAATTTATACAACCACAGTAGGAATCTTCATCGTCGTGAAGTTCTCAAGTCTCACGAATTCTGCCTGTCTGTCAAGTGTCACAGAATTTGCCGCCTGACCACGGTGCTAGACATAAAAGTGTCAGCAATTGAGGCGAGTTTATTTGACGTTAGCAGCAGACTGCAGCCCATGGTGATTCAGTATATTTATGCTCTTGTCACAGTTATTGTGGTCTATTGACATTGCTCGGCAAAGTATTATCGGTGTACGCTCCAATCGCCATCGGTCGGTATCTATTCAAACCGTCTGATTCAGGAGTAGGAAACTGATCTCAGTCTTATAGAAAAGGAAAATGTGTGAACTGCAATTAATACGTACAATGGCCTCTCCAAGCACGCCAGTTATTGCTTAACTTCGTCGCGCAGGCATCCTGCATCAGCCGAGAATCTGGAACCCATTTTGCACTTCGAGTACAGCTTATCTCATTTCATAGAAGTCTCAGAGTGACAACCTCCATATTCTAAAGAGGCCTCGCACCTCCCGAAAATATTTCGCGATACACGACGGAGTTATTTTCGTGAAATGTTATCCACTTTTCATCCAATATTTTCTCTAAATTGTAGCAAAGAATGTGGATTATTTACATAGAATCTTTCATGGGCTCGCACACATAGTAATGGCAGGATTGGAATTGGGAGATTTTAGGAGCATGTAATTCTCTGAAGTGTGGTGTCATAATTAATGGAACTTAGAAGTATGATATTACTATTTCTTTGAAAAACACAGGCGTTTTGGTTTCGCGCCCACTTACAGTTCACCAAACTCCGAATTTAAGGTCATGCAAAGGAACCTTATGGACTGCTGGGGGATCTTCGGAGCCTCAGTACCTGCAATTCTGGCTGTTCGGCTTCCCATTTAATATAACCCGTACCTTATCCGAGAAAGATGCGAGTTACATATCAAGAACTCTTTGACTAGTAATTGTTGAAACTACTTGTAGTTCCAGCGTTTTGCTTCCCAGTCTAGAAGAAAATTTGCTGTAAGTCTCTAACTTTATATGGGCGTAGCTTGGTTCTTCGTATTGCACTGTCAGCTGAGGATTTTGATGTTGGGCAACCTTTCCATGCTGCGTGATTTATTTCTACCTTCTTATTCTGCCGCGTAAAAAGAAAACGATTTATGCCAAGTAGGCCTATGCCTCTAGCACCGAAAGACTGTTGGCGTCTGCCATAAGCTGATGAAGAATGGTAAATGTAAATGATGTAGCCTACTGTAAAAAACTGTTCCAACATTATCAGCAAGCATCTCCAGGCTACAGGAATTGTATTGGTCGGCATTCTAACCCCGACATCCCGAATAGAGAGCACCTGTGCCAAACAACCGGCCGACCGACCGACCGCAGAACCGAGCAACGTACAGACTGACAGACCAACCAGCCAACCAACCAACCAACCAACCAACCAACCAACCAACCAGCCAACCAACCAACCAAGTAATCAACTTACCAATCTAACAGACAACCAAAATGTTCAGTGTATACTTCATGAAGGTTTCCTTCTTACCCACAGGCTTTGAAATTTATCGTTTAGATTCATTTGTGATGGTCTTAATAATGACTGTCGGTAGGCAAATAACGGTGTAATGCTTTGTTCTTGATTGTTTATGAGTTTTAAATGTCTGTCGTTAAAGAAGCGGGCTGTTTTAAAGTAGATATTTGGGCTCGGATGCTTAATGAAATAAGGATTCCAATACCATAATGAACACGATATCACAGTGTTGTGCAGACATATGTTGCGCACGCAGCAGAAGGGATTCCTCAATATAAATTGAAAAACTGTCGTATTAGCTGGCTTACAAGACCCATAATACTTGAAGCAACAGAAGTTCAGAAACTTCTTTCTTGTAGGTTTTACTCTATTGTTCGCTGAGCAAACAAAGCCAGTTACAAAACTCTTACTTAGTCTTTTGCGAGAATAAACAGTGCCTTGCATAATTAACTATAGAAATGAAACACATGTTGGTAAGCGTATGATTGATTTTCACGGTTACTTCGCTATAGGTCTACGCGACGCACCGAAATTTAGCGCAGTTTTCGAAGAAAACGACGGCATAACACCGAACAATATGGCAAGTCACCGGACACTAACCGGAAAACACGGAAGCAGCAGATCAGAAACATAAGATAACACAGGAGCTGAGTGGATAGCAGTTCTGCTTCGAATTTGTGAGATCCTGATTTCGATGTTTAGTGAAGGGTCTGCTAATGTGACTGAAGTTTCCGTCCCTCAAATGCTGAGACGGTAGCTACAAAGATAGCACAGCTCCGCTTCACTCCAAGTCTTTCCCGTTTCATCGCGCTCCCAATGGAGCAACATATCACATGCCGTAGCAGAACTTCGAAATTATCAGGAACTGAAAAACACCGGCTTTTGCAAAGTGTCTGTGAAGTGTTGGAGGGATCGCGTTTCAAGCAAGGCGATAACAAGCAGTACAACAAAGGAGGAATACACAAAAATAAACGAGCAGATATGGTCGGTGTCAGATTACACTCTCTGTGTTGGTAACTGCGACACTCCTGCGGAGTTCGCAAAGAGTAAGGGAAGTGTGTGTATGCCTCTCCCTTAGCCCCGCTAATCGCCATTATTCCTCGTGACTGACATGTTCTAAGTCCGGTCGGTTCAAGCTGCGGCTCGAGAAAAAAATCTTGCCCACGACACAGGCTTAATGACACCTTTGAAATGAGATAACGTCTTTTAAACTTTTCCCTGGAAAAGCCCGAACAGAACGCCGAAAAAATTTTGAAACTGTGATAGCTTTATGTATAGAGACACGTATTACATTACTAATCAGTTTTGTAGAAATGTGCTATAAATACAAACTCTCTAACATAAGTTATAAATTGCATTTTTTTTAAATTCTATTATTATTATTAGTGTATTTTTTTGCACAGGTGTTACAGACAAATATAACCTCAAATGATACATACTTGCAGAATTATGTGTATACGTATTTATTTTTCAATTCTTGTATACATTTCGTGTTGCCCGTTTGTAGACCAAATTTTAGCGAAGCTGCCCGCGCCACTTACAAGGTTGAGCAGGCCTTGTAAAAGGTGTTTACTGATGCTTATTGTTTATGTGGTTCTGAATGGTGGCCATGAATGGTGGTATGTGTGTACGGATCCTAAAGTAGGTGCTCTCACCCTGTTTGATGATACTGTCCCGGCAGCACCAGGATACACTAAAGACAATGTCATCAGTTGGGATGCGAGTTTCAGGGTTGTCGCAGCGGTGTAGTTCAGGATTCCGTTTTTCTGGGACGTACTGCTGCGTCAGTGTGTAATCGGAAACTAAGTGTCCTGATCTTCAAAGATAGCAGTTAGGATGTCTGAACAATTTATAGGTAGCTGCAGACGCGCTAAGTGAAGTATGCTGGTACATCTGGCTGCAGTTCTGTAGCGTCATGTTTGCACAGTCTGATCGGCCGTCTTTTCATTTTTTGAAAATAAACCCGGAAGAACCACAAAAGATGGTATTGCAAGAAGTCTGCAGAGTTGTATTCTGGAGCTGCGTGATTCGAACCTCGGCCGGAACACGCGCTATTCTGATGGCGATTTCTTAATGTCATCCTCAGTCACTCCAAAAAAATGCTGGGTAGTAGCTCAATTAGTTCGCTACGGCTTCATTGCAAACCCTTTCCAATTCTTTATTCACCATTCCTGTTACCATCAACGCTATGCAGGCCTAGCGTGGCGTACGGGAAACATCTTCAAAGAAGCCTCAATAAATTTAGGTAAGAAGCAAGAGTCAAGTCAGCCGTGGAACTTCTGACATTGTATAAAGTCTATCAACTAACTCCGTGTGGAAGACTTCTTCATAACAAGCTGATAGTTCCCCAGCCAATAAAGAAATTTCCCGCAATTTATGGAACGTTAAGTTTGCGTACAGTGTTCACAAGACCCTGCCACTTCTTCTTGTCCTGAGCCAGATCAGTCCATTCCATACCCTCCCATACTATCTCTTTAAGATTATTTTTAATGTTCTTCTCCCATTTACGCTTACGTCTTGTAAGTGGCCTCCTTCCTTCAGGTTTCCCGATCAAAACTTTTACGCATATCTCGTCTCCGGCATATGTGCACAGGTTCCCCATTTTATTCTTCGTGATTTAATAAGTCTGATAACATGTGGTGAATAGTAAAAGTCTTGAAGTCCCTCATTGTGTAATTTCCTTCAGTACCCTGTTACATCCTTCCAGTATCTTCCAGTATATTCTCGAGAACCCGCAGCCTGTGAAAGACAAGATGCATACCCATATTAAACAACAGGCTAAATTATAGTCCTGTATATATTCGTCTTTATATTTTTGGATAGGAAACAGGAAGATAAAAGATTCTGATCGAATGGTAGCAGGCATTCCCTGGGTTCAGTCTGTTCTTCAGTTCTTAACGAGTGCAAATTCGATTTGTTAGTGTTGTTTCGAGATATTTGAAATTTGCCTCAGTTTGAGGTACTTGGATATGTGTCTTTATGTTGTGATTTTTCCTGCATTCTCTTCACGACACGTCAACATGCACTTAGAGAACAATCACGTAAGTAGCGACTAATCAAGATTATTTGTTTTTCTTCACGCAACTTATATTTTCGCCCAGTAAATTAACATTATCATAATATTCACCACCACCACCACCACCACCACCACCACCACCACCACCACCACCACCACCACCACCACCACCACCACCACCACCACCACCGCCACCGCCACCGCCACCGCCACCGCCACCGCCACCGCCACCGCCACGTCATATACACGAAGGTGATGTGTTCTATCCAATATCAATACCTCCTGATTTGCCTGAACCTTCCTACTGGCATATTCTAAAGGCGTCTACTTCTGTTACACGATTCTAGATAGGAAATATATGAGCCAAATGTTTGCCATTGCGACTGTACTAGGGGTCGCATTTAAAAGGATTTTGTACCTTAACTATTTTAATGGGGATACCAACCTCAATGAAAGTATACAAAATCTCCTTCCCAATTGAAACATAGGCTTTCTTGAAGTTTATTAATAATTGACGCGCTGCCCCGTTGTATTCTTCTTTCTGAAGTATTTCTTGAATGCGGATTGTATTATGAGTCATTGATCTGTTACGTCGAAATCTGCACGGGTGATACCCAATAATTTGCTCTGTGTATGGAGTTTACCTTGCCAGGGCAATTGTCGGTATTACACTCTTGTTTTGTCACCGATCTTATAAACAGGCAACACGCCTGACTCCTTCCAATGTTGAGGCAAGTCCTGCTTATTTGAAATAGAAATGGTGTGTGGATCTCAAAACGTATTGTTCTACTTCTTCCTTTAAATAATTCTGCTCGATTGTGATCAGCACCTAGTTACTGGCATACATCTGTTCAACTTTTCAATAACCATCACAATCTCAGAGCACTGGGTTCAGCCACTAGTGGCTCAGCTGTGTGTATTTCAGTCTGCTTAACATCGTTAACCCCATGTACATTCCATGACTGGGAGAAGTAATTTTTTTCATCTCATGAAACAACTGTGGGAATCTGCAAACAGATTGCCCCTTCCCTTTGTTTACTAAGTTTTTATAGGCAGGTAACCCTTCTTAAATTCACTATTTCTCCTCTACATGCCTGTTTTATTCCCAGTCTTACTATTTCCTTCAAGTTCATTGATTTTATTTTTGAAATATTCACTTTTGTTTCTGCTGAAATCTCTTTTAGGCTTACGTCATAACTTGTTCAAGTTACTTGTACTGAGTTGGCGTGGATCCTGTAGTCATTGCAAATTAGTCTGCTCCCTTTGACGTACAAATTTTGAACATTCTTTATCAAACCGTGGTGTTTATGCTGCTTCCGTCCATTCTGACATAGACTGTCTTGAGCTGTGATTTTGATATTCTCTCTTATATTTTTTTCTAGCCCTGTTCGTGTCCTTGCTGTCATCTAAGTTCTCAAAAGCTAAAAGCTTCTTAAACATTTTAAGTTGAAACGGTTCCCTAACTTTAACCTCGTTTACCTTTTCGTGACTGAATCTGTCCACATCTAACTAGTATGCTACTTTCTTAGTTACTAGCAGTCTGTCTCGAGCATTTCAACTTTTCCACAGTAATCAGTATCACAGCCAGATGCTCTGAAAGATGGGACATCAAGGTTATTGAATGACATCTCCTAACAATTGGATGTGATCAGCCTGTTAGTCTGTCAATCGGGAGACTTCGAGGTGTATTTTTGAAAGCTTCGATGTGGGAATACTTTGCTCTTGTAAACTGGATTTTAGACGTGGTAAATTTTACTACACGGACATCTTTATCATTACTCCGTTCGCTTAATTCCAAATTGTCGGTTTAAAAATATCTTCTGTCCCTAATTTTGCATTGAATCTCCTAAGAAATTCTCATATCCTACTTGTGTAACTGATCGAATACCTGCTCTGGTTCTTCATAGAAACTATCCTTTGACTTTTGGCTGTTAGTGTCATTTAGGGCATGTGCATTCGGAACCATAATAGCACACAAGCGACCTCTTACCACTATATATGATATACCACTAACAAACTCCTCTCTCCTAACTGCTGTGTTGGATATCTTATATATAAAAAATCCTGTCCTAATTGATGATCTTCATTTCCTTTTCCGTAAAAACGTAGGCTATAATCCTCCACTTGTTCAATGCCAACACTGTCCTCCCTGACCTGTATTCCCACCAAATGTAAGCCATACTTAGTTCATTCTCCTGCAACAGTCTTCAGGGACCTGGACCCTTACAAACACCTCACATTCCAAGTTCCATATCTCATGCCTATTTTCCTTTGCTTACGTCATTCCAATTGATCGTTCGAAATTCGAGGCTTTGTAAATGTTTCGCATTGTATTATTTTAGGGTGTGGAGTTTTTAACCCCTCGCTCAGCCCCAAACCTGGAAGACCACCTCTTGTGTGCTGTCCTAAAGTGCGTATTCAGTAAATTCGAAGGTACCGTCCATATCTGGAGGCAGTCTGCTCCATCCGCTACGTGCTGACGCGTCATGCCGTTGTACCAGGGACACCAACTGTACACATAAAGTCAACTCACGTTGAATATAATAAAAATAGTTACAGAATAAGGAGAAGGCTGTCATACCTCAACACTCCCAATAATTAGGCCTGCATTATCGCAATCATATTCTGTCAATACTGGAAATTATTACTGTATAAGAAACGGACGTGCATTATCTGCCACAGAACACAGCAGTCTCTTTATTAACTTTAGTTACTAATTTCATTGCCCTTTTTGGGATCTGAAGTTCTCTGCCAGCCATTGCAGTGGGTTTAGGGTTATTTTGCCCTCCTGTGTTGCCGATATCTGTAAGGCTGCTTGGATATCATCTTTCTCCCAAGCGCAGTGGTTTATTGTGTTACTTACTGTACAGCTGTTAAGTGTATTGTCTTTAATTTATATTGTCAAACAGCAATATATATTGATATTCTCTCCATTTATTCATTCTTCTTCTTCGTCTCCTTCTCCTTCTTGTTCTCCTTCTTCAAGCTTGTGTTATCGTCACGTAAATACTAAATTAAACGCAGTAGTATGGGAATCCCAGTTCTTTTAACTTTCCCTTTATTGAACCAGTTACGGAATCTATTGCGGTATTTAATTATGCACAAATTATTGTTATGTCAGAAGTTAAAATTAATTCGACTAAAAATTTCTAAAATTTCTTGTTAACAGCCAGTATGATTTCTTATCCATGTTCCATTTATTATATGTCTTTTCGATTTCATTTATTTTCAGGCTGCTGGTATTTGTTTACATTTTGTTTTACAGCTCACAACTGTAGTGTATTTTACTTGCCATAAAGGACTTCATAAAATAATTATAACTTTTTTTACGTTATTTCAACAAACAGCAACAATAAATTATAAATTACATATTCGCATGGACACAAAAACTTCTTTAAAGTTTCCTATGACACAGCAGTTAATAAATATTTTACAACATTTTGTTAAACCACATTCCTTTAATACCAAGTTAACTGCTAACATTAATTCTGCCCCAAACTGATAAAATTTATAAAATCTCTTGTCTTCGCCGCTTTGGGTTTTGATCTCTTATGTATTTTTTACGGGACCATTATCTATTTTATAATAACAACAATAAATATTCATATGCCACCCTCCTCTTAGTTACGTAGGCCTAATAATGCCATGCAGTTCACTCCGACCATAGAAGTTTCTGTAGCTGTAATTACCAGGGCTTCTATCCAGGAGAGAGACCTGGGCTCATTACAATAGTGGCCTAACTACCGTGTACATTGACTGAACATTTCATAGTTTTCTGGCCCTCTCCATGCGACTGCAGAGTCGATACATTGAAATAAGTCACGACCATCTCTTCCCAAACCATAGCCTAGTCGTAAATGTTGATGATGTTTTCATCTCCTTCCACGCAGTGTAACCTCTGCACTTAAAACCATTCTTAAACAGGCACTTACTTGTAATTTGTGCTTGCCTGTAGGCTTACATTGCTTCTAAGGACAGCAAATTGTATTGTATATTGGATTATTTGTTTTTGTGAATGGGTGGGGAGAAACAAGCACCTTACGGAGCTATCTGGATGCTTTCCACTTTAGTGCTGCGTCTGTGATGTAGTTTCCTTTGTTGAAAGCGTGGAATTTAATAGTCTTTAAAGCGATAAGAATTAAGGTTATGGACCTGCGAGTTATGATGCCGTGTAATTTAGTGAGCTACTGACGTGTCGGAAGAACCTGCTGTCGTCATATATTTTGAAGCTGCAGGCAGCAGAGTCCTCTGAAACTTTGGAAACTCTTTGCGAAACGGTATGGTTTATACCCGGAAAACCACAATTTAATTTAACAAACGTATCTGTTACTGGAACCACGAATGTCGTATTCCACCACTACCGTCCTCGCAACCCATCTGTCGAGGATATTGTATGGTATTATCTGCCAGTATCCTTTCGGCATTTCATGTTACCATTTCAAGTGTGTTCACTCATAGAAGTCATATCTTGACCTCTAGTGTCCCCAGTCCACTCCGCATGCCGAAGCCATCATTATCTTTTCATATTCGCGAACCACACAGTCTGTAAGAATTACAGATTTTTACAACTTCATATCTTAAGTCTTCTGCTTGTGTTAAAAAATGTACGTCCTTTTGTGATCTTTTTACGTCAGATCGCTTTCTTAGTTGCGTTATCCCCAGAAAGCGAGAGACCGCATTTCAAAGACTTCATTTTGCAAGTGTCTGGGTCAATATATTTCTTATTCTTGTAGAGTTCACAGCTTTTAACTCAACTGTAACAAATTATTTCCTGAACTTTTTCTGCCTGCACTTTTACCATTAACGTCATCTTAATTGTTTTTCATAATGATCGGCAGAATTAAAGCGGCTGCAAGCAATGAAGAATATGATCAGAGGCGAATGCAATACATTCATTAATTCATGTTTCTTTTATTTCATTTCAGGTAAGTAATAAATGTGGCGGTTGTGTTCCTGGCGTACGTGAGTATGGGTGAGCTGGTCAAACATTAGCATTAACAGTCTAACCCAGAGATGCATGCGACGTGATATAGACCTAAGGTCAAAACGAATGTACGTTCAAACATCATAAAATATGAAGACACGACAGCTTGGAGGAAAGTAGGGCAGGGTCCCTTTAGAAGAGGATGGGGTGACGGCATTCCTGTTTGTCTGGCTGGCCTGTCTTCGTTTTAAGTCTAGTGTGTATTTCCCGATGGAGCAGAATCCACTATTTTGTGGCAGCTTACTTTAAATATTTATAAACAAAAATATGCTTGTATTATGTTTATGTCAGTGTGTTTTCCCGCAAATATCGCCATAAAAATTTGAAGGATTTACGTGAAACTGCCGGTACGCTGAAAACTATTCCACCTTTTTATATTTCCTTGTAATCAATACCAACATGGTTGCCGTGCTACCTACAAAAAGGAAGATGCATGCTACGAGTGTGAGGTCTTGGAAGATTATGTGGCAAAACACGTTCAAAGAATATGCAGCCTGTGTCAAGGTAGATGTGTGGAATGTAAAGTAATAAAATAATGACGCGTTGACAGACTGAAGCATATATATATTTATATTTATATTTAGTGGCTGTTACTGACCTGCCACTGAGGGTTGTGAGTTAGGTATGAAGGCAGGCCACAAATATATGTACACGTTGTATAGGGAATATCTGTAAGTAAAATTTAAGCTTTAATTCCAAACCAGAAAAATCTGATTCGAATTAAACGCAGTTTTAGTAAGAACGTGTGTCATTAATCAAAAGCATGCACAAGACTAAACTGCATAGTTATTGATTTTACCTGCTTCCATAAAGGCCTTCACATTGACCCATTTAAGTAAAACAGACAGACAGATAAGTACTTTACAGAAAGCCAGTGTTAATCATTTTCACTAATTTGAGTTTTGTATGAACCTGTGAGAAGCTCCGTAGGACAAAGTGATTTGTGGATTCGAAGAAACCAGATGTTAAGTAGGTTCTGAGTTTACATTGCTTCTGTGGCTTATTATTTAAATATTCACCATATCTCTAAGATAATCCTAACCAAGACGAATATCTGTGTGGCGAGGAACGGAATCGTCCAATCAAGATAATATGCTGCTTTGCGTCCTCACCTTTGTTAAGAGAGTGCTCGCACATGCTAGAAAAGGCAGGAAATACACGTATGCGTGTAACGTGACACTGACGTGCTTCCGGCTCCTTGCTTCTGGGACCATTCTCAGATGATCATAATAGTTAACTTTGCTTCGCTTCACAGTTGTGCACAGTGTAGAGGATATTTTTACTAATTTTAGGGTCTGTTATTGTACATATTTGCAGATCCTATTTACATGTCTACGTTTATTTTGTTAAATTATCGGTTATACATAAGCTCATATTTTCATCCCATCTAAGTATTTTGTAATTGTTACTTCAAATCATGTAGATCGCATGAAGAAATAATCTAGGTTAGTATCGACTATTGTCGATTGCTGTCGATAACAACCGTGGTAAAGCTAGCAATCGAAGTAGTTCTAGACGTACAGTGGTCCTGATATAATGTGCCCATTATTTTTTTCGTATTTTAATCAAACTCCTATTTCCTCGAGAGACTGTAGTCAAACCCACCAGTGTAGATTTTACAAAAATCCGTGCAGCGGGAATTGAGTTGTTACGTGCGGACGGACAAACATGACGAAGTTAATACGTAGTAGCTTTCGTAACTTGGCGAATTCCCGTGAAATTGTCCAAGATAGGAAATGCACGTATTACGTAATATTGTGGCACGTTAATATCTTCGTTGTTCGTAAGACACGTATCAGTCGATCAATTTTCGTATAAAATGCTTAATATTTTTGTCCGATTCTAACCAAACTTGAATTTTATGGGCAAAGTTTAATAAAAGACCCAAATACAAAATTTCACGGAAATCCGTTCTGTGGGTGCTCTCTCTAACGCATACGTGTAATAGTCAATTTTTTGTTACTCTTAAACACGCCACGAGATGGCGGTGAGTGGTATGCTGTGTTCCCCCCTTCTCTGCAGCGTAAGAGCCTGTAATGTCCGTCCGTACGAGAGTGGGTGGGTCTCGTGGCGGGTTTGGATGTGGTGATAGAGAGAAATTGGTATGCGCTACCGCTGGCGGGAATTGAATTCCGATTATCCAACCCTCTGTTACTTAGTACTGAACCACATAACGAAAGCATAACACCCCTCTAAACGCACGAGGGTAGGTTCTTCGTGGCTGCCGTTAGAACACATCACCGTTCGCACTCTTAATACACCTGCGGATCGCGCTGTACAAATGGTATTACAGCGCGGTCATAGTTACGTGAATTAATTCGGAACATTGTGCATTGAGGCAACATGTGAGCATTAAACTGTGGTCATTTCATGAGGAGGATACTGGGAGAAAGGGATGGGGGAAAGGGATGGAGCCCAGAGGTCTACACACAGTTGCGCGGAAATATTGCGCACGAGGCTGATATGAAAATATTCCATGCACAGCTGCCGTGCAGGACAGTCTTCCATAGGTACAAATATGAACGTGACCGAATGTGCATGTGTGTCTGTGTGTGTATATGTGCTTGTGTATGTGTTAGGGCATATACTTCATATACATAAGCTTAAAGTTTGCTCTTCAGTTTCGCAGCAGCCACAGTTGCTGGATATACGAATGGCGGACACATGGTACAGTACTACCAATAAACGGCAATCAGGGGCGTGTACTCTTCAGTCTGTTCACAGCTTCGACCTTTGTCAGTTACGCAGCATGCATATTCAGTGAAATCATGATTTCAAACATCTTCAATGTGTATATCGTATAATGGCCAATGAGTGGAATTAGACAAAGAAAAGTGAGTTAACTGGGCCCCTTCGCTGTGCTCAGTAACTGCAGTTGATGAGCGACTGTACACATTGTTCGACTTTACGTGTTTGCTTCAAACCTCAGCAGTTGCTCTATCGTACATGTACTCGTTTCCTTACCGATTGATTCATCGACTGATTTGCAGGCAGACTGCAAACCTATGGAAGCTATAGAGCTTCCTGTCATTTAGTCGCATCGCTCGTTTAGGTTGGAGCACAACCGCAGTCACAAATGAGATTATGACTTCCGTCCAGGACGCGAACCCTGCTCAGGGGCTTGCGCGGAGTGACCAAAACCTTTCCCACGCCGGGGGTTTTCAGCTGTCGAAGCTTTCATCGCATTGTGGTACATGTATTAAGGTTGATTTTGCAAATGGTTTTAACTAAGTGGTCAATCAACTGACGAACCTTACGGTGCACCATCTTTCTTCAGTAGCTGATAGTAACTCAGAATATGAGGAAATGTCTGTGACAGTGGGCCGTTAGGTTTCGTCACTGTATTTACGAAAGCCATCCATTAAACTTTATTCAGAGTCGTTTTATTTCAGGTTACAAATTCGTATGAGATTTATGCATAGCTACGTTTAATTTTGTTACTTGATCTACATATAATTCTCAAGTGGTGTGTTCAAAATTTTTATAAACAAATGTGTGGACCTTCTCTTTATCACATGCAACATTTACTTCCGATCTGCTTGTTATTGATTGAGTTACTGTAACGGAAAATAAAACAAAATATATACGACATATATTTAACGTGTTTATATATATATGATAATTGGACACACAGTTGTCAATATTTTAGTCCTGAAAGTTTGAATCGTCAGTTACGCGGAATACTTCAAAATAGGAGAAAAGTAATTCGCACTGTGAAATATGCAGATTAACTTGTGCTAATGGCTAAGGACGAAATGGTGCTACAGGACATGATTGATAGACTAATGGAAACTGGAAGTTGCTATGAAATGGAAATTAATGTGGAAAAAAGTAGGGTAGTGAGAATCTCAAGGCATCCATACCCAGTGGTCAGGCAGTGGTCACGTGCTGCGTGGGAACTGCGGTATAAAACACGTTATTGAAGGAAAGATAGAAGGAAGGATAGAAGTGACGGGAAGACGAAGAAGAAGACGTAAGCAGCTACTGGATGCCGTTAAGGAAAAGAGAGGATACTGAAAATTGAAAGAGGAAGCACTAACTCGCACTCTGGAGGACTCGATTAAGAGGTAGAGGACATGTTGTAAGACAGACTACTATTCAAGATACACACTAGTGTTTGTATGCATGTCTTCTCTTGTTGATTCTCCCTGATGATAGCTCATAAGAATGGAAACGTGTATGAGAAAATGCTGTGTTGTAATAAAATATCCTACGCAAATTGAATCCAAGTGAATTTCTTTGGGTTTGTTTAATAAGTGAAAAATATTAAGGAAAATGTTGAGATGTTACGGGACTTGCGTGGCCCTAATGTTGTTTTTAAGAGCCCTGGTGTGCGGTGCATTGGATGGATGTACATACTAATGAACATGGAATCTGCGCGTGCGTAACAGACACACCTGACTCTGAAATGGAATGATGCGTGAGGAATATAAATGCGGTTTAATTGTAGGCGATCCTTGCCTAAGGAAGGCTCGGATAATTCGATAATACATAATAATGTCGTATACATCACTGCTGTCTGCTGTATCTTGTATGGAAATAAATACGTAGCAGTGGCATAGTCTTCTCAACTTGTAATTTGATCTCATGCATGAGGAATCAAAAACTCCATTAAAGTTACTACAGATATATATATATATATATATGTAAGGCAAAGAACACGAACTTTAGTACTAATCCCAAAGTTTGCCTGTCAGCTTTTCTTATTTCGGGGGTAAGTACAATCTTGCAACGGGAAGAATGCCTCGAAGAGGTCGTAAATAAAATACAAGATGGTAAGTAAATCAAGCGCTTAGTGACTGGGAACAAATGATGAATCATCCTGTACACATTGCATATAATTCCTACGTATAACGTAACAGTATAATCAGTGCAAATTGTGGAGACCAACGACGAAGTAAATCGCTCGAAATTTAAACGCAGCTGTAATATGGAAGGAAAACTGAAATCATCTCGACAGACTGCAAGTACCAGTTTAACAAAGCAGGCAAAGCTTGTGAAAGAAATATTTGATGACTGACATCAACCAGATGAAACTGAACAGAAATATTTAATTTTTAAACAGACGTGAGGGTGAGGTATACAAATGGGGAACCAAGTAAGGTGTTCTAGTGAGCTTTTGTTCTAGATTTCAGTACGACACAAGAGAAAATTCCACGCCGTTAGCACGTGTGGCCGAAGGAAAGGGCGCTTTTCAATGCTGTCTGCTGTGAACTTGCAGCCAAGCATACATAAGAGGCCGCTGTACAAAACAGCGTGCCTCGAATTTGTGCATAAGTAAGAAGAAGAAGAAAAACATGTGTGATACGAAGTGGCACAAGCAATTTGTGCAAAGCATGTAAATAGGAATTAGCCTGACAACTTTACTGCAGTTTTCTCTTTACTGGCGATATTTGTACATATTGCTTCATATTATATTTATTATGTTTCTGTTTCTTATTAGTCATAATATTAACCTTTTTACGTCTCGATTCAAGATGATTTCAGTACATAGACCTTCTTATATATTTCGGTACAGAAAAGTAAAGTCCGATGAAAAAATAATTATTCTTGATTTATAACAATTGTGTATTATTAGGCACAATAAATCCGAACAATAAATATCGTACATTTCTCCGTAATAGCATAATCTTGGAGAATGATTTCGAAATAAACTCTTGTCAGCTTCGATTTGGGGACAGCTGCAGTAATTTCAGTTTCTCTCTAGGGAATGGTAGTCATGTCTACCATGCACAGAGCCTTTAGTTTTATTAATATGGAGGTTTCGTGGCCGATTCCAGTTGTTAATTGTAACTGAGATACTAATGGCCGTGGTAGCGCAGTCGATATAGTTACTGGGCTATGACCTGGCATCTGAGGAATGGTGGTTTCATTCACGGCAAAGGCAAAGGCAAAAACGTACAGACCCTCTGTGGGGTCCATCAAGACTCCTAATCAATGAATACCGGGGATGTTTCCTCGACAATAAAGCGGACAAGCCGGAAGCTAGTCACTAACTCCATCCCATGCCAGGGTTAAGAGTGATTACAGCTGTGACTCCACTCCCTATATGCCTTCATGGCTGCTCAGGGATAATTTTACTTGTATCCAGACACTTGTCATCTTTTATAATATCTGCGTCAAAAATCAGGATCTCTGTGTATTTCTGTTTTACAAGTACGTCTTTTCCATGCCATACGTTCCACTGGCCCTGCAAGTTTGTGTAATGCAGATTTAATGCTGCAAATTTAGACCTAATGTCGAGAAGAGATATGGCAATGTGCGTAGCGACATAAAATATCTTCCCTTGTATGTGAGTAAAGGCAATATAAAATGAAAGCTAGTGTAAGGTAAATAAAATTGTCCAGTATGTTAAGAACCACTCAGTTTCGTTTCGTTTCATAGTCCTTCCCTCTTCTGTCTACTCACAGTAGGTGTCGAGGTTGTTTATTTTCACTTGATCACACTCAGACACACACCACAGTCGGTAGGACTCCTCTGGACGAGGGATCGGCCCGTCGCAGAGACCTCTGCCTGACAACACAGACATTCACAAGAGACAAACATCCATGCCCCCGGTGAGATTCGAACCCACGATCTCAGCAAGCGCTCGGCCGCAGACCTACGCCTTAGACCGCGCGGCCACTGGGATAGGCAAGAACCAGTGAAGAATATATATGGCAGAGTGGAGATAGTCTATAGACCCGCGCATTCTAAACTTCGGCGCTAGATGGAGATTAGTGGTCAGCTTGATGACTCGACCGCTTTACTCCCGGAGAAAACAGACCCCGATACCTATTGTGTAAGAGGCTGGGTGGGACTCAGGAGCCAGGCGGGACGCTGTGTCTGTGGGTAAAATATGTGCTTCTGCTGGTGAGCGAAACCCTCGTGCCCACTCGTCCGTCCATAGCGTAGACACTCTACGAACTGAGATGATGAAGGGTGGAGATCGAAATGCGTACTAGGGAAAAAGCAAAGGCTGTCTGTCAAAGCGCCACATCATGCGGTTGTAATGAGAAGCAGAGTTATGACTTCATGCTCTGAGAATTTTACGCAAGGGTACCTATTGGATAGGAGGCTGGGTGATTTACAGGGTAATCTGAACGTAGATGTGAATAATGACTTTATTTATACGATACGTCATTTTTGGGAATAACTGATAAGCGTAGAATTGAGATTTACGTACATTGGGGTTGAAATTAAACTTTGTTACTGTACCACCACCAAGCAATTATCGCGTAGAATAGAAACCTCTCTCTGTCTCTTTGTGTGTGTGTGTGTGTGTGCGTGTGTGTGTGTGTGTGTGTACAGTCGACCTCAGTTATACCTGCCTCGGTGCTGACGGACTTCGATTATAACGGATCGTTTTTTCATCCCCCGGCCGTTTCCCTATGCTTTCACACTAACTACCTCGGTTACACCGGTGTCTCATATATCGGGTCTTCGGTTAAATCGGATTTCTCCGACATTCGCCAACAATTGATTTTCCTCGGCTATACACTTTTTGGCAAAATAATGGACGGTTCACCACGGTTGCAGTTATGTTCGAGCGCAGAGGGCCCACTCGTCCGAGCGACATAGAAAACTGCGTCTGTAATTTGATAGCATTTTGTAGCGGGAGACGCCGAGGAGACTTGTATATTTTGCAGTTTTTTTTTTGGTTTTCCTTAGGACAAGGTGCAACCATTAGCAGTTATAATGGATAAGCCGAGGCAGTCACTGCTTGATGGTTTTTGTGGTTCAAGTACAAGCGAGAAGGTACTGTAATTGTCATATGCGAGCATCTTTGTGGCACTTGGGGTAGAGTTACGGATTAGGTACGGATTGACTTCGATGGATTTACTTGTAACCTTTAATTTACTGTACGTAAACAGAATTGATTGTTCGGCCATGAAGTGACACGTATCAGTACTGGCCAACCAACCTGGCCGATCCCAGTGGCCGCGTGGCCTAAGACGTGGGTCTGCGGCTATTCGCTTGCTGGGATTGTGAGTTCGAATCCCGCTGACGGCAGGGATATCTGTCTCTTGTGAGTGTAGTGAGTCAAGTAGAGGTCTTTGCGTCGGGCCGATCACTCGTCCAGAGGGGCCCTATGAGAGTTTGGTGTGTCGGAGTGTAATCGTGAAGCCATGATAATGAGGAGGCCCTGACCCACGAGGGGCTGTTGCGCCACTGGGAAGGGGTGTTAAACATTTTGAGTATGCTTCGCAATATTTACAGTAGGTGCGTAAAGGAGGGGAGCATTCAGGCATCTTGGTGCGTGGTGCTTCTCTCAATTACATCAAGGGTTCAGGAATGTAGTAATGTGTGTTTTTGGGTGTGCAGAATGTACCTGTTCATGTCTGTATGCCATAAAACTGAAAACAAGCGTAACTTAAGTGGTATTAATTTAAATGTTATTTTAAAACATAATTTAACGGAACTTCGGATATAACGGGCTTCGGTTATAACTGATATTTTTCGGGCTGCCTTTGTGATCCGTTATAACCGAGGTTGACGGTATATATATGTGTGTGTATGTATGTGTGTGTGTGTGTATGTATGTATGTATGTATGTATGTATGTATGTATGTATGTATGTATGTATGTATGTATATATATACTGTATATGCTAGAGGCCGCAGCGTAATACAAATAGCGGAAGCTCGTAAGAATTACAACCACGGCACTGAGCGCGGATTGTGTTGATCCTGGATGTAACGTAGTATTCACTTGTAACATGGTTTTCATCGTGTGCCTGTGCCTGACTTTGGATTGCCAGTACGTGCAAGAAACAGGACAAAATGCTTTGCCGTTCAATCCATCAATGGGTCCCTCCTTTCAGGGCGAACATAATGGAGTTCTCACTGCAACAGACAACGTATACCGATCAGTGTGAAGCTAGCTGTATCCATAAACAACCTAAAATAGAACTGCTTAAAACTTTTAAGTTGTGTCTTCCTTTAACGGTTGTAGGTAAGCAGTAAATTTAATTTTCTATGAACAAGCTTGACGCTGTTTCTCCTAAGTGTTCTAGACCGCCTTCTCTTCCGTTTTTATTTGTTCCCTGACTGAAGCCCATCACAGCATTTTAGAAATATTGACAGGCTTCGGAATTCTGTGCTGACAGCGTCGCTTGTCAAGGCTGGTTTCACGTGCGTCAGACAGACGCATCACATTGCAGCGGTCCTTATAAAGGTGCGGGCAGAGCCTACCGTTCGTCGGGAACGTACCTTAACCTTGTGAGATTCATGGAACGTGGAAACATCACTAAATCATAACCTCCTCTGTTTGTCTGTTTGACTTTCTGCGTAAACTTTGTGGTGGTGATTCAGAACATGGTGATATATCACAGTGCGGTCTGGTAATACTGCTGTTGAAGAGATTTAGAGAGAGTAAAAATAATTAAATGTGTCTGTAAATCTACTTTTACTGTGCACATAGAACTTATTCTTCCCTTATTACAATGTGGATTATTGTCATTAAGAAATGTTATAAACAAAAGAACATGCGAACGTATCTCAACCGATTACCAAGTAGTGCGGCGTCGTATCCCGGATGATGAGTCCTCAACCGTACCGCCGTGAAAGCCTCAAGACAGATCTAATAATGTCGCGAGTTTTTAGACTTTCGCAGCGGTGCATTTGACGTATCCGTTATTCTGGGATAGGGCGCCACGGCACTGGCTGATTCGTCCACGATGGTCCGAGACAGCCTCTTGGTCTCATATTCAGGGGTCGAAAGGTCCCGGCAATTAATATGGAAATGTCTGCGGCTGACGATGAGATCACCACATTGTCTCGGAACGTTGGGCGGCACTACGACCTTGAGAAACGAAAACTTAGACCCAATAATGGGCGTATCTTGCTAATGCTTGGCTTATAGCCAGAGCTTCCGAATGCGAGTCGCAGTCGCATTACTTGGCTGATATTGCTGCCCCTGTAATATACAGTTCGCTCTCCAGGTCTGGCTGTGCAACGGAATACTGTTTTCTTGTTGTTTTTCGGAATTTTGTACTTTGTTTTTGGTACGTTCGTGTTCTTGCGGAGTGCCGAGTGAAACACTATCTTGTGCAAGAGCACGCGCTTGTGCGTATGTGTGCATATACCCTGGAATCTTTGAACCGACTTCCTTGAAAGCTGATGTACACGATTTTACGAAAATTGTCGAATCACTTCAATTTTCAGATCGGACGATATTAAAGATTCCCTTAGGTGAAGATTGCTTAGACCCCATGTTATGTTACGCACTTCGCAGGAAACCCATTGCCCGGTTTCATTTACTTATACTTGATTAGCCAAACTAATTGCCTGTGTGCAGCTAATCAGATGAGAAGTGTTTGCAGTACTTCCCTCGTAATGGGATTTCACTGGCTTGTACTCCGACGTTTTTTCAAGTAACTGATCAATACAGAATACCGGATCACCATTTAAAATTGTAGCGTCCAAATTCGTGCTTAAAATTCCCAGTCAGTTTTAAATGTGTGGAATTTACCTTGTGAGAAAAACACAGAAAAAAATTTGTACGTATTTGCCAACATTCAAAATGTTCGAAGATTACTGCAGCCAGTTTTATCACATGTTTTGTAAATAGCTATGTGCCCGTTCCATTGTTGAGGTAATTCTTCATGTCAAGTCGAATCAGTACATAAATCATACAGGACCAGCATCGTAGGTGTGAACTGTAAAATCAGCGATTGTTTGTATAAAATCAACGACTGTTAATTTCTTATCCAATGCGTTTCACTTTCACTTCGCTTCACTTAGTCCGATCCTCTTCTACCTTGCGGCGTAGAGATTCCAACACGTTTCTGCCTTTCATAAAGTCATCTTCAGGGAGACTCGTAGAAAACATAGATACAAAATACCAAAATTTACATCGCTAAGTTTAAAGTACTTGTAGGTGGCCATTCTATGTATATTGCAATTTAAGAACATGTACGTACGTACGGGTATGACTGGCTGCTTGTGCTGTTCTCACTGATGTGTTTAGCTGTTGTTCATTGCAAGTCTGAACGGTATCAAAGTAATAAAAAGTCAGAATATATTAAATCCTAAACTGTATTAAAGAGGGAACATGAGTGAGATATAGCCAAACATATGTGAACGTAAATTTTAAACTTACAGATGTACACTTTGGTACTTGAAGTGTTTGATTTGTAAACAAATATTCTTGTAGATGAACCTATAACAAGTCAAAACACGAGATAAACAGTTGTTAACTGAACATATTCAAAGTGTGTGCACATTTTTGGTCTTTGTGATGTATTCATATGACGGGGACACTAAATTTAATATTTTGAATGTCGCACCATAATATTTCATGTTTTACTGAATCAATCTTGCTGGAATTTGGTCAGTACCTGGAACTTACAAGCCTTCAATTTTTATAGCCATCTGTGCTTCAAAGACACTAAAGTTCGGGAAACATGGGCTCCGCAGTATGTACTGCAGCCTGCTGAACGTCGTTAAGTCCGTGTGCGTTCAGTAGCCGACAGAAGTAGTTCTTCATTAAGAGTTGTGAGAGTCGCCGTTCTCATTCTTCGTTAGGTTGGTTCTGGATTGGTAACCGTTCCTAAAATCATTCATGCTTCCTTATAAATTCCTGGTTTCCGCTCCTTACTGTGTGTTTCAAAATTATTAATTCTACACAGTACAGGTCCCTGAAACAATTATTCGTTCCACGTCATATATTTTTCGGATCATCTGCATTAATTTGTCTTCTATTTTGCAAAAACTGAAATTTAGCCTGCTCTCTTTAAGCTAATAATTTTGAGCGTTCGACTTCAAGCCATGGTTTACGTTGCTTGAAATTTTTGTCGTAAATTCTGATATTCCCCCTCACAGTTTCCAGTAACACATTGCTGTACACATCATGGTGTAAGTTTTCCAGACCTGCAAACCTATTTGACGTTCCAGTCTCTTAATGTTCTTTGTAAATTCCACGTGGTTTACGTTGTTGGCACGAATATTAAATCTCTAGACATCAAAGGCTGCGTTACTTCTGTGCTTAGCGCCAATTCTTCCTGACTTCTGCAGCCACTTTCAAAGTGCACATCCGAGGGAGAGTGGAAGTGACGTATGCTAAAATTCCAGAATTTATCTTTTAAGACATGATCAGTGTGACTGTGGCTTCTTGTATGGTACGTCGAAGTGTATTTACAAACTTTGTAATGTGGGAACGTGTAGCTGTGACAGAATTTTGAATGTTGGAATGCTGATTCCTTTAACTCTATTATCATTACCAGTTACCCGAAAACTTTCCTTCCCAGTTGTGGGTTTGAAAATATCTTCTCTTCCTACTTTTACACTTAAATCTGCTAGCAAAATATCCTTGCGCTTCTTAGGAACTCGAATGTGAACTCTGATTTCCTACAACCAGCCTGTCTTTGTCATCACTTTATATCCTTATTTGAGGCATGCACGTTCAATACAGTAGTATGTCGCAGACGGCCTCCTTGTATTAGCTATATATGACATCTTTTCACTAGCAGTCTCTACCCACTTAATTGATTATATGATTTCCTTACTTAAAAAGAAAATTATGTCTCTAGTTGACGATTCTTATTTCCGTTACCACATGCAATGCCTAATCATCCCCTCTTTTAGCACCACTTTTGTTCCATGTGACTTATTTTACTCCTACCAAAAATAGTTTACATTTTGCTAGTTATATGGATACTACTGACTTACAGATAAGCATGGCATTCCAAGTTCCGAGGCCATGTAGTTTGTCGCAGCATGGTGAAATCCTATGGTGAGCTGGTGGACCGAACACTTCCGCCTACCTAATACTGCTTATTCTGTCTGTGTGGCGGCTATTCTTCATGCTTGGCGACAGTCCCCACCTTCTGCAGTCTGGCAGTGTGCCTTGTTATGCTGAAAAGGCCCACATAAGGAAAGAAAAATTAGTGAAATGTTTTAACGACACTGTCAGTTGTCAAGTTTATGTGCGGTCTGTAGTGGCTGAATTAAATATTAGTATGGAAGATCGACAGAATGATACATACAGGGAGACGCCGAAGTACTCGGAGAATAACAAGAAAATTTTTAAAGTTCAAAAGTTTCTGCAGCATTTTGTCTGGCTTGGGCAGCATGAGCGAGGGACATAAGTTTCCTCCTGCTGTTTGGCTGTTCATTGGTTTGTAAGATTAAGTAACACAGCACTCTTAACCACAAATTTTGGTGGGAATTAAGATATTAAGAATCACGTATTCTTAATTTTGGAAATGGATCTGCTACCTTTCTTTCTTTCTTAGTCCTGACCTGTGTCTGCCTGCTCATTGTAGGTGTAGAGGTTATTGTTGCACATGATCACACTCAATGACACACACACACGCACGCACGCACGCACGCACGCACGCACGCACGCACGCACGCACGCTAGGTAGGACTCCTCTGGACGAAATATCGGCCCGTCGCAGAGACCTCTACGTGACAGCACACAGCACTCACGATAGACAGATATGCATACCATCGGCGAGATTCGAAACTGCAGTCACACCAAGCCAGTGGCCACAGACCCATGCCTTATACTGCGCGGCTGCTTAGATCGGCGCTTCTATGAATAAAGTAAGTAAATACAAATAACTAGTAAATAAATAAACAAACAAATAAGCACCTGAACCCAGTTTCTGAGTAGCACTTTAATAATTTGTGTTCGGTTTGTTTGCTACAACTTGCAAACACGGCTTCTTCGTTCTTGGCTCTTCGATATCTCTTTAAAGCAAATAAAAAACCCTACATAACCAGTTGCTGTGTTATGCTGATAAGTAATCTTCCAACAGTGTATCTTAGATTGTTTAATAGAGCTGTTGAATATCCTATATCATGTCTAATGAAACGGGAATATTATCCACTAAGACTGGAAATATACTGTCGTGGCCTGTGTGAAGATATATTCCGGTATTAACTTGCAAACACTGTGGAAGATGATGAATCCCAGTCAAATTATCTGGTATACCAGTCAAGAATCGAATGTGAAACCTTCTCAAAATAACCTGCAATGTTCAGCAGAACTTTTATATGGAATAAGGCTTCGACATGTTGACCATCACAAGTTTCATATGGGTTGGGAATAAAATTGCCTACCCAACCAGAAACGCTAAATTAAAGGTAAAGAAAAATAACTTCAGTATATTTTGTCTATGATGCTTACTGAGCGAACCTAAACACAGGCCGGGTATGTAGTGATAATGTGTTCGTCTTCTGTTGGCAGCCTTCCAAGCGTGCTTTTTAAAGGGCCTTCTCTTTTTTCGTGTTTCTTGTAACAAAATAGGCAGTCAGGTACGTAGTACCCCAGATGTAGTTCAAGTGTTTCATTGTAATGGGAGTGGTTAGCGATTACTTGTTACCAGTGGTAACAGAAATTCGCAAATTGCTCTAAAATAACTGTTGACACAGTAGGCCTATGTAGTAGTAGTGTTGCCAATGATATATCGACAATATAAAATATCGATATATTATTTGTGAAATATCGATAAATCGATAAAACTCGTTCTTCGATATTATCGTCAATACCGATATTTTGTATTCGATATTAAACATGCCGCCAACTAAGCAGAACGAGAGCGTCGTGTGGAAACATTTTCTTAAAAAAGACGTATTTATAGTAAAATCTAGATATTGCAAAATTGAAGTAAGATCTAGCGGTAACACAATGAACTTCGCAGTCCATCTGGGGAAGTGTAAGTTCTCACCGTCGCTTAAAGAAAGCCTCACGAAAAAGAATAATCAACTTGAATGGCCGAACAAGGCAAGTAACAGCAATAACACGGATAATGGGGACAGAAATGTGGAAGTTGAATTTAAAGATTATTGTGAAATTGTAAGTATAACTTAATAAATAACGTTTAAAAATTAACCAAAATATTTTGCAGTCTGAATATTTTAATTTTCGCAAACTTTACACCATTTTTATATTATATTTCCTTACACATGTAGTCTCAATGCGATGGCCAGTAGCCCTGCTATAAGAAATGGCGGTTCAGTAACTACAGCCAGCATCATTGTGCCTTGCAGCAGACAAAAACTTCAGTCCCATTTCCATCCGAGGCAGACCTGCCCAGTTGCTGTTCCCATAAAATGCTGGGTAAAAATTGGAATAGAGATCCGTGGCAAACTAGCAGCAATTGCAAAGCAACATCTAACAATAACTGCTACGTCAGTGTTCTCCGAACAGCTATTTTCCAAAGCGGGAGTTATACTGACTGAGCGTAGGAACACCTTAAGTGGCGAAAGGCTTTCAAGGTTAATTTTTCTCAGTTCAGTAGGCGAGGAATAATGGTCCTTCAGTTAACATCTATATAATGTGAATTATGACCTAGCAATAAAATGGTTTCAAATGTAAATTGTATTCCCGTATGTATGTTTTCAAAACTATGTGCCTAGAAATAAAGGACTTATGTTGTTACTTGAAAAATTGTTCCTCTTTCCATTTTTTTGAATTTGAAAATTTCTGTGACTCGAGTATAGACAAAGAAGGCGTTGATGGCAATAAATGTGCTGCTGTAAGGCAGCGTAAATTAACCTTTTAAAGCCTAGCGGTAACTTGACGTACCACCAGGTTTAACATTAAACAATTCTACGTGGTGCCCACATTGCGTTTATGTGTTTTGTACGGATCTCAGAACAAACAGCAACTTTTGCCTTATAAAACACTAAGAGACTGGTTTTTATAACCGAAGTGGAGAGTGTTTACAGCGCGGTACGCACTGAGTCCTTATATAAAACAGATACGCTTCGTCTTTAAAGGGTTAAGCAAGTTATGCGATATCCAAATATCGGTATATAGTGCTGAAAATATCGCTTACTTAAGTATCGACTGCTAGCATGTAGCATATAACGATATATCGATGTTTGTATAAAATGGCAGCAACACTGCTGTCTAGTCCTACCACATTTTGCATTTACCACAAATAATTACAGATTTACATGTGCATATTTTTGGTTATATTTTTAAACATATTTCTAAAATAACATATTTTAGTTGTAGCTACTCATGATTTAGACTCGGTGAATCATGTAGTCAGTATGGCCAAACATTATCTTCCGTCAAAAGAACACTTCTTCCTCATTCAATGCACTTTTGTGTAAATTATGATATTTATTGATATTATGTAAATGGTGTATATTAAATATAGATATTATGTAATAGATATTTATGTTTATTTGTAGTTATCTACTTCAACAACGTCAAAAAGTATTGTGCATTACACACATTGCTTTGCCACTGCATAGATATCGTGAAGGACGGAAACCAGATAACGTAAAAGTCGTCACATTTGTGAGTGCTGAGGTATTTACGGCAATAAGCTTTGGTATAACTAACCACCCATCCACCCACCCAAGCAAGCAAGCAACCAACCAACCAACTAACCAACCAACAAACAAGCAAACAAAATCCTAATTTTGCACTTCTTTCCATTATCCTGTTATTTGCTCCATCTTGGGCTCAAGTACGTTTCTTGAATTGCGTTCTCGAACACCCTTAATGTGATAGACGAACTTTCGCACCCATAAAAAACAACGAGCTAAGTAATATTTCTTTCCTTTTTTAGGTAGCGAAGGTAGGGAAGAAGGATTCTGGATCGAATAGTAGCAGGCAGACCCTGAGGTCTGCCAGCTCTTAATTTCTTCAGGCATGCAGTATTGATTTGTTGGTGCCGTTCCCAAATATTTGAATTTGCCACGTATTCAGAGGATTTATTGCTTATCGGTATGTTAGAATTTTGTCCTGCCCTCTGTTTACAAGACATAAAAGTGTACTTAATCTTTTAATCATTTACTTGCAGATCAACTTCCTTACCAACGACTCATAAAACTTCTGTTATTCTTTGTACTATTTATGTTGTCACCCGAAGCATTAAGCGTTGGTATGAGCTGCCAGATTACATTAATGTCTTTCAGATGTGCCAGTTGGCATCCGATGTTTCCCATTTTATAATTAACAGATATAAGTGCAAGCCGTGATCCAGTAAAACGACCTCAGTTTAGAGAAAGCATTTACCCTAATTTTTTCTCATGTAACGACGTTTTTGTTCAACGTAATACCTAGCGGAGGAGTTGCTTAATGTGGTGTGGAGTGTCATTGTGTTGTGAGAGTTAATTGAACTGTAGGAGATAAGTCTTCGAGGTCACTTCATATACAGCGACGCCACTAAATTTGTGAAAATGCTTCGACGTTTCAGTGTTAGTTACTTCCCACAGAGACGGGAAGTTTTGTATAGCTATGCCTAACAGCTATGTTCATGGGTCATACCATTTAATTGTATTAACTAAGAGGAAGTGTAATAGTTCCCGTCTCCACAACTCTTTACTTACCTTGGATGGTAAAATGTTTATTCTTACAAGGCAACGTGTTTCGGCCGTTAAACGATCATCTTCAGGCAATCCTTTTTTACTAAAACGTAAATTAGATCTTCATTACATGCACACTGTCGTGGGATTGAGACTTCTGTCGTACAGGCATAGATACTTAAAAGTAAATTGCTGAAATGCATCAGCTAAAGTAATAAAATTTAACATTTAGGTGAGAACATCCCGAAAATATATTCTTGGTTATGGCGACGCGTGTTGTGTGGAAGCAAGGTGGTATCTTTCGTTACGTTTTGAATCTGGAATATGTAATATGCTGTACTATATAAATATACGTAAATGTGAAAGTGTTAAAAGGTTATTAGGAAGTTAGTGCCAGTGTGTGGCTCCCGCATGCTATTTATAGTTGACGTTAACACTTCGTCTGCTATGTTGGAGAGATGAAGGGGGTTATCTTTTTTGTTGCAAGGTCTGGATTATAGAAAGAATATAAATATTAGAGAAAGGAAGTAGTAATATTACATGTATTCTCATTTACTAAGTGTTTCGCTGGGCAGTATGTAGGAGTTTGTGTAGGACAATTCCTTTATTTCGGACGAAACAGCCTTCACCTCTCGTTGGATTATATGTTGTATTTTATTATGTGATACTGGCCTGCAAGGATGTATAAGGAAGTCGGAATATTCTAATTGGTATTCCAAACTAAGTATAAAATACATCACTATTTCCAGTCTGTACAATCTATACAGATTGTGTAGATTGTATTCACTGTTTCCAATCTATGCAGTCTGTGTAGATTGTATAGATTGGAAATAGTGACGTATACTCGCACAACGGAATGGGTAATCCAAAAATTATAAAGTACATAATTTGTTTGTAATCACTTACTCTCAGGCCTGTAGGCAGGCAGTTGAAATCTGGATAAACCGACCGGGAATTTGCAAAATGTCGAAGTTAAACACGCTGACCAGTCTGCTAAAAGACCTGCGGCAATCTACCATATTCACGTGTTGCCTCTGTTTAACTGCCGTGGTTGGAAAACTCATTTTCAAAAAAGTGTGTATATGCAAGATGTTTTGTGCAAGGTTATAGAGCGCATTATGTAATTAAAGTGTTGATTTTGTAGCCTTGACAAAGACACTTTCCAGGCTTATGTATACATAATATGCGGTATGTTCACAGTATACGTAGAATACAGCATTATATACGTATAAAGGCGTGTGAACGTATATGCACCCTTACTGGAAACCGCTGCACCCAGTGTTCCTGTTCTGGCTACGGGCCTGCTTACTGTGAGGGTCAGATATCGTGTCGAACAACACGCAGTCGTTCGTGGGAAGCTGATGAACATGAAGAGGTAAGCAGTGTTGACAGGTACTATGGGAGTACCATGTGTGGTGTTCTATAGTGTGCTATTTTAAACCCTGGAATAAGGATCCATTACAGCTAGAATATAAATACGAGACACAAATTCTATGTGGCAGAATTCATCTTGAGAAGTTAACAGGTCCTTAGCTTGCCAATAAACTCCCCAGAATTTATGGAACCCCAAGGCTCACTGCCTTATTTACAAGTTCCCACCACCTGTCCCTACTCTGAACCTGATCAATACAGTACATGTCCCCCATCCAATTTCTTGAGGATCCATTTTAATGTTATCCTCCCATCTACGCCTGGATCTTCCAAGTGGTCTCTTTCCCTCACGTTTCCCCTCCAAAACACTGTATGCACCTCTTCTCGCCCGCATACGTGTTACATGCCCCGCTTCTCTTATTCTTCTTGACATATTACGCGAATAATATTTGGTGTGGAATAGAGATCATAAAGCTCCTCGTTGTGTGGTCTTCTTCACGCCTGTATTGCCTCGTCCGAATATTTTTCTCAGCACCCTGTTCTGGAAAACCCTCAGCCTGTTTCTCCCTCAATATGAGAGACCACGTTTCACATGCGTACAAAACAACAGGCAAAATTACTGTTATAATTTTTATATTTTTGGATAGCAAAGTGGAAGGCAAAAGATTCTGCACGGAATGATAGCCAACATTCCCTGACTTTAATCTGGTCTTAATTTTGTCATGAATGGAATTTTGCCCTGTTAAAAGTTGTTCCCAAATATTTGAACCCTTCCACCCCTTCAAAGGATTCATTACTTACCTTTATGATGTAAATTTGTCCTGCATTCTGTTTACCAGACATAACCATATATTTAGTTCTCTCAGCATTTATTTCTAGACCAATCTCCTCACTAGCGACTAACATCTTAAGAGAAAGGGAGTATTAATATTGTGTGTATTTTGAATTACTAAGTGATAAATCATATAATAAAACACAACAGGTGATCCAACGAGTTGTTAAAGTCCTTTCATCCGAAAAGAACAAATTATATATAGGTCCTACATCTTACCGACATAGCTTGGTATTTTTAGGTTGCATCACATAGGCCCATGAATTTTTTAAAGAAGCTGTGGTTAAGTCAGTCGGTTAAACGTCGTGCATGTTTAATGTAAAGTGGTGACTCGAAACAAAAATTAAACACAGACAACAAGATTTACTGTAGAACCTCAATAGCAAACAATACAAATACGCTCACTACATTCGGAGATAAAACTTACATACAGACGGACGAAGACGACACCCGCTATATACGTTCACGTCGTGCATGGCTCTCTGAATAATAGATTTATTATGTGTTTACGATTTATACCCGAACAGCTGGATTCTTGTTTAAAACTCGGTGAAACACTGCTACAATGAAAATAAACTAAGACGTAGGTCAGTCTGTGTGTGGCAGGACCTGGTTTATGTAGCATCGCTGCTAATTATCACATCGTGCACATCATTTGAAGTGAATGAGGTGAGGAGATTGCAGCATTCTATAGCACGGTGTTATTTGTAGTCCCGGTTCATATTTCCTCTGGAACTCAAATGCAGGCGCTACGTTCAGCCCTTCACTTAGTGTGGTGTGTATTATTTAAATTCTATGCGCAGATTTTGCTCTGGGTAGGAATGCTCTGCTGTGCTCGGCAGTTACACTGCACGATGTGTTTCAAAAGGAGCTGACTAATTACAAATATTTACAGATTTGTGGCTAGTTCAGTAACGGCAAAGAATGAAACGCAGTACAAAAGGGACTAAAAATCTTAACACTTGCCTCTGCCAAACGATTTTGAGTGGTTGTTGTTAACTAAATTAGATTGAGTGTTTGTTGTTAACTAAGTTGGATAGAGAAATATTAAATTTATAATCCGTAAGTTCCTTTTCTAAACACCATTATTAGTTACAAAGAAGGATGCTACTGAGAGACTGAGGTTTAATATTGTAATGATCTTGCATTATTTCCTGGAGCTTTGTACAGGGCCGGTAAGAGCGTCGTTGGTTTGGGTTTTCGTAGCCTGGATTACCGCCACGCATGCGCTTGTACATGATTTGCTCATCGCTGTATAAGGGTATGCGCAAGATGGAGCCTAGAATGAAGCCTAGCAGGTCGCTGGGAGCCGGGAAGGTGGCCTAGCAGAAACCGTGCGTGCACACAGGGACGCTTGTTTCAGGAGTGTCACTCCAGCCGCCATTTTCGAGATTGCTAGTTGGCAACTAGACGAGCTTGTGAAAACAATGTATTCAAGGTGTAGTAATGATGATGAGGAATTACTGTATAGCTGAGCTTCTAAATGCTTGTTGCTACAAGAATTGTTTCTGCGAGAGTACAAGTGTATCCAGTCAATGTTGACAGAAATCATTTCACAGTAAATCACCACTTGTATAAAAAATTAAGAAATTATCTAAGTCGATTTTTCGAATATTTAAGAATGGAAATTGAAACCTTTGATTATATTTTGAACTTGAAAAGTGAAAAGATGCAGAAGAATTGGAAGCACTATCATGGAAATCCCATCGCGCAGGAAGAACGACTTGTGCTTACACTGAGGTATGTTGAAATAATTTTTGTTCCAATGTCCAGTAATATATTTTCGTCATAATTGATAGGCCTACGTATACTTGTATTTATTTTTTTACGAACATTCATTCGGTAATGTTAATTACAAAAGGTTTTCATATGGGTACTTAGCTACTGGAGCTTCATTTAGGCACCTGGCTTTTGAATTTCGAATGGGTGACTCTACTGTAGGTCTGATTGTGAAGGAGACTGTACATATCTTGTGGCATGTTTTGCAGCCTCTGCACATGCCACCACCAACAGTATTAAAATTCAAGAAAATTGCAGATCAGTATGACAGCATTTGGAACGTTCCACAGTGTCTCGGAGCCATAGATATAAAGAATGTTCGCATAATCTGTCCGACACATTCAGGCACACTGTACTTCAACTACAGGCCTTACTTTTCCGTTGTACTCCAAGGAGTGGCGCATGCTAGTTATAAATTTACTATTATTGATGTTGGTGGTTACGGCAAGCAAGTGACCGAGGCACCTTCCACTCCTCGCGTATGTTTGAACTAATAAAAAGCAAGAACCTCAACATACCACCCTGACAAGTGTTTGCCCTCTACCACTATCAGCGTGCCATATGTATTTACTGGGGACGAGGCGTACACACTGCTTAATAATTTACTCATACCATACAGTAGTGGAAATCTTGATCCAGATGCTGTCTACTTCAACAAACGACTATTCAGAGCTCGTAAAACAACTGAATATGCCTTTGGCATACTTTATTCTAAATAGCGTGTATTTTAAAAAGCCGTAGAAATAACTGAAAAAGCAGCTGACAAAACTGTGAAAGCCACATGTGTCTTGCATAATGTAATTATTGAAAAGGAGTGAGTGGCAGCCATTTGAAAGACATTGTTTACTTCCCAGCTGACGTTTCTCTTCTACCTGCGCAGCATACAGGCCGAAATACTCAAAGAGCAAAGATGATCAGAGATGCTTTCAGAATGTATATTTGTACAAATCGAATTGCTCGTATTGCATAACGCTGGTATAAGTGCACTGTAATTGGTTCAGTCTGTGGATTGTAGGTTTCACCACGACGACGACGACGAAAAACCACTACTGTTGCTAGCTATACACTGCTACACACCTGCTTGCGGCTAGAGACGGCAGACTGTTATACAGCACAAACCGCCGCACACTGCACGCTGTTACATACTGCCAACGCAGCAAGATAAGCACAGACAGCCGCAAACACAAGGAAGAGAGAAAAAAATGACTCTGTCCGTTGCAGGTGTCACTTGACCCACCGCAAACGTTTTGCCAATACGGAAAATGTAAGCTTAAATGCATATGTAAACTGCGTTATGAAAAGCACATTACAGTTTTGTAAACTCATTTTCCTTTAAATAATTGTTGGTTTTCAGAAATTAACCAACCATGGCTGAACACGGCCACTGGGACCGGCATAAACAAGATTTACATGGATTATTAGAATAAGTTAATGCTTGTATTCATTTCACACGCAATTTCTGTCCAGAGAAGGGTGGTCTGCAAAACACGCAGGCAATCAACTTTTCCACACCTATTGCGCTCTGATCCGCTCTGATCACTGCATAGAATAAATCCTACTATGGTGATCTGCGCATCCGTGACTTGCGAGCAGGTCGCTTAAAGTGCTTGAAAAGTGAAACACTTCATCCGTCCAGCGGTCAGCGAGCTGGTAAGCGACCGGATCAGTTTCGGCTGGGGAAACCAGGGGTGGCGGAAACCCCGCCACCCTTGGACGCCAGGCACACTTCATGTACGCAGTTACTGTGGAAACCCCGCGGCACGAGTAAGGAACGCACATCCATTACGTAGTTACATTTGAAAACTCGCGACCCCTGAAGGCAAGGAACACTTCATGTACGCAGTTACTGAGGAAACCCCGCGGTCCGGGCAGGCAAGGCATATCCATTTACGTAGTCACTGCGGAAACCTCGCGATGCGGGCAGGCAAAGCACACTCATTATATAGTTACCGCGGAAGCCTGAAGTATATATGTGTCTGCGTATTATAATTTCGTTGTGGTGCCTGCAGTTAGCCTGAAAACCCGATTACTGTGTGTGTATGTATTTTATACTGTTGTATTAGTGCCTGGCGACCCTTTACGTAGTTAACGTGGAAACTTCAATTAGTCGTGTCTGTTATGTACTATCCGCGTGTCCTTCAGACTGAATTCTGTGTCTTGTCTTTTCCTGCCGTCTGGTGGCGGTCTGTGAAACACCAATCTGGGAGTGTGACAGAGACTGACATTGCTGCAGTGTATATACGATAGGCTTACTGCTTGCAGAAGACGGAAGGTTGAAGCATTTGAAGAAAAAGCCGCACCATAAAAATACCGAACCACGATTTAGGTTTTTTTGTATAGAAGGGCCCCGCAGCAGACGCCACGGAAGCACCGCAATCTTAAGGCTCCTTGTGCAACCCTATGAAGGTGATGATTATAATTTTTTCCTTTTCCTGGTAATGGAGCACCGGTGGAATGAAACTGACAGGGAAAAACCTGTCCCAGTGCAACTTTGTCCACCACAAGCCGCACATTGGATTGACCCGAGATCTAACCTGGGCCTCCTCAGTGGGAGGCCTGCAGCTAACCGCGTGAGCCATGGCACGGCCTTAAATCAAAAGTTACACCAAAGAGAACGTTGTTTACGGATATTTCTTTATTATTTTATGTATTTGTGGTTAGCTATTTAAAAACTGAAATTACGCTGAATTATAGTACAGGCTAAGTTCGTACCGCCCAGTAAACACACTCCGTCTCGGTTATACAAATCAGTCAGTTAATGGTGTATAGGGAAATAATAGCTGTTTGTTCTGAAATCCTAAAAAAACTTAAATGAAGCTGATTTTTTACAGGCTCATCGTACCGCGCAGAAAACAGTTTTGTATATTTACATGGCGGTCCATGACACTGCAGCATCGGAGCGTTACAGACGTTACGATTTACGGACATTTCTTTGCTATTTTATATCTTTGTGATTAACCATTTAAAGAGATTAAGCTGAAAAGAATATTTAAAAAACCAGTTCATACCGCACAGTAACCAGTCCGTCTCGGTTATAAAAACCAGTCAGTTAATACTGTATATGGGCAGAGCGTTACAACGTTACAGCGTTGCAGAGTTGCAGACCTTACTGAAATATATATATATATATCTATATATATATATAATTGATAGATTATTCACATTACAGTTTAGGCTAAATGCAACGCATTTTACGAATTCTTTGTGACAGTTCACATGTATATGCTTCGAGACTGTCGCCCGTCTGAATGCTTACATACAACTGCGCTGTTCTGCTCTCTACCGTCCGTCTCCCTGTCTTCGTGCGACAAGAGAGAAAGCGACCGTAATTCTGTCGGCGGGAGACTTTATGCATCAGTCGCCCTCACTGCTTTCCATGTATTGTCTGTCGCTGGCAGACCAGTCGACGGCGACTCTGTCGCCCGTGTGAAAGGGGCCTTATTCCGTATATCTCCGTGGAGCAAGTGAACTGTCTGTATGTAAACCGAATCCGCGAAATTAATTCGTGGCAGCAATTAAATTCTTTCAGCCGGAGAGATTTAACAGGACATAGTAGTTCAAATATCCCCGGCTCGCATTCTATTCTGAATTAATCCCGCCTCTTCTGTTAAATCTGCTGCTAAATCTTAACACGATATGAAAAATACGTTACACTTCGTAGCCTTCTTTCCTAATTTTGTTTAGAGAGTTAGAATTGTAAGATCATCAGATTTGCATCGTTGGCTTCTGTAAAATCATCTGTGCTGGTTGAGGAATTTTCATGAAATTTGGATGATGTGATGCCGTTACAGTATGTGCACGTATTTATTTTTTAATTCCCTGTATTCAGTGATACTAACATGGCGACCAAACTTCTGATATATTTAACACTACTGTTATGTACGTAATTTAGGCTAATGAAACATGGATTGCCTGTTGTAGATTAATGAAAATTTGTTGGATAGTACTTTCGAAAAGAAAGAACATGTTCAAAGAAACTCCGTCTTCATTTTACTGAACTAATGAACCATCTGAGCTTGGCGTGAAGTATTCATATGGAGAGAAATTAAACTTAAAAACCCCTATTTAAGAATATGATACGAATCTTCTTCTTCATGTCGCTAATTACAAAAGCTATGCGCTGAATTGCCTTGCTGTTACCGTTAGATGAAGTGAACTCGATATACAGTATAATTGCATTCGGACAGCGTAACGTGCAAATACGAAACCATCTTACCTCAGGTTGTACTGTCACACTTTTCCCAGGTACGTAATATTATCCTGAATATTTCTCACTAAGGAGCCGAAACATGTAGCTGAACTATAAATATCGTAATTAATAAACCCTGTTGTGTCATCTGCAATATTTAAACATTCATTTGTTCAGTATAAATGCTATAATTTTTCAAACTTAACATCACTAAGGCTGCTGTAGGTCTCAGCTTTTATTTAAATATTGTTTTGCACTCGAAGAGGCAATGGATGGATATAAATTCACAGGTTCGTGTACCAGCACTTTACAGCAAGTGAAAGCGTGTCCCGTTAGTGACTGTGTAGCGTGTTCCTCTACACACTCACTTGGCATGGCCCTTTCCTACGCAGCTAAACTTCCATAAACTATTTCGCAAATAGTTTGTATTCTTTAAAGAAATGCCTCGTTAAAACGGTTCTATGCGGATATTTCTAAGGTAAGTAAATCAACTTAGTACTACAAGAATACCATTTTTTGTTGTGAATTTCCATAAAATAAGTAATGTAAATGTAAGCAATTACGTAGTTTTCCTTCCAGCGCCCAGAAACAACTCGCTTAGTACATGATCGCGCATATTGATTTCGGAAAGTCACTGCCCATTGAGAAATGGCTGCAATAAAAGAGAAGGTGTCACTCAGCGTTAAATAAAACCAAACTTTTCTTGCCTTACATGTAAATTCCTGAACAGTTCTGCAAATAAAATGTGTTACTGCTTCATTGGAAAGGTCAAGTCTGTTGCGGTACTGACCCTGGCTAAATTGACCTCTTTCGAACGCTTGGTCATCATCTAAACAGAAGAATTTTGAATGAATATTAGTTATACGATACTGGTAGAATTTAAGGTATTGAATTTCAGGGCAGTTCTTCAGAGGAGTAAACTTGTGAATTTGTGAATGAAGTGTGGCCTGTGCACAACTCATTTTACAGTCATTCTTCGCATCCGAGTTTTCAACCCTGATGTAACCATGACGTGGTGCGTGCGTGACATACAGTACACCTTCATTTAGTGTTAAGGACAAAACTGTGCTTGTTAGGTACTTTAACTTTTTATTGCCTGTTGTATTCTATTGGATGGTGCGCACCAGTGTGATTTGAACAGGCAGCGGAGAGGATCGGAGTGGAAGAGTCAGAGAAGTGAAAACGAGAGAAAGACTTGTAAAAGAGAGAAAAGTAAGAAATATATTAAAGTTAAGAGAGGAATAAAAGAAAAGAGGAGAGCGTGAAGGTGAGAAAGGGAAAAATTAAGGAACATAAAGGTAAGGTAATGTAAAGGTTCACCCTATAACAGGCCCTGAGGGCCCAAGAGGGGCAGTAGAGGTATAGTTCCACCCGTTCATGAGCCTCGGCACGAGGAGGGGATGGGGTGGCTAGCCCCACGCCCCGGCCGCTTTACCCCCGGGAAAGAGACCCGGTAAGCATTGTACAGGAGGCTGGGTGGGCCCCAGGGCCGGTCTGGACGGCTGCGGAAAATTTCGCCCCCACCGGGACTCGATCCCCGGACCGTCCAGCCCATAGCGAGTCGCTGTACCGACTACGCTATCCCGGCGGAACATAAAGGTAGAGAGCAAATTAGAAAGAGGCAGGAGAAAAGCGCGTTACTCTTTAAGCAGGGCTTTGAATGCAAAAGCTGTCGCTTCATTATAAGTAACAGGTATGTAAACTGTGTGGGGGGTTGAAGAAGGCAGAAGCATTTTCCTCATACCATTAAAATTCGCCACTAGGTATGGCCAAGAAAGTTAGTGTTTAAATAGAACTGATGAGCTGCCTGCTTATTATGATGTTAAAGTATTGGACCGAAGAAATAAATATCACAGCGAGAAGCACTGAATTTTGGTAGAAGCCGTGAAGATGTTGGACTAATAGTAACGCAGATAAGATTAAGTATAGCTATGGTTTCCTGCTTGCCTCAATGCCGCAAGACAAGATACATTTCAATAAGAAGACCGTGTTAATAAACGATTTGAACCTGTAGCATATAACGAATACTTGGGAGTGGTATTAAGAAATAACAAGGCACGTAGTGTACGTATAATGTAACATTGAGGCGCCTTCGCGTAACCATGGTTGCAGTGGAAGGGCAATAAGTATTGCGCATTCTGTATGTCTGTAGCCTTAGTTATCCAGAATGCATAGCGCTTGCGCCGTGTTATATTGTAATGTGTGGCGTGTCTGTCTCTACCACATTGTCTCATAAACGGTACGATTTTCGGAAAAAGTTATTGAACATAAAATGTATTTTGACTTTCTCTACAACTTTTGTCTGACATTTCTCACTCCAAGGAGAATTTAGCGAGATATCAAAAACGTGCATACGTCTTCATGTGAAGCACCCGTTATCCTTGTCAAATTTTACTAAAACTTGAATTTGTCGACAGATTTTCGAAAAGTACTCGAACATAAAATTTAATGAAAATCAGTCCAGTGGCAGCCGAGTTTCTCCGAGCGGACGGACGGACAGACGCACAGACATGACGAAGCTAGTAGTCGCTTTACAAGTCGCTTGTCACGAAATTACATTTACGAGCAAGTGAAGTGCGTTTGAGTTTCTAGTGGTGGCGAGTACAATGCTTGATGTCGTCTGAGAATTGATACCGTGTAGTCTAGAAGAAATTAAAAAAATCAATAATGCCTACTGCCTCTGTCTTCATGTCTTTTCAACCCAGAAGTTCGAGGCAGCAGGTTACTCCGAAATGTTAAATTTTTGGCACACTGCGCACCATGACGTCAACAAAACAGTAATCTTTTAGTTATTGTCAGATTAAATGTAAGGAATGCTGGCTGTAATTCAGTCCGGAATCTGTTTTATTCCCGTCCTCTACCTGAAAGCATGAGACTTAAATGTGTTTGGATGTGTGTGTGTGTGTGTGTGTGTGTGTCTGTCTGTCTGTCTGTCTGTCTGTGAGTCAATGGATTTTAATATGCATAATCTTCGAAAACGCTTAGCATATACGCAGCACCGTAATTTTATACGTTGTTTTAGATGGATGTGAAACTCTGCCCGTAACTCTACCGCAAGAAAAAAAGAAAGTAGAGAGTGCCTGAGAGCAGCGTGCTGAAGGGGACATTGTAATCTAAGAGAGGGGAAGTAACAAGGTAACGAAAAATCAATGGATTAACTTCAAATTTGTACTCTTTACCAGATAACATAAACTCCCAAGGGCAGAAATCAGTCGTAGACTTTCAGCACAGTGTGGGAACAGTGCTTAGCCGAAGAGTAGAGTGTGTGATTGGCTCACCGTATTTAAAGACGGTCGCAGAAGTGTCATTGATGATGAATGATCCAGACGCCCGTCCACGTCGTCTACTGATGAAAACACTGAACGACTGCGTGCCATGATTCTGAGTAATCGACAGGTGACTATTGACGAAGTAGCCCATTATATGCACATTAGTCATGGTTGTTCGCATGAAATTATTCATAACGGACTGTGCTTTCATAATGTTTCTGCAAGATGGGTTCCAAAGCAAATCACAGTAGAACAAAAAGGCAAACCTTCTGGCTGTTAGCCGAAGCCTGTTGGATCGCTTTCATCATGAATTTGAGGCTTTCTGAGGCTTATTGTCACTGAAGACGAGACCTGAATCCACCATGACGAGCCAGAGTACACGCCAGAGCATGGAATGGAAATACCCGACATCTGTAGTCAAAAGGCAGTTCAGAACGTACCTATTCACAGGGAAAGTGATGCTGACATGTATGAGGGACTCACATGAACAATTCGGAACACTACCGACGGAGGGACACAAGAGTAAATAGCATGCGTTAGTTCCATGCACCGTGACCCGTTGAGACCAGATTTTCTGATGCAAAGCCGAGGAATGGTGAACACGGGTGTTTCATTGTTGCATGCCAATGCCCATCCGCACACTGATGTTCAAACTGTTGACACCCTCCTGAAACTGAACTTCGATGTGCTGGAGCATTATCTGGCACGTTCTGATTATCATGTGTTTGGTCCACTCAGAGACACTTTAAGAGGACGCCACTATACCAGTGATCAAAAGCTGACAGAGGGGTGCATGCATGGCTTGTCAGCCAACCAAAAACATTTTTTCTGTAGTCGTACAGAAACTTGTGGCCAGGTTGGTTAAGTGGGTTGAAAATAATGATGATGATGTGGAGAAATTATGATCTGTACAGACTCACATATGACTGTATTATTGTAAAACAATATATTCCAAGTATCTTCTGGCCCACCCATATACATAAATGGGGAACACGGCCCCTTTCTTAATCAGTTTGATCATTCCTAATGGAAGAAAGCATTCATAAAGTGGTTGGATCTTGTGTTCCAATTACTGGCTATGTGCAGCAAGCATTGCCTTTCCAAACTTCTGCTGAAAGTAAAGGAAACAATTTGCTTAGACTCGTATATATCTTAAAGGGTTTCAGCGTTTCTTATAACATACACTGAAGTACAACACTTTTTAACATTTTAACCTACAAACGACTTTGCCAGAAGAAAAAGAGGGTCATGTCACAGTACACGAAACGCTACAATAAATCGCTGATTTATATTGACGTGCAGTTTGTTGTGCTTACCTGATAATGGTGAAACATTAGACATGTGCACTTGGGTATATGAACTTAAGTTTGTACAGCTGGCTTGATTTCCATAAATTATCTAAGGACCATCATTACGCTTTGAATCAAGTTAGAAGTGTCTGCACATCACACCTTCCATTTAGCCGCCCGGCAAGTAGTGGGCCTTTCGACCATTATCTTTTGACTGCCAAATCCATGCATATTCAACCATATGGCCATTCTACCCCTCGCTTGACTCTGTAGATCAATTACATTTGATGAAACCGCAGTAACTTTAAAGTACATCGCCATTACTGGAATTTATAAACTTCAGTACAACTTCAATTATCGTCCACAGATTTTGTGTAAGTTGATATACAAGACATATAAACAAGCAGAGAAAGTTCGGAGTTCTGTGCTTTAGCTGTAGAAAACTTACTGTGTGGGTTGCATCATATTGTAGGTCTTCCACAGGCGGAATTAAATCACCTGCTTAATATTTTATTCCAGAAAGCCATAATTTTCTGTATTCAGTGTAGAGGGCTGCTTAACTAAAACCCTGCTGAAACCAGAGTTATGACAGCCCTTTGCCTTCCACCGTTTATTCCCCTTTTGGAAGAAATGACACAATTTATTCCTGGTCGCACTATCAATGACTGATACTATGATTTTCTAACTACATTTGGTCAAATGCATGGGTTGAGTGGCGTCGAATCATAATACGATTCTGACCATTGAGTTGGAAAAACTTTGATCGTGTTCCGATTGTATTTGCCCAGAGGCACCTGTCAAAGTCGAGGACAAGCGTCACTCACAACAGCCGGTATTAGGCTCAGATTTCAGTCTTGTACATACCAAATAAGAAGTTGTAAGGACATGTAAGTGTGAGGGGTCCTGGCTTCATGTGACAAATATCGTTTTTCGCTTCCCGTCGGTTAGCTTGTCACATAGAACTTTGCTAACCCGAAATCAGAGATACGCCTAATCCCGCTCAGTCGCTGAGGGGCTGCATGTCTGTAGTCTTCAAAACAGAGCCGTACACCGACCCTTCTTTCCTTTCAGCGATTAGGGTTTGCGCGCACGAGCCTTTTGAACCGCCACGTTTTTTTTACCGCTTCGATGAAACGTATTGTTTCAAATGGAAGCTAGCGCACGAGCGGCTGTTTTATTGCGGCGTTTTTCCAAATGCAACATGCTTCATTTTCTGGGCGGTGCGGTGGCCGCTCAGCGTTTAGCGGTGCCAATGCAACTCGAAAGAACTTATCTTCTTGCGCGCACGAGCAATAAAATTACCGCTCGTCTACCAGTCTTCGTCTGACATTCCAGGCAAGTGCAAACATCGTGGAGCTAGATTTCAAGGTTTTTCATAGTGAGAGGCTAATAACTGAAGTGCAGAAAAGGCCGGCACTGTACAGTAAGGCAATAGCGGAATATAGTGACAAAAACTGTAAAGAAAAACTGTGGATGGAAGTTTGTGAAGCTGTGCTGCCGAACTGGAGCCGACTGGACACTAGAGAAAGAGTGGCAACAGGTAAAAAATGTAAAATATTTTCATGTTCACTGCAGTTTATTTGTACAAACGGTAGAATATTCTTTCAAAATCTCTTTACAAACTTTGATAAAATTAAGTGACAGTGTGAAATACAAGACACCTAGTAGCCAGCATGTGAAATAAACTTTAATTGTATTATAAAACGATCCATGTACTGTGTTGACACTTGTGAAGTGATTGTGCTCCAAAGATAACTTCTGTGTTTATAATACAAAGTAGTTCAAAACTTTTCATATTGCCAAGAAACAGAACCTTGTGGGGACGTAAAATATTTTTGCAAAAATATTCCCTCACAGCCGTTCCTGTAACATTATCTCTAGTGCCAACAGCCTCAACACTGTCAAGGGGACATTCAAATAATGTATCCTGAAACTGAAAGCCTTCTTTTTGACGAACAAAATTGTGTAGTATGCAACAGGTTTTAACTATAACATCGCATAAATCTGGGCGAACATCAATCGCACCATGGAAAATTCTCCATTTATTACACAGTACGCCAAACGCATACTCCACCATTCTTCTCGCCCTTGTTAATCTGTTATTATATATACGTTTTTGAATATCCAAATTTCTGGTAGGATATGGTCGTAAAACATGTTCTGACAGAGCAAATGCCTCGTCTCCCACAATAACAAATGGCATAGGTGTACCGTTATCGTCATTGGGCAACGACCTGGAATCTGGAATATTTAAGTGATTTCCTTCTAATTTTGTACAAAAGTTCGTATTCTTAAAGATGTTGCAGTCACTAGAGGCACCATAAGCTCCTACATCTATGCTAATGAAACAGTAGTCTGCGTCGACTAAAGCCATAAGTACCGTGGAAAAGAAGTTCTTGTAATTGAAAAATAGAGATCCGCTGTCCTCAGGCTTGCATATCCTTATGTGTTTACCGTCAAGTGCACCTAGGCAGTTTGGGAAATTGGTTCTGTCATAAAATTCATTTGCTATACGTAGCCAGGCCTTTTCGCTTTTCCGTGATATAAACGCTGCTCGCAGACATTCCCATATTGCTTAGCATGTTTCCCGTACAATCTCGCGAATAGTTGTGACTCCAAGCAGGTTTTCATAATGCAATGAACGGAAGCTGTTGCCAGTTGCACGGTACCTGTAAGCAAATAAAAGTATCAACCTATGACACTTTGTTTTGGCTTCCAGGCAACGAAATTCAACGCAAATGGAAAAATATTCGCGACAACTTCCGCAGAGAAGTTCAGATGCAAAAGAAGGCGGCGTCAGGGCAAGGGGCGACAAAAAGGCGCAAATATATTTATTTTGATCAGCTCCTGTCCTTCCTGCCGACAATGCAGGGACGAAGTACATCGGGAAATTTCGCTCCTCCACCAGCTGCTAACGAGGGAGACGAAAAAGAAGTAATGACAGAGCATGAAGTGGGAGAAGTCCCAAATGCAAAGGCTGCTACATACAGGCAACAGAAGAAGCGTCGCAAAAGAACGTATGAAGAATCTTTTTTGGAAATAATTAAAGAAAACAACAGAGATTATATTGATGAGGACAAATCTTTTTTAATATCTCTGGTACCGGCATTCAGAAAATTGGACGACGAACAGAAATTCGTGGCGAAGGTGGAATTCCTAAATGTTATGAGGCGCATTACATTTTGTCAGCCCCCACATCATGTCAGTAGTCCACCCCAACTTCAATCTTATTCTAATCTGCCTGGTCCACATTCGTCAAATATTGGTACCCTCCCCAAAGTTCGCATTCCATATGGAACACATCACAATTTTTGTAAAGACTTGCAGCATCCACACTACGAATCCATGCAAAATCCTTATTCCAACTTCACACCTAGTCCACAGCAATCTACTTCCACTGGCATTAGTACTCCTCATGCACACATGTCACCCTCTGATGGAAATACCTCGTCACCCGTAACAGATTCCGTACTGTTAGAGCCACATTAGGTATCCTGTGGCTCTATGTTCTTAGATTCACGACAAAACGAAAAAGTATGTTTGAAGGCTACAATAAAGATAACAAAAGAAGCGTACCTGATGTTATTCTGATGTGATTGTTATATAAAGGATAAATAAGAACAAATGAATTAGTTGAGTGTTCTTACCTTAGAGTTACTGCCAGTCTTTCTTCCGGTGGCACAGGTACCCTCATCACAGTATTTTGGTAGGTAATACTTGGTCTAATCATGAACAACAACTCGTCGAAACTGTTGCACCTCATTCTAAAATATCCAAAGAACTTTTTCGGATGCACACGCAACTCTTCATATAACTTGTGCAACTGCCCTTTCAGTAATCGTTGACTTACAAGTGGATGTACCCAAAACTTCTTTCTTCGTTTTGTTCTAGTTCTTAGCAGCAAAGCGCACACAGCAACCGATTCAACAAAATCCATGCTTTAGCCAGTACAGCGCACACACCGTCTGCACAAAATTCAACTCTCAAATCTGAGGAGAACGTAAGGCGTTCGCGTTTCTTTCACCGTCCGTGCGCATAACCAAGAAATAATCGGCCGCCGCGTTTTTTTCACCACGGCGTTAGAAAAACCGCTCGTGCGCGCCAGCCCTAATCGAAGTAAGTAATGAAAAGCCTAACATTAACTGCAGTACAGTAGGTTGAATTAAAACGCCTGGACACGGTACATTTGAATCGCGAAAATGGATACTTCTCCTCCGCTACGCGAAACGGTTTGCGACATAACAAAATATATTTGTGAGATGCCGATTCCTATTCTCGTGCACATATAATTTGATGTAAGTATTTAAATTAAGATTTACTTTGATACAGACACACTCACTTTGTAGTGCTCAGTAAGAAAATCTGTAGTCATAGAGTTGTAAAACAACGCTAATAACTACGGCTCGATATGAATAATAGTTTAAAGTCTGTAGTCATGCTTTATCGATTGTGACTTAGTGCCAACAGTGTACACACATCTTATTTTTCTTTTTCGAACGATATTAATGGTTTAAGTATTGTATATTTGCAGCGAAATGTTCAAAGCTGGACTAGGCTTTTAATAAATAATGACATTCATTGGTATTGCAACCCCGTCTTTTTGACCCTGAAAAAAGCATGGAAGCACCCGATTGGTGCAAGCGAAATAAGTCATCGTGAGGGTTTAACTATAAAAGTATTTAATATAGAACATAAATAAATATATAAAAGTAGAAGAACGTAAGTGTACTTACAATATGACCCATTTCAAATAGCTTTTAACCCTTTTTACCTACATCACGCACACAAACACAACCTGGCCGATGTCATGGTTACCAAAAAGATACAAGAAATAGCATATATAACTGAATCTTAATTCGACACAAAACGCCAGCACAGGGGTGCTGACGTGTCTCCTTGGTGGACTGAAACCGATTTCAGAAAGCTAGACCGAGACGAAATTTAGATGTTTCCACTTCAGAAGCGCACACGAGTATCCACTTCAGGCGAGTCAAGTAAAGTTAGGACGTCTCAACGGAACGAAAGGTGGTGGGAAAGCGATGGGCAGTGCGCAAACCCGTTCGCTGACGTCAGTCCAATAACATCCATAAAATATATTCACAAAACACGACACAGTATGAAAATCCTTAGTTATACCATACAAGACCTTTAATAAGAAATGACATGTCACTACTGTGAAGATTCTATTTCTGTTTCTGCATGGCGTGAGAGCCTCTGGTGGGCCAGGGCATACTCACTGTCGAGGCTTCACGCCCCTTTCCGTATGACTCCTCTGAACGGGTGTTCAGCCCGTCGCAGAGACCAGTACCTGACAACACACAACAGTTGCAAGAGATAGACCATACCTCCGGCGGAATTCGAACTTGCAATCGCAGCAAGCGAGCGGCCGCAGGCCTACGCCGATCGCACGGCCACTGAGATCGGCGTGAAGGTCCTTAGTCAGCTACATTCTTCGTAATGATTGGTCTATTGAAGCCTTCCTTGCTGAACACCCGTGGAATATGTACGGGTTTAAAGAAAGTACAAAATTCAAATATGCTTTCCGATGTCCAAAGCTTTTGCAATAAAGTGATTACAACAAAAATTATATTCATATTTTACAGGCATTGAAGAACAATATAGGAAGTGTACTCATAACATAACGGTAGGATGCTTTCGCATCTTCGCATCATGGACCCTTCTCAGATGGTCGTACCATTTAATTCACTGTAGTTCTCGTTTGTGCACATATAGGTTATTGTGTCGAAAAGCAATAGCGATAATGCATCTCCTTGTTTCAAACCGTTCTTAATGGCAAAAGTGTCAGACAAACATATTCCTACCGGGCATCCACTATATGTTTCATTTAAACACATTCTTATTAACCCTGCTGCTTCCATAGGGATACCAAATTCAGTGACAGTATTGTACAAGAACTTCCTCCTAACTGAATTATAGGCTTTCTTGGAATATATAAGTGGCTGATCAACTGCCTCATTTCGTGTCCATTTTCTTTCAGGTATGTGACAAATGCGGAAGGTATAGTCAGTGGTTGACCTGTTAAGTCGAAATCCACACTGATGATCCCTAATCATTTTTCTGTACGTGGAGTTAACTTTGACATGAGAATGTTGGATAAAATTTTTATATACTTGATAGGCGTCATATGCTTTGATAATTAATACAATCTATTGATCATCCTTTTTATAAATAGGTACAATAACTGCCCCCTTCCACATCTGAGGCAATTCTTACTTTCCGTGACTTCAGGCTTCCGCTGCGATGCTGATGAGATCTGCGCTCTTCTGGGGTATAACGCAGCGTCGAGTGGTAATCATTTACCGACGTTTCGGGACAACGTATCTGTTCCATCTTCAAGGGTCAAGATGTCCAAGAAGACTCTTCTTGGACTTCTTGACCCTTGAAGATGGGACCGACACGTTGTCCCGAAACGTCGGGAGGTGATTGCCACTCGACGCTGCGTTATACCCCAGAAGAGCGCAGATCTCAATTCTTACTTATTCCAAATACAATTAATAAGTTTGTGGGTCTCAGAACGATTTGTCCTGCCTACTGGTTTAGTCAGTTGTGCTGGAATATGGTCTTTACCTATTAATTTGTACATTTTTAACTCAGCTTCATATCCGCCTTGTCGATATATTCTGGAATTGCTCAAATGTATTACGCGGATATTTTCTGTACTGAATGTTACCCAGATTCATCAAGGAATGTGGTAAGTCCGGTCACAAATTCGGTTATACCTTTTAGTAAAGTAGCGCTGTCCATGAGCTGATATTTAAGAAACTCACGGCTGCTTAAGAACGTTTTATAAAAATCTGCTGTACCGATTTTCAAGAAAATCCGACAAACATGTTTAGTTGCTGATACTAGGTCAAAGACAGGCCAACGGACAGACATTGTCTGCAGACAAGGCATTCTTTTTCACCTCGAAGAATACCTAAAATGAGAAAATATTTCGGGTTAAAGACTGTTTAAACCCCTTTACAGCTAGGGAGCATATAAGCTGCTTAAAAGCGAGCTGAAGATTTAAGAGCCCCAACGGTTCAGAAATTTCCTGAGAGTGACTGTGGTAATCTTTCAGTCTCTGGTAACAGGCAACTAAAGAACTGAATTTTCATCTGCTGACAGTTTCACTTCCGTGACATCTTCACACCTATTCAGCTCCACTTACTGAATTTGTTTTTGGGTACATTGCATATGGTTTCCAGATGATTCCTACTGCAGTCTGCATCATTTATTCCGCATAACAGCGTACACAGTCGGAGTATTAGTGCGGGAAATATTCACAGCGCCTTGTAGTGTTCTAAATGAATAATTTATTTTATTCACTTCATTATCTCTTTCGTTGCCATAGCTTCTGAGTTGCCGTGAATGTGTATGCCCTTTCTCGCATGCTACTCGCTGTTACACCGATTTTCCTGGTCTAGTTGAGAGTGCCCCTGAGAGAAAAAGTTTCCTGCTTACGCTGAGACACGCAGCGCCTTCAAGCCAACTCTTTTCGTGGTTGCCAGCAATCTTGGCGGTTCTGCCCTCCAAGGCGCTTTCTGAGAGAGTTTTACTCTCACGTGTAACCCCGCATTAAGACTCGTAGCTTGTCACGCAACTATAATAGGTTATGTGCACTTTTATTGGCCTTAATTTTAGAGCTGGCGTACATGAAGGTCTGATTAAGGTTTCACTTAATATACCTTTTGGTTTCTGTGACACATATTAATGGCATCCTGTTATAACGTCACTTTATTTCAGGGCCTAAATCAATATCTTTTGAATCCCCTTAAAGATTTTAACAGAATATTTCCATAGTTTCTTGCAAGTCCGTTAAAAGGTGTTGATAAAGTTTTATAAATAACAAGTCTATTATGGAAGTGTTTAAGTGTATAAATTTCGTTTACTTCAACTAACTTATGTTCCAAATAAACCTCTACAAAGGGTTGTTTTTAATTCATTCACAAGGTTTGCTGAAACTTGAAATAACTGCTGTTGTGTTATTCGAGAACTCCATTGCACAGACTTTGTAGCCTGGTTTATTTTAAGGGTCATTTTTCTTGAAGACATAAAGGAATTTGCGCTCATGTTATTGAGACTTTTACTGAGTTTAACGAAAATCGCTGTACGGGGGCTTCAGTCTTCAGCATTATTACCATGTGTGAGTTTAATTTACTGAAGTACGTAGATAGAAAATGAACGTCATGCGTACGGGAAAACAGCCTTGCAGTGATAGTACTGATAACCAATCGTACACAATGGATAAAATCCAATACTCCTTTTACAAACCCCTTTATACAAACCCTACATGTGTCGGTGCTTTAATGCATTATCTTCAGGGGGCGTTAACTTATGTGGCGTGACGATAATGTTTTAATGGACAATTTAAAAACTGTGCTGTGTGTTTTTAAGTGTTTTAAGTGCTTTTATATGTAGTGCCCCCTGAATATAATGCATTAAGGCATCGAAACATGTTGGGGTTTGCATAAACGTGTCTGAGTATTGGATTTTATCAGTTGTGTATGAGCTGGTTATCGGTACTGTCTTTGTATGTAAGCACGTACACGGTATAGATAATGTTAAATTCAGCTTTGCAGTACCTCCTCAAACGTGAATTTTCCCACTCTTCTTGTTTCATACTCGTGTGATTACATTATAAGAATGCCATTCGAAGAGAAGTGTAGAAATTGCACACAGAGGACTCAACTCAGGCCTTGAAATGTACATTTCTGGGTCATATACCACAAGAGACGTTATGCTATATTTTGATGGCGTCTTTATTCTTGCTTGTTCCTAGTAAACTGCCATAAAAGCAGCTTACTATTTCTGTAGTATTCCCAGACGTCCTGTCGTTATGAACCCAGAATCTCTTGGCAGTGTTTTTGGCAGTGCAGCGATGTTCAGTAACCAGATTCAGTCCAGAAGGCTTAACAGTTTCTATATATTGCGGTTTAGTGTATACTCGTGTGTTTAAAACTGAAGTACAGGCGCATTTATCGAAGTGAATAATTATAAACAAATATGTTATAAAAACAGCCCCATTAATTGATGTGTTTACTTAGATTATTGTGCCTTTCCTATCCGGCAGTTTGTCACAGGGTAGTACCCCTGGTGTACATACTGGCAATATCGGTTTTGAATATCAGCCAGGATGTTGATTAGTACCGTATCTCGAATGAGTTAGCGTAATTTTGATCCATCCCAGCAGGTCAGTCTTAGGATAGTAAGCTTGCCTTAAAGCCGTCCACGACTGCTTGCATATGTTTTTCAGTCTATTATCCATTAATCACGATACTTTCGAAGCTGCACAGTCTAAGACAGTATCAAAGAAAGTAATCTTTTCCAACAGAAACCTTTAATCATAAGACTTCTTTCTTTGCTTTAGAATATACGTAGGGGAAAGTCGTCGATTTAGCCCAGGTGGGTAATCAGGATGCTTCAGTATTTCAAGCTAATTTGTGGTTAAACCAAAATATATAGCGAATTGTACATTCCATACAATTGTTCCCCGTGTTAGTGGCTATCATATTTTTGACCTGTAATGGATATGTCTACATTATTGTGTACTTATGAGCCAATAAGTCATTACATGTCTCTACTTTTATGTACATTTAAGAGGCTAAATATTCGAGAGCACTGCAGAGTGAGTGTAATGTTATGTACGCCATACTTTGGTGTCTGTAGACACAGAATTTAATGTTCTGTACGTATTCACAATAAATTATTTGATACATTTATTCATCAAAGCATGCGTATTGTCTGAAGTGTAAAATGTCGTTTCGTTTACTACAGCCACTTAAAGTTCGGCAAATAAGGCCAGGTGGAAATTTCAAAGCTTCGAGAAAGGTATCTCTTAAAATACATTATTACTTAAGTTGTAACAGTAGCAGTTGAAATGTCTGTATTATATATTACAAACACACAGAAATAATAAAGTTGAGATGTCTTATATCCAAGAACCATGCATCAGACCCCAAAAGTACGTGGCTCAGAAGCATGGATTCATACTGCCACCCCTAAAATGCTGTATAGGGTGTGAAATATACTAGAATCTGCCCACACAAACCACGTGTCATCTCAGAAATAGCAATTCTTCGAGCTGTAGTTCATATAAGCCAGTATAAAAGAACCTATCCACTCCAGTCCAGAGCAGCCCACAGTAAAATAAGGACAATACTCCGGTTTCACTCTCCAATCTGTCCAAAAATACATAATAATAATAATAATAATAATTATTATTATTATAAATCCTTCAGAAAATACTGGAGCAGCATACCAGGAAAGCACGAAGTCAAGGAACTACGGAAAACAGCTATACTGGGCACAGCACACATACTTCAGAAGGTACTAATGTAGAAGCACAGAAGAGTTGAATATTGAAGACAGCGTTGTATGCACCATGAATGGTAAGCTCTGAATAGGTGCAACACTGCATACCCTAGAAACATGGTTTGTTTCAGGTATATAAGTGTGAATACCCTGCATAAAGGGATAATGTAATAATAATAATAATAATAATAATAATAATAATAATAACCGTTTGTCGGGGTTTTGCAGCATCCAAAATAAGGTTAAGCAAATAGTACTACATGAAACCTCAGCTGGTTACCAGACCTTCGTTTCCCACATGCCTGAACTGGTAAAGAGTTCCATGTGTTCTAAAAGTCTCACATCACAGTTTAAAAATCCAGGGTCAATAGGAAAAAGGTAGCATTCATTGTTGTGACTGAGAAGTGACATACCACAAATAACAATGATGACTGGACTCATTGCATTCAGTGTAAGGTCCGGTGACAAAGGCAGTGTCCGGAATTGTAGTCTATGTACTTTTTGTGATGAGAGTGTAGTTCACTGAGTGTCGTGTTTCTTGCCATTAAACTTTTTTAATATTTTTGTTACCCTAATAAACTTGAACGTCAACTAAATTTGTATGAATTCATATTTATTGTCTTAAAGTTTACTCCTTTAATTTGTGCGGCCGCATTCATTTTGGTGTTGAAAAGTCAAGGCCAGAATTATTTAAGTGTATGTTATATTTAAAATATATTGTCTTTGTTCTATTAAATGCGGTTTATTCTGCTTTAAGTGTTTTCAAATGATCAGAACTTAACTGAAATATCAAAGTACATACCTGTTATATAAAACGCCATTTGCACCTTTCATATAAATCTACTCCTTCTGTAACTAACATGATGGAATTTTCTAAAACGTGACCAGGGATTAACATATCCGATAGTTTCGCCTTCTGAAAATGCAAGTAAAATTGTGTAACATTAAAATTGTGGGAGACATTTCACGAACTTTATCTTTAGGTGAAATATACTCGTTTTTCTTCGGTCAAATATGTATGTAAGTATGTATGTATGTATATGTATTTATGTATGTATGTATGTATGTATGTATGTATGTATGTATGTATGTATGTATGTACATTCCAAAACAGCATCGTGCTCAATAAAATTTTACAAATCTACAGGTTACTGCTTCGGGCTTTTCAATTAAGCCATCATCAGACTATTCACTATCGAGACCAATACCAAGAACTTACACCTTCTTGTGGGACTGAGATCTCCTTCTGTTACAGTGCACGTTAGAGTAGGCAGATGCACCCCGTAGGGCACACACACCAAGTATCGATCCGTGAATGTTTATGTAACATTGACCTTCTACAGGCACGGAAACACAAAGCAAACAAGTTTCCATATCTGTGAAAACAAGCCCCACGGCCCAAAAGAAAGAGACAGGAAGATGATTATTATTATTTTAGAAAAACTCACGGAATACTATTAATATTAAACTGTAATTGTAATGAACGTTGGGTTAACTCAACTTCATGAAACTGATGGTCCTATTGCAAAGAAAAATAGAAGACTGAAGTGTGCCTTATGTATTAATTATAAACTGCCTACCATCTTTATTAAAACTACAGTTTTTATGCAAATCTTATGGTTTTACACGACTTTTATATATTATAACACAAGTTTTTATGACATATATTGTAGGGTAATGAATAAGTTTTTAGTATGGCTTAATTGAAAAGCCGACACTAGTAACATGTAAATTTGTAAATTTTGTGGGGCATGACGGTGTTGTGGAATTTACATATATATATATATGTGTATATATATTATTCATGAAAGACTGAATTGCTGGCCGTACTACCTGACTGTACCCTACCTATAACAAAGCCACCATCTGGCTGTTTTGCGCAAAACGTACAGATAAAAATATTACGAAAATTTATATTTTGTTTAAAAAGAAGGGTACACAAATCTCAGAACTTACAGCCGTGTTTCAGAAACTGTTGTCCTCATAGTAGCTATAGAATTATTGTAGTAATTAAACTGAATTTTATTGTGTGGTATTGTGTGTGTTGGCCTGAGTTGCAGTCAAGGGTCCTCACGTAAATTTTATCAGTTACAGAAAGCTTAAAATTCTTGTTCTCATTATGTTTCCAGATTTTATTACGACTCTTGCGGTTTCTGTGTTCTCCCTTGTTAAACCGCGGGCAATTTTGGTGTATAGTTTCCAAAATTGATGTTGTTAGCTCGTTCAGTCTGTTTTGTGGTAGTATTAGCAGAAGAGATGTGCATCCATTAGTGTGAGTGCTTGAGATGTTTGGCAAGCGGAGTATGTCAGCCCTCTTCCTCCAGTCAGTGTAGGGCACTACAATGATGCAATTCTGATTGCATGAATTTTCTTTTAGCGCACAGGGTCGGCACATACCGTTTACCAAAAACAGTTCAAGCATTCACAATGCTTGATCCACATCTTACACGCTAACAATACCATAGTAGAACTTGAGAGGGGTAATATCATCATCTTCGCAACTGCGTACCCGAATTTCCTACGTTTTAACAGTAGAGGACAAAGAAACAGTACGAGTTGTAATAAGAATTGGAAAAGTAATGAGAAAAAGGTTCTTAAACTTTTTGTAATTGGTAAAATGTACGCGAGAACTGTCAACTGCAACCTGAGCCGACATTCATAATGCAGGATAATGTAACGCAGGGTGATTAATACGTAGTCCTATGGAAAGTGTGAGGGCAGTATTTTCCAAAACACGGTTGCGAGGTTTGAGATATCAGTGCGCTTCTTTGAAACAAAACCAAAAATTTTCGTAATATTTTCCTGTGTATGTTTCATACAAATTAGGCCGATGGTGGCTTTACTATAAGTTGAAACGTGTAGTTATATTGTGAAGCAAAGCAATTTGTGTTAAGAATAAAGACTTGCGTCCGACTGGATTAATATTTTCTGTGACTTTATATTGTATACACAACGGGATGCCTCATGTTAAGTTGTATATGCTGTGATACTGCGCTTTTGAATGAATGAATAAATAATAAATAAATAATAAATAAATGTGACCATCACATACAATAGCTCGATAGCTAAATAGGCGTATCCTACGTATTTTCTGAAAATGACGCTGTACTCTTCAACTGTGCATTTCTTACTGTATTTATAAATATATAGAACAGTACTTCTCAAGCCGTTGATTGTGAACTTATTACAAGTAAGCGAAAAGTTCTAAGGTGTTTTACAGAATATAAAATATTATCGGGGTCTCTTTTCACTGAAGAATATCTAGTTCTTTCAACCTGTTTTATTTCCTTTAATTTCATCAGATTTTCCTTTTTGTTCTTTTCGCTTTCCCAATTTCTTCCTTTCTCTTTTTCGAGTTTGTTTAATTTACTGTTATGCAAATGCCTAATGTGTTGGAGAAGTAACAGACTTCTTGATCCACCTCCGTATCTTTGGATTCTCAAAGTGAGTGGTGTGTAATTTTGTACGTGTATGAGTACTTGCGTTGAAAGCATGAATAATTATAAAATAATATGAAATACAGTATAACTCCAATCATCCGGACGCTGGATATCCGGATCGGCCTGGCCCTTCAGGTAACTTTGTCGAGAATTCAGAAAAACTAATTTGCCTTGAACTTGCCGCTTTCCGAATCGATTGACTTCGTCAAGTAAATCTGTAAGTCATTTTCTTACTGTAATTTTACTACATCTTTTTTTTGGCTTAAATATTTCTCCCAATTGTCAAATACACATCAGGAATTAGGTATTAATGTTTTATTTGTACATGTACAAATATGTAACCCAAAAATAGCCATTTGTAGGAATTTTTCCACTTTAAACTGCCAATGTAGCCTATTTTCAAAGAATAATCCAGTTATCCGGATATTCTGCATACGCGGACGGCTCGCGGTCCCAATTAATTCGGATAATTGGAGTTGTACTGTAATTTATTTTGTACAGTTTTGGTTTCTGTTAGATACGCTAACTACCAAATGTATGTGGTCTGTGTAAGATAACGCGCAAGTTTTTATAAGTGTAAAACAAATTACGGTGTGACATTTATGGGCAGACTCAAGGGCTTACGGAGCTTTTATAAGAGGGATTCCTAGACGCTTATGAGTACTATGTCTATCCCACTTGTCACAAGGGAAGATATATTTTTCTCATAAAACAACTTGAAGTGTGTGAGGACACATTTACTGTCAGGAAGTCACTGCTTGTACGACTTATCTTTTCGGGGAAAAATGGCACAATTCATGGGAATAGGCTGAGTACCAAGGGAACTACTTATCTTCCTGTCCATTTATTCCACTGTGGGTTTTCATTTCGTGACATGCTTCTGAATCACGAGAAGGTATAATATACGAGGAATAGTGGAAAACTGTAGAAACACCAATCTTTAAGCGAGCTTTGAAACAGCAGAATATTACGAAGTACTAGCATGTTCCTGTTAAAAACTCAAGGAAATTTGTTTTCTTTATGGCAGGCATACCGTTATGTTATTGGAACAGTATTCTATAGAGGAAATACCGTCATCACAACTTTATTTATATGTTTATTATAAAATCTAGGCTACATATTTCGACTGCATGCAGTCATCTTCAGGCTATTTTTGTAAAAAATATAAAAGTTCCGATTTCTACAAAAACAATAATCACCAACAAATGCACAAAGAGAGTTTCATCATCAATCATAACACACTCCTACATGTTTCGACCCTGCTGGGTCATCTTCAGGGAGAACATTTTTGTTATCATTACACTAAAGTTGCACTTTATAGTTGAGTGAGAATGTGCTGTTGACTGTATACTGGAGGCGTGAACTCGCCGGGACCGCAGAGAGTTCACGCCTCCAAAAACAAAGCAGTACACAGTCAACAGCACATTCTCACTCAACTAAAAAAGGCAACCTTAGTGTAACGATAACAAAAAAGTTCTCCCTGAAGATGACCCAGCAGGGTCGAAACATGTAGGAGTGTGTTACGATTAATGGTAAAACTCTCTTTGTGCATTTGTTGGTGATTAATGTTTTTGTATAATATAGTGCACGGACATGGAACACATTAAATTCAGATTTTTATTAATAATTAATATCTCTATTATTAATAAAAGGCTTATATTTTATACTCTTTCTCAGTTTTACAAGTGCACTTATAAAACTTGTAAGTGGGGTCGAACGAAAGGGTTCTTCCTTTTACTGAGGATTTACAGTCCAGTGTATGTTTATGGGATGTGCCTTGTGCCTACTACAAAAACCGTGTTAAAAAGGGAGATGCGATTGATTTTCTGGCAAAAATGTGAAATCGGTAGTATCGAAGGCTTCACCGAAGAAACAAAGTTGATTGAACAAGCGCCGCGTCCAAAAATGTTTCGCATACTGATACCCTTCACCACAATGATAGCTTTTGACCCGGTTACCTCAGTGATCACGATATCTGTTCTCAGGGTAATTTACGTGGGAGGTCCCTCCAGCGTCCGCTATCCAACTAATGCGATGATTCACATTTAATACTTGATAGATCCTCAAAGATTTATTGGAACTGTTACACTTTTGTGGCTGTACATTAAGAAGAGTAGCAACGACTGTAATGACCACGACACTTGGAATAACAGTCCTAGTTCAGTCTCAGTTTCGCAATTTTGACACCAACTGTCCGAAACTTGCAGCGCACGAAACTTACAAAGTGTACTCCCCAGGAGCCAAAAGCGGAGTTTTCCACACCTAGTCGCAACTGGCAAAGCCAAGTTCCCCTTTCTCTGCACCACAATAATCCTTTTGGCCGAAACTTAAATTTAGAAGAACCCCATAGGCCGAGTTCAACTTTTTGAATAACTAGGCTTGACTGGTTGCGCTAAATTAAGCCAGTAGATCCCAAACGTACGATTAACGAACCTTTTGGGGTGTTGCCCACTGGCACTTCTCACTCAAGGAGGTTTGTCCTCAAAAAGTGTCACGTCTCGGGTTTCACTAAGGAACACCGAGCCGCAAAACTCCGTCCAGCGTGACAGCTGATGAATGTTCTTCACAGCCTAGCCGTTTGAATACATTAGCCGCACTCATTCCCTCTCGCTGTCTTTCCTAGCTATCCCTATTCACCGAAACAAGTCCTTTTAATTAACTACCAGAAAATAATTTATTTTAATGAGGCCTGTCCAGGGGTGAACCTGAATCGCCGGTCCTGTCCAGGGTTTGAACCTGAATGACCGATAACAATATATTTACCATCTCTTTCTTCTCATTAAAAATATATATCCCGCACACATTCCAGCTGCAACTTCACTCCATGGCATGACTTGATTGACTGGACATGCCAAGTAGGTGTGGACACAAAACTTTGTATGCGATTTGTACGCGGACAGTCCGCGAACACTGTCTGCCGACCATGTACGCAGACTGTCCGCGGACATGGTACGTAGGTGTGGACGAGGCTTAATAATCAGGAAAGTAAGAAGAATATACTTATGGTATAATGCTACGTTTTTTGCTGAATGCAACGAAACCCTCTGAATCAAAAGAAAACCCCGTTATCTGAGGTTTCCTTTTCGATGCTTGAATAAAATTATGTGATAGGACAGTACCGGCCACTGTGCGTGCTATTGTGTCTGTATCTTTACGCTTCGTGTCTCCTTGCGTAATTATCTGTGGTTGTGTACCAAATGACATTCCATTGAAATTGCTTTTTGCCGAATGATACAAATTAAATTAGGCATCTCTTAATTTGAGCAGTAGAGACCGGCGCATTTTGTCGTAGCCGTTTCTGCTGGTGCACGTTACCTTTATGTGTGTTTTGTCACCAAAATATGAAACACATGATTGAAGAAGCAACATTAATACACACAAGACAGACGGCAGCTTTACTGCTGAGGACTTACCACTATTGTACTGCTAGAATCCAACTTAATCTCATACATCCGTCATGACATTTGCTATGTCTTAGGTGTCTGAACCGAAAAAAGGACCAGAAACTAACTTTGAGGAGGCAGTGGTAGTTCCTGAAACATGCAAGTAGGCCTAGCGCTGCAGTGGTCAAAACGACTGGAAAATGCGCAGTTGAGTTGATATTTTTTATTAGAAAATTATCTGCAATAAAGAAAGGTACGTTGATAGCCACACAACAAAACACATTTGAAGGTGAAATGAAAAAAAAAACATTACAACCTATGGTGTAATTTATTATTATTATTATTATTATTATTATTATTATTATTATTTCTTACTGCAACTGGGTTTTCACCCGGTGGCAGCAGTCTTACACGAGTACAGACACCGCAATACAATAACACATACATAAACGGAACAGCACAAATTACAGTACACGTATTAGCAATTCACCCACACAATACAATGTACCTACACTAATACAGATATGCCTATACAAGTACAATATACGTATACAAATACAATGGACGCACACTAATACAATATACCTACACAAATACCATATACCCACACATTACAAAATACTTACACAAATACGATATACCCATAAAATACAATATACCTACCCAAATACAATATACCTATACAAATACAATGTACGCACAGTAATACAATATGCCTACACAAATACAATATACCTACACAAATACCATATACCCACACATTACAAAATACTTACACAAATACGATATACCCATAAAATACAATATACCTACCCAAATACAATATACCTACACAAATACAACGTACCTACACAAATACAATCTACCCATACAATTACAATATACCCACACAATGCAATGTACCTACACAAATACAATATAGTACACAAATGCAGTACAAATACAATATGTCCCCACAACACAATATACGTACACAAATACAATACAATACTATATACCCATACAAATACAAGTAATATTCCCACACAAATACAATATATCTGCACAATACAATATACCCTCACAATTACGATATATCTACACAAATACAATATACCCACAAACACAAATACAATATACCCACAAACACAAATACAATATACCCACAAACACAAATACAATATACCCACAAACACAAAAACAATATACCCACAATATTGGTGTCTCTTCAGAGCACTACGCGTTCCTCGTCTAGGATGAAGTCAGCGGCAGTCACTGGAACAATAGTCAGGTCACAGTACTCTTTTCATCATAGGGTAGGCAGCAAAAATAACAAGGGTATAGTGGAGCACGCTTTTTTTTCGTAATATCGGACTGAACCGAAAACCGAACATGACAGTCGCTGTTAACCTATTCCAAGATAATCTAATTTCATAGCTTGGCCGGGAGTGCGATGGAATAAAGTAGATAAATTACCACAGCCAAAGCACATCTACAAAATACGATAATAGAAAATATAAATCGGTTTTATTGTGGCAATATCACAAGGGAAAGGAACATATGATGTTAGTTATCGGGGGAACTATGATAAGACTCGCATTAAGGACCAGTCACCATCGTTCCACCCCAAGAACAGGTTCCGACCGCCGAGAAGTTGCGTGAGTTGACAAAAAGCAGTAACAATCGAATTTCATTTTGTAATGCAAGACAAAAAAGGTGTTAAAACACAGATTCTATAGCATGCACAGTGGCAGGTACTGTCGCGCAATATAACTTTATTCATGCATCGACAAGGGAACTTCATACAACAGAGTTTTCATTTGATTCAGAGGGTATCCCTGCATTAGTCACAAACTGCAGTATCAATTCACACAATATTCAGCCCGACAAAATGCACTCTACCTATAATTTTCGGATATCCTATATTACAATATCTGTAAACCAATCCAACGTGTATTATTTGGACCAACTCGTACACTAAAAACCACAATATATCAGGTTTCACATAATAAGAATTATGTAAATATGTAATGTATCAGGTTTTACATAATAAGAATTATGTAAAACCTGACATACTGTGATTTTTTAGTGTACGAGTTGGTCGAAATAATACAAGTCAAGTTCATATGTACACAGTATGGACAACTTTAAATCAATTCAACGTGTTTCGATCCCTCATGGGATCTCATCAGGGATTCGTATGAAAGTAAGATTGCACAAAATAGAACTAGCAATGTATGAACATATTAAAAAGGTATAGAATGTATGAAAGATGATCAGTTATACTGCAGGCGATTCCCCAGTGGATCCCTGGTCTGCTGTGTACTGGAGATTGCCTGCTTATGTGCGGATGGCTGAAGATAGCGTGACTTGATTAGCGACAATGCGCGGGATGAACAATCCAAAATGTACCATAATTACATTTTTTTACTTTCCCAATTATTAGCTAATTTTGCAATTATTTTTCTGCCTTGTTATTGCGTTTCCAAAACCACAGCATCATAAAGGTGTAATTAGGCAACCAATACCACCAGCTTTAATGGAATTTTCCCCAACATTGAATGATGTAGGATGGAACTGCTAAGATATTCGGCTCGCGGCGCGCAAGGCGTGGAATTTCGCATTCTACTGGAATGATGAAAACGTAACCCACTCTATCCTGAAAGGCATTTCGTTGGGATGAAAACAAGGGATGTCCTGTTATCTTTTCCATGTTGTCGAATTTGGGATGAAGGGTGGAACTCAAAGTGAAAATATAAATCGCAACTATCACTACATACATACATACATACATACATACATACATACATACATACATACATACACACACACACACACACACACACACACACACACACACACACACACAAACACACACAATAATGGAAATTTATTATGTACTGGTGTAGCTGGAATATTAGCCTTGAAATGAGCCCTCCCTCGGTACTTTATTTTTAACCTTGCCGGAAATACTGTGTTCGCCATAGTCGTGCCCGAGACCAATGTGACAAAATTACGAAGAAGTTTGACACCGATCGTGAAAACGTTGATTGACCTAGAGGTTCTGTATGCACTAAAACTATTTTCTCCAGACGTAAGAGCAAACAAGGTTTTAAAGGGATGAAAATAAAAGGCCAATTTGTGTGAGAATTGACGTGGAATCATCCGTAAAACATTAAGCAACCGGCCCTCCTAATGGAAACAGCTCTTGTTGTATGTGACGTACTAACTCCATCTTTACTTAAAAGTAGATTGGTTTGGTTGATTATGCTATCGAAATATGGAAGCGAACACAAAGTTCATGACAAACGGTAATATTAGTGCAGTTATCAGGGAGGTGTAGGCAGTAATCCAACCGTGGCCTATTTCATAGTACTATTCGTCACTTTACTAAATGGGCTTCAATAAACCAGGAACAAGAATCGCAATGTCGTGTCATCTAGTCACAAAACTTTAGCATATGCATAGGTTTCTTTCTGTGTCGAAACCCCATTTATTTTGTATTATGTGCCATCTCTTATCTTTTTCTTCTTTTCCTTTACCCTTGCCGTATTTTACCTCGTTTCTGCGTTTCTCCTATGCTAATCAATTCCCTTCTATTTACTTTTATCCGTCGTTAGTTTTGTCCCTTTTCCTTCCCAATTCTCCATTATGTAAGTAAATATTGACGTTACATGATTACAACGGAAAACAATGCAACGTACTACGTTATTTCAATGTTTTCCCAAGTCCCTTGCCTCTCTGATGTATCCGAACATTATTTGGATCGAATCCCCGTCATACTATCCATCATGATGAGGAAAGGGTACAATTTTATATTTTTTACCATGCTGGGAGCTCAGTTATGTGTGCAGCGGTGTCGGCACCCTACGTGGGAAGGAAACTTCCGACCCTGTCGGATTTCGCTTATTTTTCTCCAGTAGTGACATTTATGGCATTCGTGCGAGAAACCAGATTATTTGGAAATTTCACTCAGCACCCAGAAACCGCGTTAACATGTTTATGATGTAATGACCTTTGAACCAAAGCCATATGTGACTTCCTGATCTGTAGTATGTGTGCATTTTGTTCCCACATAAAACTTAATTAAAATTTAACCTATTAAATTGACGTAATGCCCCCCTATGCCCGACCAATCACGGAAGTCGAAGGCACGTTTGTCAGAGGTGTCCCTGTGGAGTAAGAGAGAGGTGCTGTAACAGTAAAAGTTAAAAACGTAAAGCAATCCCATTGCAGGCCTGGACAGGCCCTTAGGGTTCCAGGAGGTTGAGGCTACCAGATATCCAGACAATCAGCACATGAAGGTCGTAAGGTCAGCCCTGCGCACCGGCCGCCTTTACCCCTGAGAAAGGTCCCTGGTACTCATTTCTGTTAGAGTCTGAGTCGACCGCAGGGCCATAGTGTGGCCGAAAGGACTATGTCAATTAAAAATCCCAATGACACCATTTGGAATCGAACCCGCGACCTTCCGGTTTGTAGTGCAGTGCCTCAACCAACTGTGCCACCGCGTGTAAATATTTACATTACTAAATATAAAACATTAACTGAATACAACTGCCTTCCTGCCCGCTTGGCGTGATTTAGATGATGAGTGCAGCAGTTGTGTAATGACTTTAGATGATGAGTGCAGCAGTTGTGTAATGACTTAATTTTAGGCTCTCAAGGTCCGGACATTCTGGAATCCAAGTACGGCTTCACAGGCTCCAAGCTTGCAGCCTGGTCACTACACACAATCTGTTTTCCCGGATATTCATGGATATTCTTACTTTATTATTGTTATTATTATTATTATTGTTGTTATTATTTAACAGGTTGTAGTACAAATTTGTGAGCTCCCCTGAATGCCCTAAATTATCAGTAAAGTTCGTTGTGTTTACTCTTATTTTTGAGCCAAGTTATGATGTTCTTACAAGCCGTCGACACTTTTCATCCTTTCTAACTATTGTCTCCATTAAGTGGAAGGTGCTTCTTCACTAGGGGGCTCCTGCTGATAATACAGTCCTTGTTCTCGGTTACAATAACCACTGGATTCAACACTCGTTTACATTTTAGTGTCATCTGTGGTTCCGGTCGGTTGCAGTTATGGAAATAATCGTGTTCTTCTGTAATGTACTTAATGTAAGTTGCTGTTTCCGCTTCTCTTTAAAGTTATTGTATCATTTAGAAACAGTATGGTTATGCTGAAATAAGAGCGTCTGTTTAAATAAATGCTACAACTTGAATGTAGACAGTGAAATGTATATGAGGGTGTGGAACTGTTTCGTCCTACGCGGTGTGAATAATACATACCCCGCTTATTGTCTGTCGACATCGACTTTTCAATATTCTGGCTCGCAACTTTTAAAGTGACGTCAAGGAAGACCCAAAGTTAAAAATACGCAGCATAGCATGTCAGGATATGCTTAGAAAAATGTTATTGTCTCACTCCTGCTCAGTTCGTCTGTTGTTTGAAAGACGTTTGACTTTTCGATTTTTCGTCAAACAGTTTGCATAAGACTGTACACGTTGAAGGGGCTTGTGTTGTCAGGCACACTAAAAATTCTGTTCAGTTTAATAAGATGTTTGCACGAAATTTATAAAAGGAAAGGCAGTTTTGTCGACCAGCCTTGCTTATGTTCATTTTCGAAATTTCTGAACATACTGGGAGTAAATTTGGTATTTGCTTCAGTTGTGAAATATGACGAACGATTAATTTTTGTGCTGTCCGATCAGTTAACATCCTTACTTTGCATGGGACTGAACCTGGTCTTCTCGCATTTCTCAAGAGCTACTGATATTACAAGAAATAGTACACCACATAGAATCTAAGGATTAGTAAGATTCGGAGCCTTTGTTTTTACGCAGTTTTGTTTAAAGAAGTACAAAACAATCTATGACCCTAAAACATGGAATCTACGCATACTGCAGTTCGATTTGCAGGCGTACATACGTACGTACCTGCAATAAATTAACATAGTGCGAAATGAGACAAGCAAAATTATAGCAATGGAATTTGAATATGCGTGCGTACTTCATTTCACAGAAATTAACAAAAATCTTTCAGATTACTGTTCTGAGTGCTGTGAATATTTGAAAGTTTATCTGTGAGGGCACTCGGCAGCTATTAGCAACGTCATAATGCCTTCTCTTTCTCTGTGGGTTTAGAATCTCGAAGCCTATAGGAGGATATTTGCTTCCAAAATAATTTTTAAGTAATTCGGCATTTAAAAGTTAATTTTTTCTTAACTTTTTCTACAGCGAGGTAATTTTTTCTTAACTTTTTCTATAGCGAGGTGTGTGTTGTTACAATGTGTTAGTAACATAAAATTTGTCAGTAGTAGATTGACACGTACTAACCAATGCACCATTAAAAAATATAAATTAATCTTTATAAATAAGCCCTTACATATGTTTCGACGAAACGAGTCGTCATCTTCAGGGGGTCAATGATGACAACTCGTTTCGTCGAAACATATATTGTTCAACGGTGCATTGGTTGGTACCTGTCAGTCCGTGACGAAAACGCACGGTTGCAGTAATATAAAGTGGTTACTAATAATTATTATCAGCTTTATGAAACCAGTTCTTAAGTATTCTTAGTATGTCTAAAAACACTGGTCGGCAAAAAATTCTTTTTTTTTCGCTCCCTGTTAAAGTTCAGGGCGATTCTTACAGTTTGGACATTGCAGAATCCGAATATTGCAACCAAATTGCTCCTTCGCCCACCAATTTTAAGGGAGGAGGGATTATATTAAAAAAGAACGGTTTTAATAGGAAAGTAATATGTTTGTCTTTAATTACAATATACAATGTCAATGAACACTGCCTCTGTATGGTATCCTAACTACAAACAAGGTCGTCATAAAACACTAACTTCTTCTTCTTTTGCATCTTATATGCGCCAGTTGGTGTCTCCCTTGTAAGACTCCAGGAGCAGTCAGCCAACATTTTTGAACTCCATTTTCATTTGAACCTACTTTCCATTTCAGAAATGTCCTCATGGCATTTCTCCATGTTCAACGGAAACGACTCCCCTGTTTACAAAAAAAAAAAAAAGATCCAAATGGGAATGCAGAAAATGAAGTTTCAATGGCATGATACTACCCGTAGCACTGTCTGTTGAATTTGGCTCCTGCACAATGTCACTCTAATTTTTCGCCTTTTCATTGCCTAGAATGGTCTTTCAGACATTTTCAAACGCCTCCCAGGTTCTAATATCTGTAGCATTTAATTTTGTACTGAAGTCTTGGTCTTCGAATAGTTGTTTAATTTGAGGACCAACAAAAATTCCTTCTTTCATCTTGGCCTCACTTATTTTGAAAATTTTTTCCTTAAATAGGCAAAATCTTCGCGTTCTTTTTCCGTCGATTTCACAAATATTTTTATAAAAGCGAGCTTCATATGTACTGGAGGTAGATAAACTTTTTTCCTTTTTCACTAAAGCCAGATGTGCCACATCCTTCTGACCTGGTGCTGTTTCTGAACGGAGTGGCCACTTTTTATTCTCTTCCGATTCTGAATCTGAGTCAAGAGTTTAAGACCTAGGTAGCTGGGGCAGTGGCATTGGATCATCATGAGGAACAGGTCGTAACACAAAGGGTACGATATTAGGATACTTTATTTTATGCATGGGAAGTCGGAAGAAACCAGTGATCTTGGTCATGCAAAATAGCAGTCTTTTAAGCAGCCTTTAGGCTCACGCCACACCATCGGGAAAGCAAAAGGCGTTGATTTGTGGGTACCTTTCAACCAGCCTGCCAAAGCCCTTGAACATGAGCTGCAGTAATTTTCGACGCCCAAATTTTATCTTGATCTCCGGCTTTACAGCCAAAATACAGTTCATAAGCTTTTCTGACGAGATGTGAAAGTGGCTTGCTGTGCGATTTTTATGCCACTTCGCAAATCTATTTTGGCAAGAACGTGACATGTTGGACACAAGAAAAATACTTTTAAAACACACAGGAAGACTGTTAGTTTTGCACTGGTGCAACCTTCAAGATAGAGGGTGAAATCATACTGAGGTTTTCGGAGAAGGGCCCGCGACATATTATCACGTGACAATTTACCACGGACATTTTATCACGCCGACAAGTTATTACACTGACATTTGATCACAGCGACAAGTTTCCACACTGCAAATTACAGGGATGCTGATCAGCTTAAGGTAAGTCTTTCCAGTTTGAGAGATAGATTAAGGCAATATTATTCTAGGAGTTTAAGTGAATTAAATAAGAAAACATAAATGAACAACTTAACAATCCTTTCGGTCAGCCGTAAATTTCGTTTTTTGGCCATTCAAATGAGGTATCAATTGGTATCACCCAAACGTAGCGTGATGTACACATTTTATTTACACATTCGAATTTGTGAACCTATTCCCAATGAAAATTTATCAAAATTATTTCAGGGAGGAAATTGATGCCGACCAGTGTAATCGCTTCTTTTGTTGTTACGCTGTATAATTGTTGTCCAATCGGTAGACCTACTCAGAGCGAATGTGGCTATTGACTAATCGCAGGGATTTCCATTCCAATTATTGCTGTCAAATTAAACTATACGAGTGGCGTCAGCTGCGTGAGAACATTTGTTTGTCATCAATCAAATGAAGCATGCGAATGACGGCGAATGAACGCACTCGGTAGACTGCAACTAACAGTTATATCGAACAGATCAGTCTGTTGCTAAAACTATGTTTCAGATCACTTCATAATAAATTACATGTGGTACAAATCCTTTATACTTATTAGTTCTACAAAGGATGTTCAAAAAGTAAAATTTTTTAGTTCATAAAATTAAGTGAATACTAACTAAATGTTTAAATACAGTGTACTCTCGGTTGTCCGGGATAATTTTGGGAAGGGGGCACTGAAAATGGGGAAACACGATTAATCAAAAACATAGGGAGCCACGAATAAGAAACCTTTCTTACTGTATGCATCATAAATGCATAGCTTACGAGTAAAGGCATATTGTTTACGTAAATGGTCCGTGATTTCTTTTTTACATTGACGATTCTGTTAGAGCACTCGCTGCTAAGTCATGTTGTTTCCCACCGTCGTCATTAGTTATTAGGAACTCAGATCGTGCACGGGTAATCCGCAGACTGGGTAATCGAGAGTAAACTGTAATCTTGTTTCGTAGTGACGTGCTGTGCAGTTAGAATGTCATACAGAACTGTCAGAAAATTGTTGCACCTCGTCGCTGCGGTGTCACTGACTGAGTGACTGACTGATTGAGACAGATTCGGGTGGCCTTGGTTACCCATCCAGGTTGCTACGGTAAGCCTGTTTCCATGCTTACGATAGAGCTTGGCTTATGCTTGTATGTCATGCCACAAGTCCGATTTGCGTGGTTATGGTAGAGTCTGTTAGTTGCCATGAAAACCAAAGGAAAATCTCGGCTAATTACTACCATATGGCAGGAATTTATTGTTACGATAGAGCTAGGTTTGTGAGTGACGTCGCAGTAGGGATTTCAATGGTTTTCATGGTTACCAGGTTGCCATAGTTACGCTGGAGCTCGATTTTTGGGTGACATCACCAGGACAGGGTGGAGACAGGGTTTACTTCATTTCCGTAGCTGCCGGGTGTCAATGGTATAGCTTTCTTTGACAGCGACGTCACAACCACAAAATGACGGGGGGGGGGGGGGGTGTTGGGTTAGTAAATGTTCTTTAAAAATTTCATGTCCGCGCCATGAAGTCACACAGGAGGGAGATATAGATCCACTCATTCTTCACCTCGGCAGTGGGTGGAGTGATTAACGTCACGCTTCGGCCACTTTACCTCCGGGGAATGAATCCAGGTATGCATTGGATGGTGGTCTAGATGTTTTGGTGAAGATAAAAATTTCTTGCCCGTAATGGGACACGAACCACGGGTCAACTGTCCGCAGCCTTGTCATTATACTGACAACGCTGTAGGCCTACTGGTTCCTGTGAACATTGTGGTGCCCAGTCACATAACTGGGCCGTAACTAGTGTTCTCTGTTCTGACTCCATGCAGTAGAGTCCTTCGTAAGAAACTAATATCCCTTCAGCTTATCACGAAATTGTCCATCTTTTACGAAAATCGAATATTCCTCCCCGTGTTCACAAGAGCATACCGGAAATCTGCTGATTTCATTCCGTACCATCAAATCCAATGTATATGTTACATTTCAGTATTTCCCTCCTATCTGTACGACTGTGCATTCTAACTTATATGTGCTTTCAGTCTTCAGAATTTGTTGATAGATAACCCATCCGCAAACATCACCCAAACATCCTCATGCCGTTTACTGAATCCAAATAAGAGAGTCCTCCGTTGGGTTGCCAGTAATCATTTAGCAGATAAAGCAGTTTCCGCGTTTTATGGAATTCTAAGGTTAACCGTTTTTATAACAGCCGGTACTGGTCTCTATCCTGATTCAGTTGAATGTAGTCCTCACCATCAGACCATTAATTAAAATCCACGTGAATATTATTCTTTCTTCTACGCTTGTCTGTTCCAAGCAATCTCTTCCCTTTTGGTTTCCCTACTGGGAGTGTATGTAATCCTTTTCACTTCAGTGCGTGTTACATTCCCCATCTATCTTATCCGCCTTGATCTGATGGCATAGATTTAATTAGGACTCTCCTTATGCAGCTTTATCCAGTGTCCTTCTGGTTCTTCCCCTTAATCCATTACTACTTTGAAGAAGGTTATCATATAGAACTGAACCTACAAGGTAGTAACCAAACCCTTTTCATCTCTGAAGGAATGTAGCCTGCTGTTCTACTACATTTCTGAAGAAAAAACCACAGGTTACGTGCTCTACGGAAAAGGTCTGGACACATACTAACTCCATATACAGAGTGATCGTAAAGTAAATACATGTTTGAATATTCCGTGTTGTCATTTGTTTTTGAGTTGGAAAACTGTAGTTTACGTCGCTTCTTGCACGAAGGTACCGCATCATATTTTTCGCCTCTTGCGCATGCGTAGCTTGGAAAGAGTTTCTCTCGTCGGTGGATTCGGCGTCGAAAACAAACCGAATGGCCTCCACAAAGTCGCGATCTTACTCCATGCTGTTTCTTTTTATGGGGTTAGACCAAAGAGGAAGTATGCAACTGAAAGCCAGGAATACGTGATAAACTGAAAGAACAAAGTCTATATGCCTTATCGCTGTTTCTGTTGGCTTTGCAAAGGAAGTTGTTGAGTCTATGTCTTTAAGGCTGCATGAATGTGCGCAAAATGATGGGGGACTGTGTTGAACTATGACACAAAATTTAAGAATGTGGGATTTAAAATGATACAAGAATTATAACAATGTAGCTTCCTTCTTAGGAAGTAGAGCCATTTGACATTATACCTACCTGTCATTCCGTAGAATGCGATATAGACGGGACCTAACAAAACACATTCAAAACATTAAAGCTGACGTTTGCCCTGGTTGTTCTGCAACATCGCTCTGGTTTCAAGCGAATCTTTAGCGTCAATTGAAGTTGCGAAATATAACAGCTGTAGACCCAGCCAGTTTCTAAATTTATTTGTGCTTTTTATACCTATGGCATAGGCTACTTTATGTTTTGTCTCTTCTGTGTCTGTTGAATACTTCAGACTGAGGAAATTGTCTGACGCATTCACAGCGTCACTGGTTCTCTGGTTCGTATAGTACATTAGACCATACGGTTTGTTGTGCTCAGAACATGCCCCAAATTTTGTGAACTGTGTGCCTTTACGAAGTTCGTTGTTCATAGAATAGTAGGATTAATTTTTGATGTGATAGAAAGTAAATCAGTAGTCATTTTGAAAAAGCATTCTGACACGCCAAGTAATTATTTGTCAGCGTTATGGAAGAGATTAATGATTACTGCATTGCACATACAACCACAGACAGCATCATATTAAAGGACAGTTTATAGTTTTTGCGTATCCACTGACTGAAGTGAAGAGGCAAAATGGATTAAGAACAAACAATATAATAAGGAAAAACCCCACTGGAAATAACATCCTTCACATTATATTTTAGATTCAGTGCATTTCATGCGAAGAGAAACAATAAAGAGAAGTCAAACCTAGGAATGAAAAAAGAATTTACCCCCAAGTCAGTCGATTGGGTCTGCATTAGGCAATTTGGAAACACGATAGAAGAATTAACGTCTTCGTACCAATTGTAACCAAATAGCATGTTGTAGCGTGATAGACTGGACATGTTTGTGGGTTGTCTCTTTAGAATTTTGGCTGAAAAGCGGCTTTTACGGCAGATTCATCGTAAATGTTTTCAGTCCCTCCAGGCAGTTGCTGAAATATTACATCAGTTAGACCGTGACCACTTTATGCAGGATCCTTTGCAGTTCACCAACATCTACCTGCTCTAGAGTCTAAGGTAACGAAAGCGTCTTGAAGCGAACCTTCAGGGAGTTCAGACTGTGACATCAGAATGCAAACTGTATCTCGACCTGGAGCAGCGCTCGAATCTTCTTCATGAGTACGCGCTAGGAGGGAAAGTACAACTCACTACATTAATACCTTGATAGACACAGTCAGTGATACGTGTAGTTAACGTATTTTGACATGTATCTCAGCGCGTTCGAATCAGTTCATTGAAACGTGGAAATTGTAGGAGTGAGTAAAAAAACTAACGAAGAACTTACGCCTTGAAATTAATTCGTCTAAACACATAAAAGGCCGATCCCAGTGGCCAAGCGGTCTAAGGCGTAGGTCTGCAGCCGAGTGCTTGCTGGGATCGTGACATGGATGTTTGTCTGTTGTGAGCGTTTGTGTTGTCAGGTAGAGGTCTCTGTGACGGGCCGATCCCTCGTCCAGAGGAGTCCTACCGACTGTGGTGTGTGTGTTCCAGTGTGATCAAGTGAAAAACAAAAAACCTTGACCCCTGCTGTGAGTAGGTAGAAGAGTGAAGTACTGCAAAAAACGCTAAACACATAAAACCGATATTGTTATAATCATAATCAGCATAAGTTATTGTAATTTTGAGACTACCCGGGTTGTGGAACTCGGATATTGGGCCAAGTTTCTGCAAGTGTCGGAATAAGAGCGATGGAAGGTCTCAAGCTGTGGAACTATGCAGAGGGCGAATACTTTCTTTTTTGTTGCAGTATGTTTATTTGCTTAACGGTGGCTCGTGTGTGTGTGTGTGTTATTTTGACATTAATGAAGGTTAAATTGCTTTATATAGTACAGATTCTATCATCAGGCACGTAACATTAAACCTGCCGTCTTCATATTTATTTGTTCGCACAAGCGTCTTCGACATGTCTCTGTATTACTTTGACGTTAAAGAAAAATTACGTTTCATTTTATAATCCAGAAACTCTCTTTAGACACGTGACGTTAAAAATGTGTTCTTCATACATCTGTTCACACTTGCGCCTCTCACATGTCATATTAGTTTGATATTAAAGCACACTTATGTTGCTTTATATTGCTATCATTAGGCATGTGACATTAAACATATGTTCTTCGTGTCGCTGTGTTCACACATGTCTCTACATGTGCTTATGTAGGCAGACAGACTACTTCCCGCCTTGCTTCCCGCCTTCAAATTACAAAAAGCCATGAGAAGTTTCCGAGGTAAAGATAAACAACCGAAGTAAATGGATAAAGTCTTTTCAGGTATGCTGTGACATAGAACGGAGAAAATAAATGCAGGACGTGACCATTAATTTTTCTTTGTTGAGTGCATAGTGCTTCATTCCGTGATATTATGTAATACTGGATAATCAGTCAACCGTATTGGGACTTAAATTAATCTATAAAGTATTTGAAAATTCAGTTTCTACGCCATAAAAACAAACCACGTCGCAAGTAAGAAGACCAATTACTGCTCTTGGAAGAAGTAATTATTTCTTGTGAGCATCACACGGATATGATAAAGCGATATGTCATAGAAATGCAGAAGTTTTAGTATTAACATTGGCGCTACGTACAGTACCACTGCATAAAAACATTAAAAGCATATTAACCACATATTTTAAACAACGTTTATAGAAGAGTTATGACCTCCATTTTTGGTAGATAACTGCGAGTGCACTGAATAAGCACTTGCCGACGGCCGAAGAGGAATGGTCGTCCAGTTTTGGCAGGTTGGACGTTAAAGGAAATAGAATGTGTAGGTATGGATTAGATTCGTGTGCCTCAGGGCAGTTACTAGTAGCTGGCTGTTATGTAGGAAAATTTCTTGACTGTTTGGGCGAGGGTACGTAGGTAACTTTCTATGCTGACGCGCTTTTGATGTCCCACTTCTGCAGAAGAATTTTTTTCCGTGTCCTTGAGTGGAATCCAAATCATGAAGTACTCCGTTGTGTATATGCCTTCAGTGGGCTATCCTGTCTTCTTTATTCAGGCTACGTTAAAAAGAAGCAAAGATAATTAACAACCGTTTTAACAGTAACTTAAAATATTTTAAGTGAAATGTTATGTAAATATGTCTTACAATTCTGAATATAAGGAGAAGCCTTCTCCGCAAATAGCCCCACAGAAAAGTAGGGGTCGCCTTATAAGTGGGACCTTTCGGCCTGTCCTAGTAACATGTCAGGAATGTGTCGTTTCCTAGTAGTATGTGTTTAAAGGGTGTAGTGAGTTAATTTCATTGGTACGTAAGGTCAGTTATATTTATCATTTTAGTTTTGTATCTGCCTTTCTGAAACTTTATTAATATGTTTGTTACAGTTTCTAAATATTATTAGTCCTTTCGCTAAATACCCCAATGGGAAGACCATTGACCATAAAGTGCTCAAGAGTAGAAAGTTAAAGTATTCTGATACGTGACACTGGGTGGATTGGTGCTTAGTTTTACAAGTTTCGGGAGAGATTGGTGTCTTCCTTTCAAGGGTGGTTTATTAAGAGAGGGGCAGCAAGCTCCTTCGAAATATAAATCAAAATGGTGACATGCCCTACAGGAATTTAATCGCCAACAACCCTGTGGAAACTGTAAACCACTCTTAGGGCTACTTCTCACGTCTATATGTTTGGCAAAATGATAGCTCATAATGTCTTAAAAACACACAGTAACTTGCATGCAAACATGCGCCTACGAGACTCAAACTCGACATTCTACATGGTGCGTTTTTGCACTTCAAGCTACCGATCGTCGTCTTTCAGTGTTATTTCTTCTTACCTTCCTGTTGCTGTGGATTAAGTGACAACTTTTTACTTTTATTTTTATTTTTTTATTATTATTATTTTTTTGCTGTATGTTTCATGTGGGCGGATATTTCAAAACTGTGAGTGTCATGGATGGAGCTGCATTCAGAAAGTCTCGTATAGCGAAGGCTGTGGCGTTTTCGTTTTTTTTTAAATTTTTTGTTCGTTTTAATATGGACACTCATTTCACTCGAGTTTTCCTTCAAATTTTTTCCAAGTTTTTCCCTAGCAGTGGACGCTTTGCTCACGTCTCAAACACGCTTGGTTCGGGTCAAGCCTCTTTCTGCCTGTGATATACTAAAAACAATGAAAGGCTATAATATGTAGGCCTGCTCGACTGGGGACCCGTACATGCTGTGTTCTGCACGGCGTTTGCTGTTAATATATGTTCATTACACATGAAAGGGCGTAATTGAAAACACTATAATGTGTGCTCTAATGGGAGCACACTTGCGATGTTCCCGTAACGCGTTGGGTAGTAATATATGTTCATCACAGATGAAAGTGAATAATTACAGGTTCTGTTCCAAATCATATTTATCATTGCATTCCTTACTGATAACTTCAGGTCATGCATACTGTATAGTTTTCGGATTTGTGCTTATTGTTATCATTTACTAACCACATTTATCACAGCGTGTGTCATGAGTAGTTACGATACACGCGTTTATTTACTTATTTTCGCTGTGTCCCACACAAAACATGTGAATACCATACGTTAGCATAGTCTATAATTACGATGATACCAACATGGGCATCGAAACGTGTATGTGGTAACAAAACTTGTTGTTAAGTGATAAAATTATTATTATTATTATTATTATTATTATTATTATTATTATTAGTGATAGCTCTTTTCCAGATTATCATCAACCACTTACTTGTTGTACAGGGACTCGTTTTTTAAGGTACCACAGTAAGTTTTAGTTTATGCAAAATATATGCTGTACTGAATTGAGTTACAGTGCAGTTAAACTCCCCTACAAAGTGTCGGTGTAGACTTGCCACATCAAATGCCCAAGCCTATCTCATGCCTTGATTTAATTAAGTCCAGTTACACGTTTTCTAATGTGAATAAACACGTCATAGTTATTCCTTTGCAACAGCTTTTCTAAACCTACACCTGTTGATATATACCTTGGACTCACAGTGAAACTTGAATTATCCTTTTTCAGAGGCGAATTATTTTTTACCTCGGGGTGCGTGTTACCTTGCATTATGAATGCGAATAAATACAGAAATCTTTGCAATGAAAATGTGTTCCATGCACGGAAGTACTTTAAAAAAGAAAGTGGTCAAGGTGTTTCTTAGGCAATTTTGACTTGTGTTGATGACGTTGTATAAACATGTCTCACATACCCCGTATGCGGCTGCTGCTGCTGCTGGCAAGATTTATATCAGCAATTAGTAAGTAATGTATCATGGTCATTGAGCTGTCCGTTTTGCTTTTCTAGCTATGTTTTCAGTGTTAGTCGCTGCCACTTATTTTGTTTTAAATTCAGAAATCTTCGTCAGCACACTGCCTCTAACAAGTACAATGTATGCAAAGGTAAAATTGTCCCTGTGCGTGCCATGAAGGCATATGTGGAACGGAGGTATAGCTCCACGCTTTCCTGTTCTTGGAGTGAGATATGTGAGAGAGATCAGCGCTAAGCTCAGATCTGTTGAGCTCCAGGTAAGAGCCTTACTTTACCTACTGACGTGCCACAATTGATGCTCTACTTCCAAAAGGGAGACCGTTTTACACAGATAAATTGTGGCTTTAAGTAGCCATGGTTCTATAGGTTTTTGTATACTTTTTCTCCCTGCCAGCAACGCAAGTTGAATGTTAGTCCATGTTTCTGTCACCAGCACGTCTAATGCTTTTAATGTAGTACGTGCAACTCATTAATGTGCCTAGCATTTGCTGACCACATTTGTCTTTGAGACGCCGCTAACAGTAAGTAACGCGCATGCAACACAAAACTAAAGTTCGTATGTGCGTCCGTGCAAAATAAACGGCTATACTTCAGAGAAATTAAGCTGTTTACTTTCTAACGGTTAGTTATTATGATTAAAATAGGTAATACGACTGATAGCTTCGGTACATCCATGTAAGCATCGAAATTTTGCTACTGAGTTAATACGTGAAATTCAACGTACCTTGATACTAATGAGATTTAAGAATTATGAAGCTGCTTATTATGTAATTATTTATATTCTACTGCTGCTTAAGGTTCAAGTCCTTTGGGAATGACACGGCGTCCTTTGGCGGGTAGTTCGCGGCGTTTCGAAGACGCTACGATCTTTCGACATGTCTGGAACTGACAGCCCAGCGACACAATGTCACAACCCCGAAGACTTGAGTCTTCATTACGGCCGTGAGAATCTCATATCATGCTATTATTACGTCCTTTTCCTCAAGACCAAGAATTTTGAAATATGTTTTCCATCAGAAAGTTTGAATCACTTAAAATAATACCGCCGAGCGAGTAATCTTCAAACAGCCCGCGACATTTTTATTGACTACCGAAAGGAATCGAACAGAAGCGACAGTACAAGTACCAGGCAGGGTGTTTTATGACGACAGGTGTCGCGGAGTGTATAAGACTAAGACTGGTGTACTGGATCACCACTTTTAAATTCGTGTCCAGTGTCATGTTCCTTGAATGCCGAACAGGATCGGGACACAAAATCAGCTAATAAATGTTTCTAACCCCTTGTGTGATACAAACATTTGGGGAGGACTTGGTACAATGTTCACGAATAACATAAGAGCAGATTTAATTATGAGAACACTTCCTACTATTGAGACGTGAAGTCTGAGAGAGAAAATGTGTGATTTTAGCTGTTGGTCGATATGAAAGTGAAATTGTATCACACACATCAGTAGAAAGGAAGAGGCTTCAGTCTTTTGAGGGGCTCTAAGAACAGGATGCGAAGGAGAACCTTCAGCCCTGTGAGAGTGGGAGCAAGTTGCGTGTCAGGGACTGCACTGAAAATTAGCTACTAACTAGGCGGGGCCTAGTTGGTAGCCGAGTAAGTGTGTGCACGCAGATATGACATAGGACGTCTTTCACGATTGTTTCAGTGTTGAGACATTGTGCAGAGAGAGAGAGAGAGACAAAGAGGCTCCTTTCAGCGTTGCCAAATGTAGGTCACCAAATATTACACATTAGTGGTGCTGGCATTATTAGCAGCTCACCATATATTCCACATTAGCAGGATATAGGTTAACTAGATACTCCAACTCTGGAGCCCTGATAACTGCAATAATCATTAGACTTATACCTAAATATAGTCTAAAAAGTAGCCTGATGATTCACGTGGTGGCGATGAAATATCTTATAGTTTTACCATTAGTAATGCATATTGAGCTTTTATGAAGTAGCCGGAGCCGGAATCGGAGTCGGAGTTGTAAAAATTGAGGAGTTGGGGTCGGAAGCTTTGTGTATCGACTCCACAGCCCTGGTTGCCTTCATAGAGTACAGATTCCATGGTCATGCACCTGATTTCTATTCAGGGAGAAGCTCGTATTCGATCAAATCCTAGCGTGACACTAACGCGTAACGTTGCTAAATGTTATTGCGTTTTATTGCATGAAGGGGATTGTACTCTTTGTCATCTGAAAGGTTTGTCTGTCTTGTGCACCCCGTTGTTACATGCCCAAAACAACCCAAAGGATTTTGTTTAAATTTCTGTGTAGTAAGTCCGCTTTTTTGTCGGCAAATTTTGTTTTTGTCGATGTCGATCGTTAGCAACTCAAAGTACACTTTAAACCCAAATCTAACTTTCTCAAATAGACTGCAAGCTTAGTGCAAAATATTTTTACATGAAGTAAAATGCGCAGGTAATTAACTCCATTTTTTGTAAAATACTTTACTCAATTTATAAAAATATTACCGTAGACGTTTTCCACTTTCTGATGAGAATTTAATTTCTAGTTTACATTTTCTGAGACCTGTGTGCAAATCAAAGCGTTGTCACGGTAAAGCTTTCGTACCTGAGGGTGTAATTTGGGATTCGTTGGCTTCGGACGAAGAGAAAGCATGTACTTACATAACTATAACTGTCGCTCTGACAATGGAAGAGAAAGACCATTGTTAATTGACATTCGGCTTTGTCAGCCCGCTGTGCCTTCCTCAGGCAAGTATGCCTTAAGTGCGGATGGCATTTAAGTGGTTTTGCCTTGCGGTCTAGGGCGTATGTCTGCAGCCACTTAGACTGTTGGGGTCGCGGATTCGAATCGTGCTGAGGGAATGGATGTTCTTCTCTTACGTTTGTTGTGTCTTTTATAGGCAGCGGTATCTGCGACGAGCTGATCACTCTTTCAGAGGAGTCATACCGGCTGTGTGTATCAAATTGCGTGTGATCTAAAAACCTCAAAAGTGATGCGGCCTAAGCCAGATTTGTGCTGTAGCGCCAGACAAAAAAATTAGAGGTATTGACTGCTAAACCTGCCCGCACGTTCTAAATTTTGGCTAGCACAATTTTGATTTAATATCAGCGTTATAATATAAACCGGATAATAGCCTCATCACCAATTTATTGTTCCATATTTGGAAGCTGAATCCGAGAATTTAACTACGGACCCTTGCTAGATACAGTATCTTTGTTATGGACAATGTGTGTCTGCAATAATATTAATCTAAATATGAAGGGGGGATGAGGGATTCAGAGTGATAAATAACAGATCATAAGCTTTCACTCAAAACTGGAGTAAACTTCCTACCCTCTTTCATGGTTTACTTTGATCTCGTGCTGCCAAATAAACATCCTGAATAACAGAACTCTGTCCTTTCCAAACCTAACTTACCCCTAATACGTTTTGAATATGCAAATGAGCATTATTAACCGCTAAGTGACCCTCCGGCCGTATGTATAAACCGAAGGTTCAACAAAGGCCGCCATTGGACACTGCATCGAACCACCAGCTTCACCTCCCATTCGCATAGGCAGTTTCCTTAAACTTTTCGTTCTATGTTGTTTTTGGTCCTCCTTCTGGCCACTTTCAAGGAAAATTTTCCGATGACTTGCTTGTCTTCCCCGTCCGTGCTACTTGCTTATTCCAACGTACTTTAGTTTTATCATCCTAAGAGTATCAGGTAACCCGTGTTATGAAAGCAAACGGTGGTTCAAGGGTTGCAGAGTCAAATTAATATCGGTAGTCCATAAGTTGTTTGTTGTAAAGAATGTCACTTTATTAAAATGCTACTTACATGTCCATCAGCCATTCTAATGCCATCTGCACGTGTCTCTAGTCCGAGATTTGAGGTTCTTGCAGCGATGTTGTTGAAGATTCAAGTCTTTGGATGTGACGCTGTATCGTTGGGAAAGTAGTTACAGACGTTTCGAAGGTACTACGTTCGAGCAGTGTAAGACTGTTGGCCCAGAAGATGGAAACATTACGATCCTTCGGAACGTCGGGAACTACTCGCCTCACGATGCAGCATCACATTGCAAAAAATTTGGATCTTCAGTGTCTTTACTGATTTGGCGGTCTTGCTGGTAGTTCGTGTTTTTGTTCTTCGGCTGGTGTTTGTTCATGAAGACTCCTTCCTGTAAGAACACTCTATCCCTTCTACACCTTCCGTCGGTAAGCCCGCTGCATAAAAATACTTGTATTAGTGTGTCACCATGACGCGGTGAACTAAATATGTACATTGCTGATCACGTATTGGCATTGCCCAACTGCAACTTTTAATTCATCCGTTTATTTGCCGGTAATGGTGGTCTGAAAGATGCCGTCATTTGTTGGTATACAGTTGCCCCGTTAAATTGTCAGTAGGTAAGAACAAACTCTCCGATAACTTATGTTGATATGTCTGTGTGAGATGGAGAAAGAGAGATACAGAAATAAACAGGAAGGGGCCTCAAGGATATTCCATGATACTTTATTCTTTGCAGAATTTTTCGAATGCTCTTCTTGGACTTCTTTACCCTGAAGATGTAGGTAATATGATGCTTCGAAATTAGGGATTGTTTACCTACCGACACAGCGTAACATGCGGAAAACCTGTACCTTTGAGGCAAGTTACTCTATACTGTTTAATAGATAAGAGTGGAGAAGATTTTGTCATGGACTATATTTAGGTACCGTGCAACGGTTCACCTGGATAACCTGAAGGAGAAACGTAAATATCTCCCTCATTTTTCCCTAACATAACCATTGGTTCAATTATGTACGCATCCTACATCCCCGCAGCCGTTCACATTCTGGATGTGCTTATGAAGCGCGCTCACATCACCATCAGAGCTCTTTCTCGTTACAACGATTTCCACTTTCTGAAAAAGCGCATCTTTTCTGAAGTAGGCTACTTAGTTCATTTGCGCTTCTTCCTACATGGAAATTCCCACGTAAATGTTAGTGACATTACCAGCTACAGTATTTTGGAAACATACACAAATTTAAAATTCAGTATATATAAAAACAATACCAACAGATGCACTATATTTATGAAGAGACACTTTCGTACCATGTTACATCACATCACCCGACACGTTTCGATGTCAATCCATCATCTGCAGGGGTACATTTTTACCATTGCGTTCACAAGATCAAACGTTGCACCATGAACGATTCATTATAAAACATATGTACACTGTCCAGTAGTTATGTCACAGCACAAGTATGTATATATCTAGGTGAGAGTTGTTCTTGTCTGCAGTTCTTGTTGAACCATATGGCTGAGTTTGTCTTGTGAAGTTTCACCTTGGAATTCTTGTAGTTCTTCAGCACTTTTGCTTGTTGAGCATTAACTATTTTTATACTGCTTTCACCGTGCATTCTTTAATATATATATAAAACAAATACCAACAAATGTATTATATTTATGAAGAGACACTTTCATACCATCTTGTGAAGGCAATGTAAAAATGTACCCCTGCAGATGATGGATTAACATCGAAACGTGTCGGGTGATGTGACGTAACATGGTGCGAAAGTGTCTCTTCATAAACATAGTGCATTTGTTGGTGTTGTTTTTATATATATTAAAAATGCACGGTGAAAGCAGTATTAAAATTAAATTTTCCTTGACTAATTTTTCTTATATATCTTTTACAAAAAAGACGAAGACTTTTTTTAACAATGTTATGGCGTGTGAATTATATTCTAGATATAAGTACAGACAGAGAAATAAGTATGTGGAGCCGATACGAACAAAAGTCGCCAACGTGCCTTGATATAGCTAGATATAGCTGTATTCGGAATGGAACTGTTACTGAGATAACTTCGCAAGGGCAGTGTGGTCTTCTTGCGGTTCCACTTACTGCACGTGTTGAACATGGTGTGTTATCCGTACACTGCGCAGGTCCGTCCCTGAACCGATAACGAATCGAAGCCATACGCAGGTGAATGTGCTTTATGTAGTACTTGGAACCCTAAGGACAGTTTTTTAAAATAATGCGAGTTTATTGCTCAATTAATGTCTTTATGTCACTCATATTAATTAGATGCTAAGTACGGGTGTTAACATTACAGGAACTACAAATTGATCCTCGTTTTATTATGTATTTGATAATAAATGTGTAACAGTCCTCACTCATTAAAACTTATCTCGACATTATCTCTGTTACCGTTATTACTGATACTGGTGTGTTCAGTTGTATCGATATAAATTAACGTAAGGAACGATCTCCCGAATACGGCACATACCTCCTCAAACACTCTGTAGGTGTCCTTATTTGTAAACCTGAATATCTTATTTACCCTGAAAAGTGTAACCAAGGGTTAACGCAGTGTACAGAAGTCGTTTGCACACTTGTCAGCTCTGGACGGTCGTGCCTAAGAGTTAAGACGCACACTGCAGTTATCAAATAGTTGGCAATGTCACACACACTGTTTCAGTTCAGCTGAATTTGAGTTAGATTTCAGTCACTATTTATTAAGATTTGTTTAGTAAAGAAATGATTTTGATACTGAAATTAGTAAATTAAGAAGTAGATCAAATAAAAACAAAATTTACAAAGTTATACATCCGTAGACTACTTGACGCAAGAAGCAAGCGGAGGGAATTCTTTGATCAACCCAAAGAAAATTCTTAAAAGAGTTTCTGCGGTTTGAGGTTTCTGTGTTTATTCCCTCAAACAAATTAACACTTTGAAAGGCTAAAGTTCAGTTCATATCTCACAGAGAACAATTTGCTTCAATTACAAAGACCAGTCGGTTATTACTGTGTGGTAAACACTGGGCGTTTGTTGTGAGAATCGTTCGAAACACAAATACGTCATGCAGGAAAAATGCAGAGTTTGTTGATAAGCCTGTAGCACACATGACAGCTTCTAGGACTGTGACAGCTGTGAAGGGTATACACAGCCTTTCTGTGACAGCGCAGGAGAACGTGAGTTACAAGTGTTACAGGATCGCCCATGCATTATTATTTGGGTTACCTCTATATTAACTGCAGACTTACACATAACCAATGCTTGAAGTGGTGCTGGATGACATCTCGGTATTTTGACGACAACTGTTCACTTTTTCAATTACACATATTTATCAAATGTCTCACAGTTCGCTTGTGACGTGTAGAAACTATAAGCTAGTGGGAGAAAGTTTCCATTTATTTAATGTGTTCGATGTCCGTGCACTATATTATGCAAAAACACTAATCACCAACAGATGCACAAAGAGAGTTTTATCATCAATCGTAACACACTCCTACATGTTTCGACCTTGCTGGGTCATCTTCAGGGAGAACTTTTTGTTATCGTTACACTAAGGTTGCACTTTATAGTTGAGTGAGAATGTGCTGTTGACTGTGTACTGCGTTGTTTTTGGAGGCGTGAACTCTCCGCGGTCCCAGNGTGAACTCTCCGCGGTCCCGGCCTGCACTGCAGGCTGGGACCGCGGAGAGTTCACGCCACCAGTACACAGTCAATAGCACATTCTCACTCAGCTATAAAGCGCAGCCTTAGTGTAACGATAACAAAAAAGTTCTCCCTGAAGATGACCCAGCAGGGTCGAAACATGTAGGAGTGTGTTACGATTGATGATAAAATTCTCCTTGTGCATTTGTTGGTGATTAGTGTTTTTGTAAAGTTTCCATCGTTGCCTTGGTGTTACTGTATTATTTACACATTAACCTGAAAGTTTTCATTTTTATGGCGTTAATGTATTACACGTTCCACATTAGCCTCAAAGAAGTGCCAGTACGAAGAGCTTCATTGCCTTTGAATTGGTTATACGTGAATTAAAATACTCTCAGTTTTAGTGCATGGTTTTAAAGTGACACTTACAGCAATGAAAAGTGCACTACGGCATGACGGTGCAGAGAGAAACATCTGGCTAAAGTAGGACTGTGTGCTATGTGTTTGATTCGTCTTGCAAGATGTACAGTTATTTTGTCCGTGATGTGTTCAGCAGTTGCATATAACTTTGATTTATATTCCACATGAAATTTTGTTGTTACCCGCGCAATATGTGTATTCGGTTAACCTAGATGTTATTTAATTTGAGGAACATTGTATATATTTATAATTTATGGTTAAGTAAGGCCCATGTGCTCTGTTGCCGGGTAGGATATTAATATTGACACAATAAATAAAAAATAAATAAAATGTTGGATCTACTATTAAAGTGCCACCAATAACTGCCATCTCTCTGTTTTTCGCTAGCTAACTTTGTCCACTGACGCCCACCTTCCATGAAGGGGACTTCATGGAAGCACCAAGTCTTCGCTTTTGTAATTATCCATATAATTAGGCTCTCAGACAGGAACATATATATGTTTAGCCGCTAGCTTGCAGATGCACTACAAATAGGAGAACTTACGCCGTACCACTTTTCGTTAGACGGTGATGGCTTAAGGATTTAGCGCCATTCCTACTTCACCGTAGGTAGAGCCTCTGTATCCTTTCTTTTGTTAAGTTCCAAATTTCCAGTTCACGCTATTGAGACATATGATACTGAACTCGATGAAAATTAATTTTACTGCTAGCGAAAGGAAAGATATATGTGGAGTAAGTGCCAGAATAACTGCATGGTAATAAATAATGTTAAAACAGTAATATAGGCCTACATACGTGCTGCCAGTTAACAATACAATTAGCTTCACGATAACATTAGCTTATATTTGACAAATATGGCTGGAAGCAGTTTAGTAACATCTCAAAATGACTTATCTGTCTCTTCCAATCACCTACAGCACTGTATGTTCCCAACTTCACAAACGACAATTCATGTATTACACATTTCAAAATTTTCACTTCATTGTAATAATTTCACAGCAGCTAGAAGTTCTGTTGTGTTCTGCTGGTGTAGCGCCTACAACATTCCGAGTTTTAAACATGGTGAAATGAAGGCAGGAGTGACTGGTTGTAATTTTGTTAGTGAAGCGTTAATTTGGTGCACTTTGCTGCGAATAATGAAGAAATTTCTACTTCTAGGCTGAAGTACTTGTCGCAGTGTGTCCGGTTTTTATGTATAGCATCAGTTCAATTTTTCAGAACTCCGGTTTAACAATATTAGGGGGGAGAAGAACTTGCGTTGTTGACCCGCCGCCGGTTGCCAAAGTATTTTTATACATTTGGTGATGCGCCAGGCGACATGTCGTGGGATTGCACTGAAAATCCTAGCCAGAAAGGTTCTCACCTCAGGAAACAATTCACATTTCCATTATCAACCTTTTTTTATAACTTTCTCTCCTTCCTTTTTGACGTATTTAATCTTCATTAATAACATTTTTTCCTGTAATTTTACACATCCAGGAAATTATAAATTTTTACAAATAAACTGATATGAATAACATTTATAATATATCAACAATGTACAGCACAAAATGATATATTTCTTAACAAAAATTAATAAATGTTTTCTCTTATAGTGTGCGCTGCTGGAATATTTATATTATTTTACATTCGTACACGGTCACAATTTGTCATAAAGTTAATAACATTTACTGAATATAGATCTCATGGGTAGTTGAAAGTCTGATGAGTCGGTGTTAGAAATAAAGATGAATATCTGTGGTTGATATGGAAAGATTATGATTGCGGGACACCACATTATCGAGATATTTTCAAACGTAACGTATCGTGACACGTGGCCCTTATTAGCATGTAAGCTTTGTTTAACAAGATTTGTAGCCTATACTTCTCAGGTCAGAAGGAAAGGACATACCTATAAGGTATGAAAAGAATAGAGACGAAGATACGTTAATGAATTAGGCTACACAGTTTCGAAATACCGCTCATTTTCCATGATCGTTGCTCACTCTAGTTTGAATGTTCACAGCCTGTTTCTCTAATAGTCAGGCCATTTAAATATCTCCTCTCATAAAATTAACGGTTCTGTTCATAAAGCAGTTTCTTCCTCCGTGTTTATTCAATCCAAATTGTATTTTCGTTTCTTTTATCTCTCATCTCCATTCCTGGTCCATACATGCAGGAATTTTCGTGATTTTTTTTGCAATTACCTGTGAGCGCCTCAAATCTCCTGTGCCGTGAAGTTATTTCCTGTTAGAAAAACTCTCCAGAGTTTTGGACAGCCTTTGAGTATATACTTTGGTACGATGCGACGTTTACGATTTATTGAATCATCTACTGAAATAAACGTGAAATCCCCTCCGTATTGGTCTGCAACATCTATGTGTTTGTTGCCCGTCAGTGAAACAGATTGAAATCCTGTCGTGATTGATTTATAATATTGGTAGCGGCAGAGAAGATATCTTATTACAGCTGTCACCGATGCTCCTACATTTTATTGAATCAGGATAATACGATCTATCTCTGGAAAGAATTTTCAATTAGATTTTTTTAGGACAAAATACAATCACAGCTCTTCTTTGGTTGTTTGAGTCAACTACAATGCCTTTCACACTCCCATATTCCTAAATAAATTCCAATTGAAATGGAATGTATTGAGTATTGAGTATGGCGTCTTCCGCACACCGTAAAGTATGGTCCTACTGCAACGACTCAGTCAACTGCCATTACCGCTGAGATGGGGTACGCTCCATAGCCGGTCTGAACGCGATAACGAGGAGTATAATTTAGGAAATTTAGCCTAACGTAACAGTTGCTGCACTGTCGCTTTGTTAGTACCAAATTTTCAGTGTCTGAAGATGGTGTGTTGTAAATAACGTAAGACTGCGATTAAGACATTGGTAAATGCTATTGTTTGAAAGTGTGTTTTCACTTTTTACACAACTACACCGGGGCTGAAGTCGTGTGAGTATCATCTTTAAGACTGTGCTTACATGTGCGAGTAAACTATCGCCAGTTGTGTTGAGATTATCTAGAAAATATGCACAGACGAGAGCGCAAATCCTGGAGAGCTGGCTCCCAGTGAGTGCTCTGAGAGCAGCGGAATTGCGAGAATTCTCAGATTACGAACTTTTTGCTTACACGTGCGAGTAAACATCTGCTAGTTCTGAGAGCAAGAACAAAGCGACGGTGCAGTCAGCTGTTTGTGAACACGCTAGAGTGAACAGAGGAATCTCAGTGCCGTCCTCTCAGTGACCACACGTGGCAGTCCTGCCTGTGGCTTAAGGTGTTCATAAGAGAAAAAATGAAACAGAAAATGTTGGATTAAAGTTAAATGTATTGCTTGTGTGTATTTTATGTATATAAGTAGGTCATATTAATACATAAATATAGATTATGTAAATATTTAATGTGTACATTGCAGATGATATGCATTCCAACAAATATGATTAGCTGTTACTATTTATTTAGTTTTAATTTGTTTAACGACGCTATCAGTAACTAGAACATGTATCGTCGAGTGAGCGGATGACAGTGAAAATGAATTTCAAAGCATGTGGAAAGTTAATATAGGCCTACGAACATGGAATTTGCCTGGAGAGAATAAGGAAAAACATGAAGGACCTGAAAGTAGTCGGTGTTCCTGCGGAATTTCGAACGGGGAACCTCTCATAGAAGTCAGTCACGTTACTGCCCCGGCGGACTTGCTTGGTAAGATGGTTTGCAAGTTCACACACATAATACATACAATTTGCTTGGCAAGACAACCTTCAAGTTCACATACTTAATGCATGTAATTTACGAATCGCTGGTTTATTTCACACAAAGAATGTAGGCCTACTTGTAGAGTTTATTAACACAATACATGCAGCATATTACAATACAGTGATTCTGCAGGCTGTAAATTTTTCGCTGTACTTCAGTCGAAGTAGTGCTTAACGCCTCGCCCATTGAAAGTCAACATATGTTCTTCTTTTTTCATGATCTTTATATTGTGTGTGCCTTTTTTCCCAAATCTCCGGTCGTGTCCCGTATAAACTTATTAACTTCGTCATTGCTCCCTTTGTTGATGTATTCTGCACCGCCATGTCTGCAGTTGATCGCAAGGTGGTCGCAGCTATACCGATTTGCGTGATCAAGTTGAGAGTGTGGCTGAGAAGAAGCGTGGCTTTACTTTACACTGAGACACGAAGCGCTCTCAAGGCAGCTCTTCAGAAGTTACCATGATCTTTGTGGGTCAGCTGTCGAAGGCGGTTACACGTGAGAGTAGCTCTCGAGAGCGGCTGATGGAGACTCTCGTACTTTTATTCTCACGTGTATCCCCACCTCAAGTAAAGAAGCAGTTCCTATTAAGATGAAATCTGCCATTATAGCAAACAAATGTATAATTCCCTTGCAACTATTCGCTGTTGGTGGGACGTAGTTAAACTGGCGAGACGTCAAAATTATATACTGAACTAAGAAACAAGCAGTAGCGTGCACATACATCGTACCTGTCCTCTACTTATCTAGAAAACCGTGAAAGCAAGGAAAATGTGTTATATCTAAAGTGCATAAAATCCTTTCCCGGTAAAGTTGGTAGGAAAATGTATTTTACTGGGATATCCGGAAGAAAGATTTCGAACCGCACGAATTCACGATAGGTTGATAGCAAGAGGTTGACAACAATATCTTTCCTTCCTTCCTTCCTTCCTTCCTTCCTTCCTTCCTTCCTTCCTTCTTTCTTTCTTTCTTTCTTTCTTTCTTTCTTTCTTTCTTTCTTTCTTTCTTTCTTTCTTTCTTTCTGCTTACTCATTCTGGCACCTGATGACACGCCATGGCACACATGCTCGGTATGACTCCTCTAGACGAGAGATCGGCCCGTCGCGGAGACCTCTACCTGACAACAAACAACACTCACAAGAGACAGATATCCATGCCCCCAGCGGGACTCGAACCCCCAATTCCAGAAAGCGAGCGGCCGCAGACCCACGCTTTAGACCGCGCGGCCACTGGAATCGATTGACAACACATTTTATTAAACAATTTACAATGCAGTGTTAGCCTTGATTTGTTTTTCTTCTCAATTTGTGTGATGTATGTAAATACTAAATGTAAGAAATCACACATGTATTGCTTTACGGATCAATGTAACCTTTATAAGTGAGATTTTCTCTCAAATTAATGCAAGTGGGAAATGCTAAAAAGTGCATACTCTGGTTTATTAAGTAATGTGTAAATTAGGAACAATTTTCTTGTGATAATACTTCTTGTATGTGTCGTACGTCGATTTTCTAAAAACATCTTTCAGATGTATCTATAGGCGTGCATTGAAGTTTGTGAAGAAACTGCACTCAAGTACGTTAAACTGAGCCAATGTAACCAGCAATTGAAATGACTGAGCAGAAGTTAGTCTATGTGGGCCGCACCATACCGAGTTTCAATGAAATTAGTCAAGTAAGTTGGTCTGAATTACATGCAGATTGACAAAAGGGCGTGAAAATAATGAATTATTTTAATAGCTATTTTCTAAGGTTACCAAAATGCTTACTGTAATCCATTTCATTTTCACCGCTCCCCTGACCCTGTCTTATTTTAAGCTATTGTCCTGCCTGTAACGTCAACAAGTGGTTGCTTTGACTCATCAGCATTGTTTTCAAGAAATTTAAATTTATACCAGCAGGTAAAGGTTACCTTTTAGTGTCTACTCACGCACAGTGCATTTCAAAAAATATTTCTGTGACTAATTTCCGATAAGCAAACTCGTTCTTTAGCGTAAGAGATGTAATCCTGCAAATATATGAAGTTTGTACGGAATTAATGTTGTGGTCCTCTGCGTAAGCACACCGTGTATTCTGGTAGAGGGTTACCAACGCTTCGGGTTTACAAATTGTTTTTGTCTTTAAATATGGAAACAATATTTTCCTCCGAAATGTTGGTACCACCCTACCAGACTACGCAGTGTAATAACTAACTGCACAACAATGAATTTATCTGCAAGCTGCAGGCCTACCAGCTAAGTTCGCCGTATATTTGCGGCAGCTTCTCCTGCATGAGTGACGTGTGTAGTCTAGTTGCGCCGTGTATTTGCGGCAGCTTCTCCGACATGAGTGACGTGTGTAGTCTAGTTGCGCCGTGTATTTGCGGCAGCTTCTCCGACATGGGTGACGTGTGTAGTCTAGTTGCGCCGTATATTTGCGGCAGCTTCTCCGACATGAGTGACGTGTGTAGTCTAGTTGCACGGGCACACAAAGTCCAGGGAGTAGTCGGAGGCTCGCGAAGGGTTTCATTTTTTCGAAGTTTTGTGAAAGTATTTTCATTAGTATTGATTTTGTCTGAGTAAGGTAAGTTGTAGTTGAGAACTGAAAACTCATAGTGTACAACTATTCCCACACTTGCCTTATGTAAGTAATTGTTTGCCGGATTGGTGTGATGAGAAATTTACACCCAAGTAAACAAAAGGTAAGAAAATGTTTCAGAAAAGTGTGTAGTGAGGAGTTTTGTAATGTGATTTACCTAAACGTTTATGAGTCAGTGACTCAATAAGAATGTTATGATCGGATATATACATGCACTTCGAAAAACGGGAAGTGCAGAAAATGTTTCAGTCCAATAGACAGAACGGAATGGACTACAGGGGAGAGCATGTACGTAAAATAAAAATTATCCTTATATAAATATATTCGTTAGTGGACTAAAATAAACTGACACAATGACAGAATTAACAAAGACCGTTATTAACATTCTCACTTTTGAAAACGGAGACCCCGCTCCGTGGTATACTCTTTAGTCAACTGACTGACTTATTTCATTGCATTCCTCAGACAGCTGTTCGAATAGCACTTTAAATTGAACCAACTGAACTGATCTCACATTACATCCTCTCCCATATTCAGAATATTTCGTAGACCTTCGTAGTCCTTACCCCTTCTACCTACTCATAGTAGATGTCGAGGTTGTTCATTTTCATTTGATCACACTGAGACACACACCACAGTCGGTAGGACTCCTCTGGACGAGGGATCGGCCCGTCGCAGAGACCTCTACCGGACAACACAAATACTCACAGGAGACAAAGATCCACGTCCCTGGTGGGATTCGAACCCACGATCCCAGGAAACGCTCGGCCGCAGACCTACGCCTTAGACCGCGAGGCCACTGGGATCGGCTTATTCAGAATACTGAAAGCTAAATACCGTTTCCTGTCTGTCATTCCGCCTGTCCGTCCCTTGATTCAGTTTCGGTTATCGGTATTTTGCCACTAATTAATCAATTAATTCATTATCTTGCGGCATGGTATTAACATACTTCCTGCACATACCGCTCGACCCACGCTGGCACATTTCAAGCCCATGTCCCTAGTACCCACATGGCCACCATGGAAATTTGTGGGCGATCACAACGTTATTGTGTCATTAGTTCAGAACCTCAAAATTGCGTGTTGGTAGATCTTGATAAGCATCCATACTTTTCTTCAATAAAACGTTTTTTGGAGGAGTATAATATGAGTTTTTCGATGGCGCCAAATGTTTTTAGTAGCTATTGTCATCTGACAAATCGTTATAACGAACAGGTGTGTTAAATTTGTGTGGTGGCATATTGCCTCGTATGTTACTAACGGGTTAAGCTGATTATAGGTTTGTATTCTAATCCCCACACTTTCTCGGACGCCGTTCGTTGTATAGCTTTCTGTGTTTATTGTCTTCTCTTTGCTGTGACGGGGTTTCAGTCTTAGGGTAGCCCGTGTGGATTTAATGATGAACGAAGTGGTCTTAAGGTGATTCATCCCCATTGTGTTTTATTCAGATGTCATATTAAATTAATATAACATTTGATAGAATTGATATTGGTTTGTGTCTTCCTCTACGTTCTTCGGACCTGCCCTGCCAGTTGTTCTTGCGCGAATTTTCCTCGCACATCTATCACAATCCACATCTTAAAGGGCTGATAAAATGTACTCGTGTGAGATCACAGCAACAAGGAACTCTGCCTTGTTGTTGTTGTTGTTGTTGTTGTTGTTGTTGTTTTTGTTGTTTCTTTTTCTGCTACTGCTGCTCTCGTCGCCGCCTTGTTCATCGGGGCTTGATGGAAGCCTCAATAGTTTTTCGTGCACGTGTACACAAGCATAAATAAACAAACTGCAGTACCCACTACTGCGGCGGTAACTTTGATCATTTTACATTAGTATTTGGACTACGACAGTGATGCTACTAGCGGGATGACGACGACGACGGCGACTATGATGATGATGATGATGATGATGATGATGATGATGATGATGATGATGATGATGATGATGATGATGATGATGTGATTCTTCAAGCTTTTTGTTGGCGTACGAATTTTTTACTTTGCCGAGTAGGACGTGAGAGTTTTTGAAACACTGGTATTGTTGTTGTTATTATTATTATTATTATTATTATTATTATCATCATCATCATCATCATCAGTATTATTACTTCCATATTTTGAACCACTAAGTTACATCATTAGGGCACGCGGTGGGGCAGTTGGTTGAGGTACTGCGCTACAAGCCGGAAGGTCGCGGGTTCGATTGCCGATGGTGTCATTGGAATTTTTCGACTCAGCCTCTAACAGAAGTGACCACAAGGAATATTTCCTGGGCAGTAAAGGCGGCCGGTGCTTTGGGCTGACAACCCTACCACCTTCATTTGCCCATTGTCTTGAAATCTGGTAGCCTCAGCGTCCTGGAACCCTAACGGCCTGTCAAGGCTTCTACAGGGATTGCTGCACCCTTTGAAGTTACGTAATTAAAATTACGATCGTGTCTCTTGAATTCTTCGTGGTGTGGCCACGTCCTGGATCAATACGGTGTGCAGAATACCGGGGATTCCCATTAGGTTGTCAGTCGACAATCGGTCTCGGGGAGAAGGTTGATGTGTAAGAAAAGTAATTCTTTGCCTCGTCTTCCTCCTTTTTATCCCCCGCTTCCACACGATTCCCTTAACCTTTCAAAGCCTGGCGGTAACTTTACCTACCACCGGGTTTAGCATTCAAAAATTCTGCATGGTGCTTACATTGCCCCTATGTGTTTTGCGTGGATCTCAGAACAAACAGCAACTTTTGCCTTATAAAACATCAAGAGACTGGTTTTTATAACCAAAGTGGAGAGTGTTTACAGCGCTGTACGCACTGAGTCCTTATGTAAAACAGACACACGTCGTCTTTAAAGGGTTAAGGAACAAGGCAGAATTCCTCCCTTTCTACTACAGCTTGCCGTACGCCTTGCCATGGCTCATTTATCTCATGCCAAGATCGAAAGACAGCGGAAATTAGTGTTATTAGTAACTTTAAGTTAAAAACCGGTTAGTGATTAGCAATAGGGAGGTTGGTTTCATATTTATAAACCTTTAAATGTGTAACTGTATAGCAGTCATGACACTCTCCCCGGAGGTGTAGGTTTTTATGACTTCTCTCCTTTCTTCCCTTCCTTTTCTCTATCTTCCCATCTTTTTCTAATTATATTTTCTGTCTACCGTTCCTTTATTCATCCCGTCGTGTCTTTCTTTTTTCACCTTTGTAGGTCATTAAGGAACGAATGGCGGGTTGGCTATGAGTAATGAAACGTGTAAGACGTAGAATGCAGTTGTCGTGACATATTTCAAGATTCTGTCTAAGAACTATTCTAAGTAGCAGTGTCCCCGTCTGCTGGCCGAGATTCTCATTCGAAACGTCTAGAATTCGGAGAGTGCTAATCGTCATGTCGCGACTTTCTACCCTTATACTGCTTTATGCATAAAAACCCATCTTGCTTCTCTGACAGGAACAAACACATATCGTTGCAGATGATCATAGCCTCTCACTCTAGTCCGAATTCCGCCTTAAGCTACATTTCCAATCGCATAAACACCATCATTATTATCATCATTATAAAGAGCTTTCTGCTTCAATCCCCTGTCCCGATTGTCGCGTACACTTAAGGGTAGCATACTTTCGCTTTAAACGCCAAAAAGTTTTAAAAGCACTAGGTTGAAACAAAGAATTTATTTTCTTGTGTACTCTAAAATACGAGTATTATAAAGTAAAGATTTATGTGCGGAATTAATTTCTAAACGTTAAAACGAAACAGATGTAGCAGTTCGTGAAAAATATGTGTGCAGTGTGAATTTATGCAGTAGAAGCTGAACGTGCCGTTAGAGAACCACAAGGATAAAGCATAGCTGCGCCCACGATCAAACATTAAAACCTTTGCTTATTAACAACCTTAAATTATAATAGATTTTTTACATGTTTCATTCTTTGCCACTGCGTGTTGCCTATCGCAATTCTGTTTTTTGTTTTGAATGACGCTGTCAATAATTCTGACAAATAACTGGCTGATAGTGAAGAACGAATCGGAAAGGGCGTCGAATGAAGCAGTCGTAACGTAACTTAAGGTAATATTTCGTATTACGCTTGAAGAAACAGGAAATCCTCGAAACCCTATATCAAGTTAGTTCCTCCCCCAGCCGAGAATAGAAATGAGCTCCTTTGGAATAGAAGCCGGAGGCCGTACCCCTTTAGTCCCGTTCCATTGCATGGCATTGAATAATTGCTGTAGGTTTTTTTAACTGTGTATTAACTACAGCTATGTTTAGAGTCGAGTGAAGTTACGGATGATTGTTTGGTAAATTACAAACTAAGGGGCGAGAAAGCCTTGTAGGCAATTTCAGAGTATTTATCAACAATCTCCCAGACGGGGATAACAAAGCAACCTTAACTTCCATCGGGTTCTCTCTTTGGATTGTAAGTAGATTTATTCCGAAATTACAAGTAAAAATGAGACGAATAATCTTTTATAAAACTGGAGGGTAAGTTGGCTCGAAGCCGAGAACAGATCATTATGCAGATAATTATGTTACAGCGGGTAATTTCGTCTACGTAATCGTGTAGTTTCTTATTTGTTGCCATTTAACGACATTGTGTGAATCTGAATAACAAGTGAGGTTTACTGGGCTAGTGCATTGGCAGACGAGGAGATTGGTTCTCTGAAAGTTTGGACAAGGGGTTTAAACAGAAAAGTTTTATGCAAACAAAAATTACTGTCGGACTGAAATTAAACTGCCTTTGTAACACAACATTTTATCTCCCAAACACATTTTTAAACAACATTGTACTGAATTACTTTTACGGCTTCATTGAGCTGGAATGTATTTAAATTTCTAGCCTTGTCACGATTTGTTTCAGTTTATAAGACCCCTTTGAAGGGAAGCTGTTAGAAATATTACTCTGCTTGGATTATTTATGTAGCTTTTCCTACAAATAATGATTCATACTGATGATGATAGTAGTAATATCAAGGTGGGTGAAATTGGTGGTGCATGTAGCACGCATAAGAAAGAAAATGCATGCATAAAAGTTATTGTCGTAAACATAAAGAAAGAGACCAAGTGGAAGATCTAAGAATAGACGGCAGATTAATATTACAACTGGTCTTTAAGACATAGGATTGGAGGATATAGTCGGGATTCGTTTGACCCTAATTTTCTTATACTCATTTTAAATTCTAAACTTCAGTCTACGGAACTTGGCAGTAGAGTGAGTAGCGTAGTGTCTGTTATTCGGAGGCGAAGTGGGGTTCCGGGTTTATATCTCGTCTTGGAGGCCGGCTATCCGAATTTTTTATATGATTTCCTTAGTCACTGCCAGTAAGTCCGGGGCGCTCCTTAGAGTTAGACCGCAGTTACTCGTATTTTTGTTTCTAAACATGGTCGTTAATATATATTGGATTGTTGCTTGGGTTTTTGAACTACAAAGCTTTTGATCATGGAGACTGGCGAAACCCTCAGATAGCCCTGTATGTACTAAGAGTACCCGTTTTGCTGCGTAACGCATACAGCGAAATTTCTTAAATCTGCATATTTGTCTTTATATATAGATATATTTATATATATATATATCTCGAGCTGTTGAAAGAAAATTTACATTAGTGTTATGATTTATTGTTACGTTTGAAGCTGATTTAGTAAGTGAGCCTGATTTTTATCAGTTTTTATCCTGCTGTATATCACAGACTATTATTTTCATGTTTGCGTTATTAGATGTTCGTTAATTTCACGTGTCACTCCGTATAAAATGTCACAGGAAACTATGAGTGACTTATGTCGGTACATGAGAAACAAACCTGTGCATGATTGCTTGCATGTTATTAATAATTTCCGGCGGTTATCTCATTATGATCATCACCTTAAAATTAATTAGTTCTAAGACGTTTCAAGTCCTAAATGTATGACCTTGGTAAGAATCCTTAAGTCCAAAATGTATTACCTTAGTCAGAAGTCGTAAGTCTTAATGAATGACCTTAGTACTAAGACTTAAATCTGAAAAGTAAAACCTTTGGCGAAGAAAATATTTCTTATCCTCAAACACCAAAACATATCTCCCATGCACACCAATAAAAGCACAAAATTTGCATGAAATCACAAATAATCAATACACGTGAACTCTTCTACCTGTTTCAGCAATAAATCCCCACCCTGAGGGAGACATAAATATAAAGGAATGTAAAATTATCGTATCCAATTTACGTACACAATGTTAAAATAATGGCTACTATAAATATACATAAGTGATGCTGACGTTCGTGAATAAAATTCGGTATATGCCACTGTTTATATTGTATGTAGTTATATGCATAAAAAGATCTGTTATCGAAGTTTTTGATCGAAAAGTTCAAGTCCCTGTGCCCTCTATTGATGTGTTTCTTGTAAGAGAGTGTTGTGTTCTGAACTTTGTGTGTATTTTGATTTGTACGTTTAGTATTGATGGTAGTGGTTTTATTGGTGTAAGGTGATTTCGTGTAAATTGTGTGCATTTGTTGGTGTATGTGTGTGATTGTAGTCACAATCCTCGGAACGAATAATATTAAAAATCAAAAGATCTATTTCTAACACATTTGTCGTAGAAGCGTATTATTCGCTACATATCGTGTACTGAACTAGAGGAAACGGCGAAAAACGAGTCACGTGACTTCTGGTTATCGACTTACTGTCGCATTTTTGTTTTTCACGCACCAGTCTACTGCACAAGGTCATATCTGCTGTTGTATGTTCTTGCCACACCTGCAGTTTCTTGGGGGAGGAGTAGTATGGGGTTTCTTTAGCATACGTGTATTTCAAACACTGAAAAAATGTTTTCGCGGACTTAAATTTGTAAACACCATCGCTGAGTGTTAACAATATAAACATGCATAGACATGTGCAATATATGTGGCACTTTAGGTTTTCAACGCGGTTTGCATACTTCTACAGTCCTGCTGGGCATCGCACGGTGGAGAGTTACTAAACATTACCGACGTTTCGTATGAGTGATCATCTGAAGACACCACATGTCAGTGGCAGTAGCTGGTAGTAATTACGGTCTGACTTAGATGGAGTACCATCACCATGTCTGTTTCACTTGGATGCATCGCCATTGTCACTCTTCACAGCTGTGTGTACAGATCACTGACCAATTACAATTCGTAACGTTCCCTTTATTTCACACCAGCTGCCATTCGTGGCAGTCTTATGTAGGCTACGTTTGTAAATCCACCGACACCACTTTTTGTGTCACTTCGACCCGGAAGATATATGGTGCAAGCTGCGCTAAAATGCCTGTAATTTTTTGCAGTGTGACACACTGAAATAACCAGGAGACTTTAAAATGAATATGTCACCTACAGAAACTTATCGGACGATTGGCTCTGTCAGTAAGAAATAAATTTCCAACCTTTCGATAACTCCCTTTGCCTTCATTTCATACAGAGTGGCTACATCTCTCATCATATTAATACCTGACGATCAGGTTTGAGAGAATCTCTGAATTGTGACTTACACGGAGAATATTTCACTGCCTTCAACTGCCAGGGACATCTATGCTAAATAGCTCATACATTATTTTAACGGTATAAATAACCCCACTTCGTATTTCACAGATTTAACTAGGATACTTTCCTATTGTAACGCCATGATCACGATGAGACATAGTCAATCACTTTGACGCTTGTTGTTTTAGCGGCATTTTTTCTGACTTGTCCTTCTGTCTCACACAGTTCACAAAGTGTGAAATCCACAGAAGATTATGTCTTTGGTACATGAGTTTGTGTTATTGGTTAAGCGACTTTTCACTTTCCGGGAACGCCTGACCCAGCGAGAGTTACTGTGGACTTCCTAACATCGAAGAAGACCATGCTTTCCATTGAAACGTCGGGAAGTAGTCAACCAACGATATGGCATCGTACTTCAAAAGACCTGAATCCTCAGAAAGATAGATGCCGCTCAGAGAGGATCTAGTTCTGTGTCTACAAAGCGTGCTGACCAGTTTATAATATTCAGAGTTCATTTTTAATTATTTCAAGTAGCATGGCAGTTTGATTCATCTCATTTTTAGAGGACGTACAGAATGACACGCTAATATTTTTCTTGTGTTTTCAGACAGACGATTTCTCTGAACGTCATGGACGAGGATAGTTATGAAAAGGATGTCCTGTTCTACGTAGAACTAGGCGAGGTCAAGATGCTAGACGGTAAGTAGACGATCTCTGTTCCTTAAATAAAAAAAAAACTAACTTACAAAACAAACATTTAATATTTGACACGAATATAAAATGACGCACAATATAAAGGCGGGGACCGGGACAATGTGTTAGCCATACTGACTCGCTATGGAATGGAGGCCCGGGGTTCGAAGCCCCTGGGGACAAGACATTTTCTCTTCTCCATACACGTCTGCAGCGCCCCTGGAGCGCACCCCGTGTCCTCTACGATGGGTACTGGGACACCTTTCCGAGGGTAAATTCTGGGGCATGGCATTGACCACGCACGCCCTTGTAGCGCCGTGTTTACGAATGAGTATACCTATGCTTCTAATCTTTGGGTTTACCATCCCGTTGTGTGCGTGCATAACTATCTCCAGTCTGTACCGACAAGCTCAACACAACTTCTCGTTTTCCAGCTCCTTATTATTAATACTGCTACATGTTTCGGGCGCACAGGTCGTCCATCGTGAGGCAAAATACTATTTTCAGGAGAAAGTGTAAAGTGTAATAAACGATACACTTCATGATTTTTGTATTTTTACATATTTTAAAAAGAAGAGTTTATTGTAACATAATCTTAGTATAATGCAAGAAGGGGAGGCCTCCCCCTTTACACTTTTTCCTGGAAATTGTATTCTGCCTGATGATGGACGCCCTGTGCGCCCGAAACATGTAGCAGTATTAATAATAAAAAGCTGGAAAACGAGAAGTTTTGTTGAGCTTGTCGGTACAGACTAGTAAAGGTTATGCCTCTACTCGCCCTGTGTATCTCGTATGGCTTGTTATGTGTTGACTTTTACCTTTACATTATAAACCCAACTCTGAAATAAATCTGGTTCTTTATAAACCATAGACCTTTCTGATGATTATTACAATTTTTGACAGTGGTTGAAGCATTATGCTACAATTGTATTGCGTATTGTGTATTATGTAGTGTATACTAAGCATGTACGACTTCAGGGAAGTCTCGTCTAAGTTGAGTGGAAGTCCGCCAGTTACCATACAACATGCTCGTAAGTATTCAAACGGACAAAGCATCTCCATCTAACGCAAAAAATGTAGAAAACTGTATTAGCGATTAAAGTACCAGAAATGGATGTAGGGCGATTGTGTACGACGCGTGAACGTCAGACAGTGGAAATTTTCGGGAATATCTGATGTGTAATTAGTGTTACCAATTTTGAATTTCCGTATTTCAAATGAAACTAATGATGACGCGATGATTTGTGTCAAATAGTATATTCCAGAAAAGTAATAAGATGTTAAGATGACACAAAAACATTCAGTTCATCGTGTAGCAATATTATATTGAAACTTGACATTAGCATTCGGAAGGTTTATGACATGACACTTCCTAAGATAGTTCAAAATAGTGGATACTGCAGAGAATAATGAAGTTGGTTGTTTACAAGGACGACGAGAGAATAACTTCGTGAACATTGATCTGAAAATGGATGCCATATTGCGATTGTTCACATCCTTTTATCACTCAACTCGTGCCCTTTCCTAACAGCCTCCATCTATATCCTATATTAATTTCGCAAACTGCTGAGGAAGAAGTGGCTTGTGAACTGCAGAACCTTTAATAATGGTGGCTCAAGCTGAAGGGACACAACAGTCATTCTGGGATTCCACGTCCTCCGAGCACTTTTTGTTTCTTTAAGCTGCAGAATATACGAGTATTGGAGGAATTTTCGAGTGGCACAGGGCGAGGCGTTGGACACTTGTGTGTGGGGATTCAGAGCTTTAAGTTAACACTTGTGCCGAGTGGTTTTAGCTAAATTGAGGGGACAATGCGAGACAAACTTGGTGACGGGTCCTTTATTCTGTTAATAATGCAGTCTTGTCACACCACCATCTGCGTCTTTATGCGTTGCTGCTGTTCTGTTTTTCTTAGTCCATGCTTTCTTGTGAGCATGCAACAGCCTGAGAATGCGAAAGCGTCAAAACACAATTTAGGAGTCAATTTCATAAACTGACTACTCCGTAGTGCATCGTATTTACTGAAGGTTTGTAGATGAACAGACTTTCAAGCATTTCCCCATTTTTGAGAAAGCGACAGTCCAGTGCCTCTTCCAAAACAACTACCACTGCCGCCTGTGCTAAGCCATTTGAATTCAGCCTACAACCTTACACTCTGCTTAGCTAAGGTCCAGTTTAATATTACCCTCCCATTTGCGTCTAGATATTTTAAGTGGCCAAATATTTTCAGCTTTTCCAACTAAAATATTGTATCCAGTCCCCATCTCCTTCTTGAGCTTATACGTGTGTCGCACTCAACTTATCTTTTATTTTATCTTCGTCTCTCTTAGATCAAAATAAAATCTCCTTTCGAGTATAGGGTTCGAAGGCGCTGAATTAATGTGCTTCTCTTAGGGTGATCCACCGGACTCCACATCCATATGAAAGAAAAGTACATTTTGTGTAACGAACATATAAACTGTAAGCCGAGGCCGTGCCGTGGCTTAGGCGATTAGTCACCGGTCTTTCACCGCAGAGGTCTCGGTTCGATCCCGGGCTTGGTCCATGTGGGATTTGTGGTGGAAAAAGTTGTACTGGGACAGGCTTTTCTCCGAGTACTTCGGTTTTCTCTTGTCAGTTTCATTCCACCGGTGCTCCTTTACACGAGAAAACGAAAAAAAAAGATAATCACCGTCGTCACAGGGTTGCACAATAAACCTCCAGGCAGCGGTGCGTCTGTAGCATCTACTATGGGGCCCTTCATCATAAAAAACTGTAAACCGAACCTAATTTAATCCACTGTTATAATGTTATCATTTATGTAATTTTGATCTGTAACTGTAGTTTACATTTTACCAACTTAACGTTTCCACATTCGCCAACTTCTTGTTAGCCGTGAACATATTAAGACTTTGTCCTACGTTCTGGTGACGATATATTATGGGACTAATCGCTTTAAGTAAATAATTAAAACTTGTCACTCTTTCCGCGGTATTTATTTATGTTCTGACTTAGCCGCCATCTAAGATTGTTGAAGTCTATTGAATGCTGTCTTCGCATTTGTGGTTGTCGATTCCGCGTTGCGGTAGGCTACTGTACCGAACTTTCAGTTTTCTTGGCACTTGCATGTCGTCATCCCAAGGGACCAAAATGTCAGCTTGCAAAAACGCCAATGAAAGTTCCAAAGATTTTAATTTTGCCTATGCTGTTTCTGTCATTAGTGAGCTACATAAAAGTAATACTGAATAGCGTATTATTTAACCCTGAATTGCGCGTCTTGTTGTTCATAATTGGCAGGATTAAAGTAAACGATCTCATCTGTAAGAACTGTTTACGCTTTGAAAATATACTTAGACCCACGCTTTGAAAATATACTTAGACCCTTCTGCTCTTACAGCCCATTTCCATTTGTGCCTTTTAAGTACGTAGTAAGGCATTCTTTATAAAGTGAAAACAGAACACCTTGTGTGACACTCTGTCCGTCCGTCCGTCCGTCCGACTGTGACCTCTTAGGCCTATCAGTGACCAAGTTTGTCGGGTTTTATGAAACCTGGTGTACGGGTCCTTTATAGAAAGCTGTCAGCAAGCAGGAATTTCGTGATCATCGGCTAAGTGACAGTCACACTATGCTTAAGGTTGCAAATTAATTTCTGTCCATGTTTTCCTTATTTATTGACCCACTGGGATGAAATGTGTTCTAGGAAATGTTCACATCATGCAGGTCAGTAGATATGAGTTTAATAAAATGTGTGCAGGGAAAGCCGTGTTTTACTTAAGAGCGTAAGTTAAATGTTGACCCAATTTATGAATTTTAATCCGATCTGGGTAAAATTCTGTATAAAAGGTGTTACAAGAATGTACGGATTAATTGTTAATTTTATTGAAATCAGGTCAGTGAAAACCGCACTTTACTTAGGGGCGTCAATGAATTTATGACGGTGCTTTCCACATTTTTGTTTGGTTTGGGTGAATTTCGGTATAAGAAATTTGCACACAGTGATGTTAAGCACTTGTGAGTTTCATAAAAACCACTGCAGTGAAGGCTATGCTTTCTTATGGGCCTAAATCATCACCATCACCATCGGAGTTGGGCCACCTGACCCGTTCCGATCTCACTAATCTAGAAGTTTTTTCAGTGGTCTTCCCTCGTTCCTTCTGCCTTTTGGTGTGAAGGTTTTTATTATCCTGAGTAATCTGTTACGAGACATTCTGTTTATACGTAGTATCCAGTTTCTCTTGTAGTCCTATATTTTGTCCAAAACTGGGGTTACATTTGCGAATGTATCGTGAAACTGTATGACATTTTGAAAGTACAGAACGCCATGGTAAAATCTGTATTACGCTGTGGTGTAAACCGTATGCAGTCTTATGTTACATTGCTCAGAAATTGATTACATTCAAGGCAGTAGAAGTTTAAAATTCTACATGTGCTTAAGTACCATACCGTCGTGGTTTACAGGTACTGTATACAGGCACCGAGCAGACAGGTGTGTTGTAAACCTGAGTGACTTGTAGTCGGTACAGTGAACGGCGTAGAGCTTCGTGACCGAATCGTTTTGTCGGTTTTCATATTGTCGCTGTAGAAGAGCCAAACTAGCGCCTTGAATTTAGGCACAGCCACTTCCTTTCACATTTTTGCCTCTTCAGTATTCAGCGTCCCGTCTTATCCGACGCTGTGTAATCTAGAAGTTGTAACGCTGTCACTAAATAACCTGATAATCAAGTAAATGGAGGTTAGTGTTTAGTTTTACGACCCAGTCGACTTTTTCCTGGGAAGACAACCTCGTATGTACTGTGACAGGCTGACGAAACTCCAGGGGTGTTTGGTATACAGTGGCAAGGTTAGAAATGCCAAGAGTCGAACTGTGGCCGTTTCAGTGGATGTGTAATTAATAACGTCACGAAAGTTGCAAGTTCCCGACCTGAATTTTTCAGACAGTAGCAGCAAGTGGCACTGTAAATGTAAATGTGACAGTGGCTATTATTGGGTTTGGCTTAACTATTGAAAGACAGAACATGTGATGTTTTGTGGCTATAAAAATAAAACGGTTACGTAAAACATTTTACGCACGGTTTTCTCTTGTTTCAAAAACTCGAAAATCCGTTACTGTGTCGCTGAGAAAGGTTGAACGAGTTACGTGTTTTGCACAGTAACCTATTTTGTATGAAAACTTGGTGAGCCGAGGGATTGTTTCTTTTTCACTGCTGGTCTCAGGTCACGCCTCGCCATGTACTGGTAGCAGCTTCCGAAATTTTAGTGCCAGTTTTTGTGACGTTTGAGCTGTCGCGAAGTTGACTGTGAAAATATAAATTTTCTGGGATGTGACACGTTTTACTTTGAAGTGGAGGTACTTAACTAAAAACCACTACTTTATCTGTGTATTTCCTTACCTCCAGGTTTTCCCGCACAGTGACAGTGATATTAGTAATGTAAGAGGGACATGCGGATAGTAGTGCGTCCGCAAAAGTATCTCGCGCAAGCGATGTGACCCTGAAGCGGACATTGTCCCAGCTTCTCTCTTCCTGAAGCTTTAGTCTTTCGTGGGGTACGGCTTGTTGTAGCTGGTGGGTTTCGTTTTATTCAAAATGGGTGACTCGTTTTCAACCATATCGAAGTGCATCAAACTGCCAGAAGTTACTAAAAGAGTTATTGTAATAAGAAAATGAATCTCCCATCGCAGTTGACCAGAATTATCGGCGTTTTATGGTGAAGATACTGTTGATGTTAAATACTGTTTGTCGTTGATGAGAAAATCAGGGCATAGTGGCGGAAATTTGGACCTGAACGACTAGCCGCCGTCTGGAAGACATGTCACCGCTACTCACGATTTGAAAAGGTATGAAGTCGACAAAATTCTTCAGAAAATCGACGAGTTTCACAGATAGCCATAGCGGAAAAGTTTAAACAGTGATTGGGTTAGTGTCATTGACACTATTGCGGGTTTGGATTACAAAAGTGGGTGCTCCATGAGTGCCGTATCGGCTTATTCCCAAGATGAAGAGACCAAGACAGGAAAAATGTACATCATTGCTCGCCACGAAAGCGTTGTCACAAGTGACGAGAGTTGGTTTCGTCACTGCGACCCGGAAATGAAAAGCAAGTCTCTTGAATAATGTCACCCCACTTCTTCCAGAAAGAAGAAACTCAGGGCTGAACATTTCAGAGGAAAATGCATGCTCACTGTTTTTGTGACTACGAAGTCATACATCACCAGGGGTTCATGGTCAAAGGTACGAAAATTAAACCCGAGACTTACACGAGAACCCCAAGGAGACTGAAGCAACAATCACTCGCTTTCGTCGGTGAAAAAATCCGATGTTTTTTCAACATGATAAGGTCATGTCCCTCACTAGTGCTGCCACTTCAGAGGCGATACAGAACCTCGAATTCGAAGCTGTTGCACACTCTCCCTGCAGCCCGGATTTGGCACAGTCTGACTTCTGGTTGTTTGCAGCTCTCAAGAAACATCTCAAAGGAATTTATTTCGCATGTGATGAAGAAATTCCAGCTGCTACGGAAAAGTGGTTTAGAAGACAGCCTGAAGAGTTCTTCAGCGACGGGTTTTTAAACTGTTCAGCACTGGCGGCGTTGTATCGAACGAGTGGAGAACTACATGGAAACTTGAGATATGGAAACAAAGTGTACATTCTGAGCTACTGTGTTTTGTTTTGCATTTCAATGCTTTGTGTGGGGGTAAAGATACCAACATGGGGGCGTTACTTTGTCGAGGATTAGGAGATTGATTTCCGGCAGGGGGCAGATCGGGCTTGAGGTGTACCCAGCCTCTAATCAAATGTCAGCCAGTGGCTCTTTCTCCGCGGTAATGCGACAGGGACGTAAATCTGATCTAATTTACACCGCGGCGGAAGCCTGAAATCACGCAACTTTATCTTCAACGTTCTTTTATAAGCGTAAATAATTGAAAGGGTACATACACAAATACATACATACATACATACATACATTAGCATAGTTTCGTTTCGCAGTCCTTAACTCTTCTACCTACTCACAGTAGGTGTGGAGGTTTTTGTTTTTCACTTGATCACACTGAAACACACAACAGCCGGTAGGACTCCTCTGGACGAGGGATGGGCCCGTCGCAGGGACCTCTACCTCACAGTACAAACACAGTACAAGAGACAAACATACATGTCCCTGGTGGGATTCGAACCCACGACCCCAGCAAGCGCTCCGCCGCAGACCTACGCCTTAGACCGCGGGGCCACTGGGATCGCCCATTAGCATAGTCTGTGGCCTGATCTGTGAATTTCGCTATTGCAGGTCACTTTTGTCCTCAGCAGAAAGGGGACGAAAACCGAGCCAGTTTATGAAACATTGTGTTTCCTTTCTTGCATTTTTGGAACATTACATGATGGACAAAATCTAAAAGCTAAGTAGTCACAAATCTTCGGTCTCTTTGCTTTAATGAAAGAGTTGGCACACAACGAACCTTTCTATACCCTCGTATTATGAAACTAACTAACGAACTAACTATCTGCGGAGCCGAGTACCTCTTGACATACCAGTAGTTTTTACCTTGCCAAGGAATTTTCCCCGTTTTATGGAACATGAAATTTCAATATCATGTTCTCAAGATTCTGCCAATGGCTGCTATCCTGAGCCGGATGAATCCAGTCTATGTCCCTTAATTTTATTTCTTTAATATCCGTTTTAATATTATCCTCCCAGTTACGCCTTTCATACCTGTCGCGGGCTTCGTCCATCACATCCTCTGTGTCCTGATCTGTTTTCTCATACACGCTTCTTTTAATCGGAATCTTAGACAACTGACTTTATCACATTCAGTTTCTGCCACTGTATTTGAGATGAGATGTTGTATTAGAGCAATCGATCATCTGTGATGCTTGTCTAAGCAAATGAAGCGGCAGCTACCACAGTCCATTCAATGCCCCGTAATAAGATGATCAGCAAATGCAAACATTGCCGCTAGAGTGTTCTTCAGTTCTTTCTGGTTGCATTTACTTCGGCTTTGCGCTACAAATGGACGCCCTAGACATGTCAAGATTCCAAATATGTACTTTGTGAATTGCCATTTTGTTTATTTTTAAGAACACAGACTCTGAATTGCCAAGAGAGCTAAACAAATGTAGTGATAATATGTTTCATAAACCCATAAATTCAGAGCTAAACAGTGGAAGATGTCCTGCGCTGCACAGATAAAGAAAGGAGCCGTACGTTTCTTTAAGTTTGGCACACGGACAAACATTTTAGATAAAAATTACGAACATTTTTTGAAGAACTTCGTGAAATGTTTGAGTTCGTTATAGAGTACAGGATGTAGCGGACCAGTACAAGGCACAAGAGCACTCTGAGATTTCATATAGAAATTTCATCAAATTCCTTCCGGTTCTGGAGACAAAGTATATGAATGTAGGATATGACCTACCTATAGTATTAAAGTTACTACACACCCCTGACCACTAAGAAAAAATGGCTGATGTGGTACAGAGTGTGGGATTCCTCTCTCTTGGGTTGTGACACTATCTGATCTCGAATGGTTGTGCCGAATTCGGCTGCCCTCATACTGGAAGCAGAATGTTCCTCTGAAATGTCGGTAACTGCGTCTGCCAGACTACACGGCGTCACATTCCAGACGATGGTATTTCCCAGAGTTACTATCGTGAGTAACCCAGATCTCAAATTTAAGGTTTTTGTTTTCGCTAATTTTTTCGGTGTGTGGTATTGTTTGGGTTATTTAACGACGCTGTTTTAAGCTGGTAAATTAGCCACGGATTTTGAGCAGACAAGGGCTTCAAAGCAGGCGAACGTGGTCTTCTTTAAGATAGTATCACGAGATTATACAGGAGAGACTGAGGAAACACTTGAGTCTGAAATGCGATAATCTGACAGCGATTCTAACCGGGTAGCTTCCGAATACAAGTTTAAAGCCTTACCAGTACAGTAAACTGCTCAACACATTAGGAACCTTTGGACTGTTACAGCCTACCAACTGTACTTTGAGCAGACCATATTAGTGAATTTGTGTCTTACGTAATGTGGCAGTTTAATAGCACACAGCATACAAATAGGTATCGAAAACTTCAAGCTGAGAATATTCTTGAGAGACCTAGACGTAGATGGGAGGATCATATTAAAGTACATGAAAAAGAAAGTGCATGTGATATGGGGTGACTGATTTCATGTAGCTGGGAACAGGGACAACTGGTAGGCTATGGTGAACACGGTCGTGAACCATTGGATTCCATAAAACGTATGGAATTTCCTGATCAGACTTTCTAGAAGTAATTTAGTCCGTAGAGTTCCAGTTAATCTCGTGTAATTATTTCGCCTAACACTAAATCTCTGCTGTTTATACACCGTCGCTAAGTAGCACGTTTATGTAACGTTTTAATTATTACTTAACATTAAGCACTCACGTTTACGCCTTATTGTGAATATAAGAACATAATTTTTTAAATTTTACTAGAGAGTGACGGTGATTAACAGAGGTTATTTAAATTACATTTTCGTATGAATATATAAATTGTAACAGCTGCACCGAAAATAACCACACAATGAATTTCGACCGTTTATCGCAAGGTTTTCGCGTCTTCTTTGCACATAACATCAAAGTGATGGCATGCTTGATAGGTCTTCGATCGGCATGTATCATACGCATATGTACTGAACGGAGTTAAATAAAATTTTTTATCATTATTTAGGGGAAGAGGAGGGGTAGCAGTACACTAAAATTTTTCGGGGAAATTTAATTTTGGTTTACATTTGTCGAACATAACACCTGATGTAGTCCTGTGTAGGGTTAAATCGATTTTCTAGGTTATCTGAAAGGTGTTTGTCGTTCAAGTAGAGGTACATAAAATAAAATACGCCTGTCCTCCTATTAATATATAAAATTTCTATTTAAAACACTGAATATTTTACGATATGTGCGTAATGATTTTTTGCTGGCAACAAATGTATTAGTGGTTTTCGTGTTACAGTGACAGAAACAACGAATGTATGTGGTGCCTGACGTTTTGGGATAACAGCGGCATCACATCTCAAAGTAACGCATGTCTCATCTACACCACCACGAAAACCTAAGAAATTGCATAAACAGCAGTCGTATTTTGAAAATAAGTGTATTCTAGTGGCATGTCTCTGACACCGGTACTCTCAAATCCTGCCGTTCTTATTCTTCATCTGGAACAGTAGTCACTGTAAGCGTACATTTTCTTCCTATGCTAGAGGATTTAAGTATCAAGGCTGGTGGCCCTGTACTGGTAAAGGCCGTGCTGTCTCCCCGAACTTTTTTCTATGTTCAGAATATGGTGCTTCCTTTCCGGTGGTACACATACAAAAGAATATTTAGTCACGATCCCTATGTATTGTATGTTATACATATATTCCTAAACCATTGGCGTTATTCGTGTCTGTAAATGTGCACATTTCATTGCTGATCTTAATGGAGCGATAATGCTTGCTTCTTGCGTCCGAGAGGTAACTGTTTTGAATATGTGAAGGGTTATCGGCTCTCCGAGCGATGACAGTAATTTGAACCAGATATATTTTAATAATTAATCTTGCATACGCAGTTTCTCAACACATTTGACGCCAAATAACCTCGTATTTTGTATGATGTTATTAAATAATAAATTAATAATTTTGGGGGGGGATTTTTTTGACTTGCATTGATTACATAATTACTTCGTCAGAAGAAAAGGGTACCAAAGTGAGGACCCATTGCAAAATTTGTTTCTTATCTTTAAGTCTCATCTGTTTTCTTTAAACTTTACAAGTCGCACAGGTAAACATCGGTGATTTTCCGTTATATCACTCGATGTTACGTGTTCAGCCATATTGAAGCATAATTACTTTTAAAAAGTTTTGTGCTGGCAGTTACAGTCTATATGTTAATGAGTTAGAAATATTCTGAAGTTAAATGATGAAATTAGTAGGCCAATGCTTTTACATTGAAGCTTATAAAATTTTTCAAAGGAGTGCATCCTGTCGTGTGAAATGTTAACTCAAAAACAGATTTCAGTTTGACACAGCTCCTTTGTTCCTTATTACAAATATAGAGATTTAAACTGAGGTTTTAAAGCTTCTTTTTCTTATTCCTAAATGCAAAAGTGCTTTTTATTAAACTACAATTTCGTAAGTTGATATTGTCCCTCCAGTTGTGGGAAGGAGAAGATTGCAGTGCGACACAACCCTTTCATTTCTGCATTATAAATATACAGACTTCATTCTGTGTATTTGTAATACAGGAATAAGAGAACTGTGTCAAACTGTGTCTGCCTCTTTAGCTTATAGTAAATAACTTCCTGATTTGTACAGATTACGTAGTACGTTTAGGAGGCACTGTGGTCAGACGCTGTGGCTGAGATGGTGGAGAAACAGACCAATACAGGGCTTCTGTGGCTAAATTCAACGGGAAATTTCACACTGTCACAAAATGGGTGGCTGGGTGGGTGGATAATGTTAAACATGTAAGCTATCAAGGGGAGTTCGGTATGAGGTTCGACGGTGGATAGAAGTGACTCAAGATCGTCCCCAGTGGCTGCTTTTGCTATTAAACGTACTCGTATTACTGTTTCGTTCTTTTACCGCAGTGTTACTGCTAGTGACTCGTGAGTATGACTTTAACCTTGCAAGCGTGAGTAGGGTCCCTAATCTCCGCGCTAGTCTTGCAGTGAATACATATAGGTTACGGCATAGTGAATCGGGTCGAAAAATTTAAATTTCAAAACGTAGCCTACTATTGAATATTTTTGAGATACTATACATAATTCTGTAACATCTTCTGAGGGCTACACCTTCATATAATTACAATTAATCTGGCCTTTAACACTTTTGATTAAGAGCTATTGAAACTTCAGCACTTCAATCGGCCGATTCACCCTAATCCACTTAGATGACTCGGGTAACCTTAAATGACGAATCGTGTCAGTACAGCAATTGTGTTTTCACTGCATATTTAAGACACACGTCAGAATAAAAGCTTGGAAACTGAGAAACACCACGCATACTTTTATTCGGCTGCCTTTCTTGTTAACAAACCTTCCGCAAATGCATATTTTCGTTCCCTGTGAACAAACTCTTCTCGTGGTAAAATTACCTTGCTTTCCCTTGTCACTGTAGCAAATGGGGCAGGATTTATGAAACAATGTCGAAGTGTTTAAGGTGGTAAAATCCACAGAACGTAAATCTAGTGTACTTCCTTTAAGATGAAGAAGATGGCGATGGAATTTATTTTTTTTGTCTGCTGTCCTTAACGGAACCATGCCATCTCCCTTCCTTCTCAGCATCAATCAACTGCATTCGCTATCACAGTATGACTTTAGACGCTTGAAAAAGGACGTGTCCAGAGCGTGAAGTCTGTGCGTGGTAGAAAATGTCATGTTGAATAGACTACTGCAGCGAGCCAATTAAAGACCTCATGCTGCTCTCATTATAGTAGTTGGGTTGCGCTGTGGGAATAATTTAAGCCAATCAAAATCCGGCGTTATATTATTTGCTAAGAATATTATTTGCTAAGAAGTTATGTTATATTCCATTTGACTTTGAAACACTGGAGGCAACTTTTATGACGTTACCTGAATCTATTTCACATCCACATGCGGATGATTTCAGAATACTCGACATTAACATTTGTTTTAGATCCCTGGAAAAATGGGTTGCCTTTCGTTACTCCTTAATATCGTGTCCAAACTGTATTTGATGGCAAGACTAAGGCACTGCTAAGAGTTTTGCAGCATGTGGGTAAATCCTTCCGTCTATAAAAGTTTTTATAACCATCTACATATCATTTTCGGCCTATAAGTACCGCCCCGTCCTTACACACTTCACCGTCTAAACGAAATACAGAGATTTGCACCCGTAAGTAGGGAGTTATATATGTGCAGAATACACACCCTATTTACCCAAAATTTTGTCCCTATTCAACCAAAATGCGGGTTTTTAGTGTTCAACATTTGGCTGTAATATTTTGGTGAGAGAGACGGCGGTAACCTCTGAGAAGTTCAAGCACTGCCTATTGTTGATTGCGTTTAGTCATTCGGAATTGGCAGGAAAAATACAGTCGCTCTGTTGAATGTGGCAAACACTTGTAGGACAGATATTTTTTTCCAGTTTACCTTAAGCACATCTGTTTTCTCCCTTTATGTGCAGCTACAAAACTTCGTGTATCAAAATCCTCCCAACTTCAACTAATTCTCTAAGTTGCGCTTTTTATCCATTGTTAGTAGCAGCTGCTTGAGTGCGTCTATAGTTTTGTATAGGGAGCCAGTTCTAAAACTGCCCCGATTCAACACCCGACCCAGTTCACCCTAGCATACTATAGGTATTGTCAAATGTACGCCTCTCTCATTTCATAATGTAGATTATTAAATTAGATTCAGTTGACGAATTACGCACTAGAATTTTCAGAACATCGCCATGTACACTGATGGCTTTCTGAATATAGCCGTTTAGGTTCTGCTTTATTCTTTCAATCTGATATGTTACTAAATATTACGTGCCTACTGAGAGGCTCGTCCAGGAGACATGCTAGGTTAGAGTCTGAGGAATATGATTTTGTATCTCTAGTCGACGTAACCGAAGACTCTTCGTCTCTATATGAAACGTATATAGCTGTATTTGACATTATGATCCTATCTGTAACACAAGAAATAATACCGTCCGTTTTATGATACATAACTTTGATTGTTCTCACGTGGTGGCAGCAGCCTTGCCAGTCGCCTTTATGTACTGAAGATATTCCGGCATCGGTTAGTTCGTTAGCTGAAAGAGAATTCGTTCTCCACGTTACCCGATCTGATTAAAGGTTTCACGCTGACCTAGGCATGTTACATTCGACTGAGGTCGCGGTTGTAGGACCTAAGTCTAAGGGCCACATGATTGCTATGTGTAGAGAACATGGTCATCCCTGAGGAATAGTCTTGTGATATTGTCAATTTAAATACTCGTATTACTGCTGATATTTTACATGTGGAAACACTTGGTGGCCTTATAAGAGGGATACTGAGGGTCGGAGCATGAAGCTGACCACATATAGATTAGGGATGCATGGAACTTCACCCCTCTCCTCCATGTGTCTTCCTTATATGATATTTAGACTGAGGGACTTCTTATTCAAGTGACTCGCATGTGTAGACTGCACACTCATCTGTGATTTCGTACGTTGCATCTGTGCCCATCACCTGTCACTGCTTTCTAGTAACGTGCCGAAACTGGTGTCCATATCAAGTGGGACAAAATGCTTCTAAACATTCCAGAATGGATTTAGTAAGCTTGTCAAATTCCCACCAATGATGCTTGTAATCTTTACGAGTGGGAATTCACAGTTGTTTATAAACTCAAACGAATTACTTGTTTAAAATCCAGCGGCAAGTATATATATATATATATGTGTATATATGTATATGTATATATCTTGCTTTAACATTAAGAAACTATATTTTATCACAGTTGTATTCATGTGAGTCATACAGTTCTCACAACAGGAACTGATTATTTCCCAAGAGAGAGAAGTATTTCATTTAAAGATGATTTCTTATGCCACGGTACATAGCGTCGATGTTTTAGGAATGAAATATGAATATGTAGCAGTAGTGGAGTCCCCTAAACTGACGGTTTTCATAACATAAGCTGAGTATGTTCTGTGTAAGGCAGGAATTTTTTTTCATATAAATTGCACAGTGGGTTAAAGTTTGCAAACTTACGGGCCGCTTTTGCTGAGCAATATGCAGAACGCAGGCACAGCCATGCTAAAATTGGTAGAACGTAAGGTCTGCTCTCTTCTGGGATATTACGCGGCGTCATGTGGTACACGACGCCACGCAGATCTCCTCAACATCGCGGCGGAAGCCTGAAATTAAGGTTTGTAGAAAGTAATTACCATAAAAGGTTCGAAATCTTTACTCGAATTATCTTAATATTCGCATTTGACGAAAGGGACATCAAAGTTTATTTGACAAGCAGATAATAAAAATTTACCTTTTCTCTCTTCGCATTACGTGATTTTCTTTATTCAAGCCATTCCAGTTATAATGAGGTAATCAGCTATTTCATGCGAATGCAGCAAAAATTGGGTTGTTTCTATATATTTTTTTTTTAGTTTTTTCGTAATAAAATCTCCATTTTTTTGCCTGACACACGTAAGACTTTCCTATTTGTTTCGTCATCGCGTTTACTTTCTGTTTTGAGGGGGGATGTAGGAAGTGCCGGTCATTTACTCTGCTTCACTGTAGTCCATCTGCCTATTTTCTCGATAAAACAGCCAAAGGACGCCTCCAGTCTCGAAGACCATCCCTTGTAAAGCACTCGACTTTTCCTGTTCAGTGCAGTCGAGCTTTTTTGCATCCACAACTTGACACCAAATTACACGTTTAATTCAATAGGATATTTTTTATTTTCATATGTTGAAACAGACCAAAGTATTTAGGTCAAGGGGAGACTTGTCTTCGGACGGTTCGCAATTCGAGTCTAATCTCGCATAATGGCTGACTTGACTGATATATTCATTTTCTAATTTGTTATCTCTAAGGTTGTGGCAAAAACAGCATATTCTGCTCCATCCATTAACGTCGCACATCCCTTTCGAGGATGAACTGCGTCGACAGATTGAGAACAGTATCTTTTACTCGTAAATAATATTGGAATCCACCAACCAGACAGCCTTTACGCGAAAGGAAAGGAGGTTTTGTTATTTGTTTATTCATTTATGGTTGAACTACGCTGTCAGTAGCTCAGACTGCATAGCGTCTGATGTTAAGGTGATTAGTTAAGAATGAATTTTAAGCGTCTGGTAGGACGCGGTCTTGGCCTGTTTTAAGACAGAATCTCAGATTTCGCCTGCAAGTACTTATAAAACCCAAGAAAAACCTTAGTCATTTTGGCAAAACTTCAGGCCGTGAATTGTACCCAGCACCTCTAAAATGTGAGTTAGGATCTCTAACAGTTCTACTTGGAAATCTACAATGAATATTAATGATTGATATGCACATTGCATCAAATGGATAGGTTTGTGGTTCCATAATCTTACTGTAGAACATGTAATTCATTTAGTAAACCTATAAATTTAATTGTGATTAATGCCTTGATTGCTGGAGGGTGGCCGTGATAGTGTAGTCAATATAACAACTCGCTACGGGCTGGACGGTTTGGGTTTCGAACCCGGCCGGGGCGATATTTTTTACACCCGATGAGACCTGCCCCCTCGGCCTAGTTGGCGTTCTGTGCAATGGATACCGGATCATTTTCGCGGGGGTAAAACGATTCGGGCTTAGCGTTAACCACCCACCTCAATCTAACGCCGAGGTTAAAGGAAGAGTCGAGCTATATCCTTACTCCCCCTGACGGTCTTCATGGCCTGCTGTAGGGATAAATTTACCTTTTACTTTTTTGTTTACTGTGGGAAAGAGGGGTTGCCTTTTAGTTTGATTGAATTTTTCTGGAATTCATTTTCGTGTCCATCCTTCTTCATTATCTCACGCTGTCATTCATCTTCATTAACCTTAACTTTTGCCGCACTAGGCGACGCTGCAAGGCTTAGCATTCACAACACGCAGCAGATTCCCTCAGGCTGAGCGGTAATCCATTGGACTGTTATTCGGCAGGTAATGGGTTCGAATGTGAGATCAAGGTTTATCCTGTTAGGCCTGTACTCTGCTTCCTCAGTTGATCCAGGCTATTGTCAGGATCTACCTGGAAATACGATACGACACTTTTTGCTTCACAGGTCATAAATATATCCTAGCATTATTGTAGTAACTTCCTGTGTTAAGCCATCCGTGCTGTAGTGGTACATATACGTTACTGGACTGTTATTTGCTAGATTATTCTGGACTTTGTCACACTGTATTGGTTACAGACGTATCTATACGTTCTTGGTCTTCTTAGATTGGGTCAATTTACATTATGTTACAGACGCACATATATTCCTTCGTCTTGTTAGATTACGCCAGATTATATTGGATTACATTAGACGACAGACGTACAGTGACGCAGTTGGTTCAGACACAGCTCTATAAGCCGGAAGGTTGCAGCTTCGATTCCCGATGGGGTCACTGAGATTTTTCATGGACTTAATCCTTCCAGCCGCATTATGATCCTGGAGTCGACTCAGCCTCTAACAGAAATGAGTACCAGCAGTATATCCTGGGGGTAAAGACGGCAGTTGCATAGAGCTGAGGGCCTTGCCACCTTCATGTGCGGATTGTCTAGAGATACTGGGAGCCTCAACCTCCTGGAACCCTAAGGGTCTGTCCAGGCCTGTACAGAGGTAGCTTTACGTTTACACACGTACATAAATGTCCTTTGCCCCGTTAGGTTAAGTTAGGTTAGATTACATCACAGACATATCTAGACGTCCTGTGCCACTTCTTTATTCTAAATGACGTAAAAGAAACTCGGCACGGGAAGGGCGAGCAAAGGCAATAAATGTAAAATTCTCTAGGGAGTGTAGTATTTGTTTGGTATCAAAATGCAAACATGGTTCCTGGACTTAGTTTATTGTCCGGATTATACTTCCTTTTGTTACTTCATCTTTCTGCGTTGCCTTCTGTCTTTCATTTCCGTAGTTTCCTATCAAAGAATAAATAATATGAAAATTTTTTTCAATTTGTGCCAAAGTTTCAACGTCAATGGAAGCAGTACGTAGTCAACTGATATCCGAGTACATTGATATGTTTTTGTCGCGGGAAATAACTGTGTGACCATATGTTTGGGCGAATGTAAATGTTACTGAATAAAGAAACATGTACGTTTGTACTAACAGCCGTGGGTAGATCCTAAGCCGAAAACATCGCCCATCTAATTCTTCTTTATTGAATAACCCAAATAGCGTCTGGTGAGGAATGTAAATAATGGAACACCTCGTAATGAAAGTTCCCCAGTCGCCTGTTACTTCCTCCCACTTAGGCGCAATGTCTTCCTCAGCACCGCATTTTCGAGGATTCTCAGGCTGTGTTCTTTTCTCGACGTGTGGTATCGAGTTCACTCAAATATAAAGCAACAGTCAAAATTATACTTCTGTATACTTTAATCTACCTTAGAAAGCAATATCCTCCAACAGATAACACCTAACCTCATTACTGCATGTTGCAATGATTCTGTCCTTTCGTCTCCACTCATAATTCTAGATTTTTAATTTTATTTTCCCATTGACATCTATCCCCATTCAAACATGCTACCCCACTTTTCTCCTTTCTTGTTCAATAGGGTGCATATACATCGGCCTTAGATGGAGATGCTTTGTGTTTTTGTTATCCAGATATAGAATGAAGTCGCGCCTTGCTCTTAAATTTACGCTATATTAATGAAAAAGTTTAATTTTAGATTGCTTTGAAGAAAGACAGGGATAGTGAAAAATTTGCGTTTCTTATGTGGAAAGGATTTCAGTACGATAATTGTGTAGATATATAAAGAGTTCTGTTTTGACCAACAGTAGACACAGTGTTTCTTCATTTTGGAGACCAGTCAGTTAATGCTGTTCTTATAAGAGCCATATGAGAGACAGAAACAGTCTACTCTGTGTGGGTCCAACGCATAGTAAGTGCTAAGTGTAGTGCCCGCTCTGCCATAAACAGTTTTTCGAAAAAATATAAAGTTCAATAACAAGTGTGGGGAAATCTGTGCGTATTGCCATCTTTCAATAAAAGGAACATGACATTTTGCACATGAAATTACTTGAATATTTTATTAGGTTTACATAACTACTGGACAGTAATTATTTTCATAAATAAATTCAAACCAATTTACGTTGGTAAATAATGAGGAAAATCAGAGGAAAATTTACATGTTTATGAAGTAACTGGCAAGACAGAAAATTTGAATTATATTTACTTCCGTCTTTTGTCTTCTTGCTGCCTGAAAAATTATACAACATTCTTCCGTAAAGATCCCCACAGTAGTTGACAACGTACTGCCTATTAAGGCAAAGGAATCTGCAGTGCAGTTTATTGTGCATTTGTTGGTCTGAGTGTTGCGAATTAGTTATCGACAATGCACAGAATGAACAGTATAAAGTTTAGCAGTTTAATGAACTTTGCTTTGTTCGTGGTGATCCTCTTGCACTGGCAGTTGATGAGTCCTTGGTCCGTGTGCATTGGTGTAGTGCAGTGCATGATTTTTGGCTGGTGGAGCTAGGCAAGGAGCGATAGTATCATATTTGGTCTAGTCCGTCTCTCCGCCTTCGTAAGCACAGTTGAGCTTGTCACACGGAAGTTTCAAGCGAATAAACACCCCCCCCCTACCACCACCACCACCACTTTAACACACGTCAGCCTGCTCCGTTAACCCTTCCAACGCCCAAAAACCATGCACTGCACTATATGTGATGAGTCCTTGGTCCACTTGCAGTTGTACGTGAGGAATTTAAAATTAATACCCAATCAGTTTTGGAGAAACACGGCAGTTATATATATCTGAGGGAGCCTATATATTTTTGGACACTTTTGCTTAAGTGTCGAAAAGGAATACGAATAATGTTCCCACATACTGCCTTCAATAACTATTTTCCCTTCGTACGTACAACATTATATGAGAGAATTTTTCGAGCTACCTACGGGAGCAAGTGCACAAATAATACAGAACGGGAATCACATTAGTAATAACTGTAATGTGTGTGTGTGTGTGTGTGTGTGTGTGTGTGCACACACACACACACACACACACACACACACACACACACACACACACACACACACACACACATACATGTAATAAATGTATGGTGAAACAGAATTGTATTACGCTACGCTTATGAATGAAGTAATAACAAAATAACACATTATGCCTGGATGCTATAAACTCACCATACCTCTTAGAAAACAAAAAATAGAAAAGTATCTTCGCATGGCGGTGCAGAAAAATCAGTAACTGAAATGAAATGTCACTCTTACCTACAGCACCAGGCAAAGACACTGAGTAAACTGGCCACCATATTTATAAATATGAATCAAATAGAGTTTTGAAACGATATTATTAGCTGAACGATTGCCACAGAGTGACGACGGTGGCAGACGTTATCAGGTTAAATAAAACAGGAAGGGCGAGGCACAGAATAAATATAAAAGAAAGTGCCATGTTCACGCTGTAAGTGTAACAGACCGTAGTATCCAGCGTCACACCACAATTTTCATTAGGGTTCCTTTGAATAATTTTTTATGTTCACCACTTTCTTCTGTGACGCCATGGCTTTTGAGAGGAATGTGAGATGGCCATACGGTGGAAAGCTTGATGATTCCGGTCTTTTGGTGTTGGATGGTGCGTCGCTGGGTAAGCTGTTTCCGACTTTTCGAAGGAAAGTGTCGCCGTGTTCAAGAGCGCAAGGCCCATGAAGTAATGTCAATGCAGCTGTAAGTAACAGGGCTATTTAGGGCAAGGAATGGCTGGTAATAGCTGGGCGCAGAATACAGTGAGCCAGTAGCAAGATGTGGGAGGTGCATCGGTGTGCATGTAGGTGACGCGCAGAAGAGGACCGTTATTTGGTGCGTTGTGGGAGGCGGGTCACAGACGATGACACATTGTGATTTTGAAGTTCAGAACGGCGGAATTGAGAATGAGATTAGATTAAATTACACGTAATACGGAATGGAGGAGGCTGCATCGCCAGAACAAGCACATTAGTGCGGCCGGCCCCATTGGTCGCTATGCAGTGCCAGTGGAATCCGTCACAGGCGCGGCAGCCCTCTATCACGATTTAAATTACGGCCCTTCTGCGAACTCAAACACTGGGACATCCAGGCCTATCCCACAATTCCCGATTTGCTCGCAATCTTTTCCGCCCGGATACTCTTTGGTCAGTCATTGCTCTAAATATCCTTGCTAATAAGTACCATTCGCAAAGCGATCATCTTCCGCAGGAACTTCATTACTGCGCCGTACCAGTCCGGGGTCTAAGGCACCTGGAAATCACTCGGTTCCACCTGGCTTTGGCAAACTGACCAGTGGAAATCATGGCGGCCTATCTTTCGGTCTCGAACCCTAAGCTGATCGCGGGAAATGGGCCGCTGCTGTGTTACTAAGTCAATGTGAAAACTTTGATCCCCAAACCGGATACCGCAAACGTGATTCCCTAGTGTTCAAACGCCCGTCTCAGTGTCCTAGATATTCTGGTGAAAGAAGACTTTTTCCTATCGATATATCTGACAGTCTGCTCCGCAATCGGCTCAGATCACTTGCTAGTTCTGATAGACTGTACATGTAGATCATCCTTTCCCAGCCCTGTAAGCCGTCCTGATTTCAAACAAATGAACTGAGCTGCACACCAGTCTTGCCTTAAAGATAGGATCCAGGACAGTCCAACAATACCTATCGAGGAGGCAGACGACAAATACTCCTATGCTAACGAACTGTGCAGCACCATCTAACAGGCCTGAAGAGTAACCTCTCCGAAGCGTCGTTCGGTTTGTATATACTGTAGTATGAAATACGCCTGAGAAACCAAGTGTGGAACAGTGGCAAGGCACCAGTGAACACGCTTTTCAAGTTCTGGTTGACTGAATCATTTTGCTGAAAGAAGACTGACCAGTGAAGCGGAATGTTAGAATTGCTAGACATGAGGTTCTGTCGCCGTGGAAGATGATTGATCACACCAAGAGGTATCGCACTCTGAGGCACTGAGAAGGCGATGTCCTGACTGATAGTCTAGAGGTTCATTTTAAGTCGTAAACGCCCCATCGAAACCTTAAATCTTTGGGGTGGTTAATGAGTTTATGAGAGCAAACCTGAAAGTGAACTTCGCATAACAATACCTGTTGAGGTATGTACAAGAATCATCAGGCCTCTCAAGGTTGGCTAGACCCTTGTTCCGAACAAGTATCAAATAGGGCTGTGAAACATCTTCCAGAGCGATCTTTAACCTTCCTCAAGGGCTTGTTCGACCCTTTCCTCGTAAGTTGTCTCTGCACGAGCATGAAAACAGGCTGGCGCTATTTCCACTCTGAAGTCGGGAAAAGATTACGCGCATCCTTCGTCCAGTCGACACAAAAGTACGCTTGACACCTTTGGGAAACTTGAATAAGATTCTGTTCGCTCGGATTCAGAGCGAAATAATTTTGCGCGGGCTGCTGCGTGAGCAGGTGTTCGTGTTTCGTCCTAGACACAAAATACCGCTTCAGCTGACCCTTTTTGTGGAAAAGTCCGCTGGGACTTCCGTGAGAAGAGACTAATAGGCGCGGTGTCCTTGGATGTTGCTAAGGCCTTCGACACCGTTTACTTTGACAGTCTCATCTACAAAAAAATCTTCCTGAACTTACTGGGTAACCTCCATTTCTTCCTACCTGCACTCTCGGATTTTTAAAACTTCTTCTCACTGATATGGACTAGTAAGTGTGGGCTGGAGTGGTTCACGGTGGAATTGTGTTCCGGCTTTCCAGCTTATGAGTAAGACAGGCCTACGCCTTCTTGCCTCGTTGAGTTGGCTATCCACGCGGATGACACGGCCGTCATAGGCAAGCCCGACAAGTACCTGCCAATTTAATCTAACAACCGCAAACAATGCTAAGGCGAGTGGAGGATCGCCATCTAAAGAACACCGTGGTGCTCTTCTTGTAGATGGCAAGACGTTTCCAAAAGCCCTGCCCTTTGTGTAGTGTAACCGCGCTCCTTCTGGATGTCTGCTGCCCACACCCACATCAGAAATCCAGCCACATGTCTTAGAATTACGACTGTCGTACCTGAAGTCGGGGCACGGGCCCCATTTCCGCCCAAGGCTGAAAAGGCCTTTGGTTCGTACGACAAAGCCATAATTTGTTCAAGCCTCAGAAAGCCATCCAACCGAAGTTCTATCCCCAGAAACTACAGACTTCCTCTTGAGGCCCAAGTCCTTATCACGAGTACGTCGAGGCTGTCAGCCAAGGCGAGAAGCACGTTAGCATAACCTAACTGCCAATTGTAAGCCTGGTTATAAGGATTCAATATCAAAATCCCAGTGTTGGTGTAAGTACGCAGGTACTGTTAAACGGAAAAAAGGACGTCGACTTCTTCATCACGCAAGTCTCCACCCTTACTTATGGTTTCGTTGTTTAGCTGGTTGATTTGGCGTTTCTTGATGGACCTTGCCTCCTTGAAGGTGAACGTGAAACGTTCCTTCATAACGACCGGAGCGGGGCCACTTATCCGGCGACACAGCATCAATTTTCGAAAGACCGGAAACTTCGACTGCACATGTGTTAAAACCTCTAAGTTAGCAGTGGTAAGTTTGTTCGGCGTAGGAAACGGATTAGTAGATACAGTTGGAGGTGGTTTTATGGTATAAAGTGTTCACGGACAGTCAGGTAAGAGTATGTAAGAATCAAACAGTGATTAGAAACGCTAGTTCAGAAAACACCTATATTTAATCAGTGTGTTTGTTACTTTAATAAGACAATACGAATTGCTTGAAACACGTCATAATGTTCAGTATGTGTGAAATTAAAAATTTAATTATGTTTTATGTAAGTTATATCTATAACATTACAATGTTCTTGTAAAATTATACGCCTACGCATTGTACTGAACCTGTCTTCCCTCATAATTTCAACGTATTTTCATGTTTGAAACACTTTCACCTTACATGGTAAGATAAATGTGTGCATATATTTCATTAGTAATTTAAAACATATCTTTGTCCTCAAACCATAATATTAAATTTTTTCTCCAGATTCTTGTAAAACGTGTTTTATGGTTTTCTTCTCTTTCTCTCTGCGCTCCGTGTCCGTCCGGTATTTTTCTGTCGCTCACTGTCCTGTCTATCAAGTAAGTGATGGTGTGACAGCAGAATCTTTGTAACTGCATCTACAGCATGAGTAGATCCTAAACCAACACTATTACAGGCTTTGCTGCTTCAAGCTCCGTTAGGTCCGCCAAACAGTAACTATTGCTTTTGTTAGTAACAGATTTAATGATTGCAGTTAGCGTAAGCTGACCTCTGTGTGAACTGTTGCTGTTGGCTGTTATTACTGACATTATTATTAATATTATTATTTATCACTTTTGTGCATAATTTTTACAATTACATGCCGGAAACAAACCGTGTTTATGTAATAATTACTCTGTGTGTACCATTTCTGGTAGTACTGTATTTTCACTTATCGTGTGTCAGCGTGTTGTCCTTTTGCATTAGTTCTTCCGGAAATATGTGCGCACTGCCCAATAAGGTTGTTATCTTTAGTTCTTTGATGTCGTGATTTCCAGGCATTTTCTAAAAGATGTTGAGATGGTTCGTGTTGCCAATGTTATTAGTGGTATCACTTTTGTTTTTTATATTCCACATGTGCTGTATTTATATTATAAGGTACTTACAGGCCTATTTAAAAATTGCCGCTTCTTTCTTGATCACATTTCTATCTCCTGATATTGTAATGTCTATTAACGGACATGTTTTTTTTTCACTATCAAGAATTATGGTTTTCGAATTATAGTTAGGGATGGTTCTGTCAGGTTTTACTTGTTGATTCCGTAATATGGTCCCTTTACTTTCATGTGGGATCTAGAATAGGTGGAGCTATACCTCTACCTCCCTTCTGTAAAGCGACAGATTTACCTTTCTGCTTTCATGACTTGTTTCTACTGATTTTTGTATGTGATCGTACAGGTGTTCGTTTATAATTTTACCCCTCTTTCCGTGCTTATGGTAAAGTGTAGTTGAGCGCATACATAATCTATTACCTCTTATCAATAATAATAATAATAATAATAATTATTATTATTATTATTATTATTATTGGCCTCTGGGCTCTTGTTTAATCACATAAATAAACGTTTGATGTGAATCGTTACTGTCATAATTTATTTTATTAATTTTTTGACGGATATACTTCGAGCCATACGCCCTAACATTTTAGTATACTGGAACTGGTGTAATTCTCTATGATTCTGACCATGGTGTGTAATGTGTCGTATCGTTCGCTATTCTGAACTTCTGGGTTAGAGGCTTAATCTGGCTTTGCCTGTCGGGACGAATAGAGTAGGTGTTCCACTCACTCCATCACCTGAGGAGAGGGATCTGTGCTGTCCCCGAAAAGTTTTGTTTTTAATTTCGTTTCAAACAACGGACAATGTACGCGTCTAAAGAGTGCATTATTTCAAAATACGAGTCGTAGCTGTAACAAATTACGTTGCGTGGCAGTATATGTCCGTCTGTCAATTTACAACTTTTCATACGTTTGTGCTGTTTCGTTGCGGTTTCCACGGTTGCTGTTGTTGTTTTTATTATTATTATTATTATTATTATTATTATTATTATTATTATTTAGGATGGTCTCTGGCTATGTCTGGTGTTACTAAAGACCCAGCGCACTGGACATTTTACCGAATACCTGCTGGGGCATTGTATCAGGAGAGTTGCAGATGAGCGTGTAAAACCGGGAACATGGTAGAATGCCATGGATAGGGATTTTCAACTTCATCATCAGGAAAACGGTCTTTTTCACTGAGTAATTTTCTCGCGATGGGGCAGGTGTTTATCAGGACCACTTTCTGCGCCTGAAATTTGCGAAGCGATAAATGGAGTTTGGTGAGCCTCTGCTTAAGCATGACCCGTGTAGCATACAAGACTAATGGGATGCCCAACTCCCATTGCTCCTTTACTTATTATTATTACTTTTATTGTCATCATTATCATCAGCTGCGGCCGGTGCGTAGGGCTGACAACCTTACCACCTTCAAGTGCCGACTGTCTAGAAATCTGGGAGCCTCAGCTTCCTGGAATGGGATTGCTTTAACCTTCACCAACTTAATACACATTTTGCTCTGCAACAGGACGTGTTTCCTGGCGCAGTTCGAATCTTAAAGTTTCAGCAAACATATTCGAAAGTCACGAGTTGCGAATAAACAGGAATTGCAAGAATTAAGTTTGCTAAAAAAATTGTAAAAATTATTTATATTTAAGTAGTTTAACCCTTTAAAGACGAGTGGTAATCAGTTTTATATAAGGACTCAGCTCGTACCGCGCTGTAAACACTCTCCACCTCGGCTGTAAAAATCAGTCTCTTAATGATGCGTAAGGTAAACGCTGCTGTTTCTTGTGATATTCATAGAAAACACATAAACGCAATGTCACTACAATGTAGAATTTTTGAATGTTAAACCAGGTGCTACGTAAAGTACCCACTAGGCTTTAAAAGGTTAATTAGAATTTACTTCTAATAATAAGATTATAAATGTTACTGTTACAGTGTAAATAATAATAAAATGTCATGAGTCAATTTTTGTGCTATGATAGCCTAATTAGCTAATTGCTCGAAGTGACCTTTGACATCATCTATGTGCAATGTGGTCCATTGTGAAATTGAAGTAACAGTCTCTGTAAGAGAGATTGATCGTTTCATGTATGAGCATAAGCGTCTACTGTGCAACTTTTCATATCAGTCCTGCTGCTCATATCAGTGCTGGAATGCCTTGAATACGCCAGGGATATCGTAAGTCCCCAAACATTGTAGTGCAAAGGAGTCAGGTCGGGTATCTCGGTGGTCAAATAACCAGACCCTGCCTCCCAATCCACCATTTTTTTTAGCTGTGATTGGGATGTCTAGTCACCTGCGTACCAAAATGGGGGAGTGCGCCATTTTTCTGCAGCGACACCTTTCGTCTGAAGTGGAGAGAAATATCCAAAACAGTAGCACTTTGTCTTCCAAGAAACGGAGGTCGCGATCGAATGCCAAGTAAGCTATTCCTCCAGTACAAATGGCCCGATGAATTGGTTTCCGATAATAAAATGTCAAATGTTTGCTGGAAAACTGTTCCGAGAATGTGTTTCTGCGGATGCATAAGGATGAGCGAGTGACCAGATGTGTATTTCATTTATTATTGATTTTATCTCTGAACGTTAAGGGCTTCTGGGATGTGACTGAGTGTCGTTGGGCGAGTACGTTTCGACGTTTGGGATGATCATAATGTCTTTATCTTCAGGGCCAGGTAGTCGAGGAAAGTACGTGGGGAAAAGAGCGTGTGTTGTACAAGTATTTTTGGTACAGGTAGCTGATGGCCAGAGACGTTGGTGAGCCAGTAGCGGTGGTACTGGGTGTACCGATGGGGGGATTGGCAGTGAGAGTGAAATGTATAAAGAAAACAAATACAAGTTAAGTAAAGATGTCAAAATGTAAATTAAAACCAGAAAACTAAATAAATAAATAGAAAGTGTCTGTTTAACGTAGCCTTATCTATTAACCTTCTAAAGCCTAGCGGTAACTTTACATACCACCAGGTTTAACATTAAAAATTTCTGCGTGGTGCCCACATTGCGTTTATGTGTTTTGTACGGATCTCAGAACAAACAGCAACTTTTGCCTTACAAAACATTAAGAGACAGGTTTTTATAACCGAAGTGGAGAGTGTTTACAGCGCGGTACGCACTGCGTCCTTATGTAAAACAGATAGGCTTCGTCTTTAAAGGGTTAATAAGGTTTTCGTTTATAGCTAATAATTTTCCCAGATCCAAAGACAAAATTCCGCACATGCAATGTAATCGTTCGGCTGTAGATCCTGGGAAGTTTGCTCGCAAAACATACAGACCGAAATCGCGAAGGGTTCTGCACATTTCCATCCGACATAACACCAACTCGATGGGACATTCTTCGTACGGCTTTGTCTGCACTCTGTTCGGCCATTTTCAGTATGTTTTCTTCCAAGCTGATATGGCGTCGTAGATACATACATACATACATATACATACATATATACACATACATGCATACATACATACATTCCATGGATGCTTGAGTTTGTCACAAGACAATAGTTCATAAACATAAAAAATATACAGAATTTTACAGTGGAAAGTGTTATAAATATTTTATACAGTGTTATAGGTCAGTGTTACGGGCCATCTGTACACATAAAAAATTCATCTGCAGAGTAAAAGGAATGTGCGTTTAAGTATCTTCTTAGTGCTACTTTAAATTGTACCTTTTTATTCTTGCGATTTGTGAGACCACGTGGTAAGCTGTTGAAAATTCTGATGCCAGAATAGAATGTACTTTTCTGAAAACAAGTAAGGTGTAATCCTCGTCTCGTTTGCCAGAATTTCCTACTTTCTCTAATATTCCGTTGCATATTTATAAAGACTCGCCTTTCTGGTACTTGCCTTTTGCCTAACTGACACTCTTGTGTTGTCGTTGCAGCATCCGTAATAGTGAACACTGGTACATTCTTTGTTAGAAATGTGTCCATTGCTGCCGCGTGTAGAATTCACTGGAGAACAAGGTAAAAGTGCAAGCAGGAAGAAAGAGAAAGCTGAATCTTATTCGGCCCACCTCGCACTAATGGTGGGGATCCGGATGACCACAATGAATGACGCCATTGCATCATTCTACCGAGTCTAACCAATTCTGTCTGAAACCTTAAAGTGTGCATACCTTCATAACCATTGACTCTTGAAGGTACGTTTATTTGATTTTTAGTTTTGAATTGAACGCCGGAACATATCCCTCTGTTGTGGTCATTCTTCTGCGGAACATGGTTTGTAGGATGTGTTTGTTTGAACCCTCTCTTTTTTCGTATTATTTTATCCTCGTATGTTGCTTTTCATAATTCTGGTTTTGTTTTTCTATGTAGTTTGTCTTGTTTAGTGTTTGTTTGTTTGCTTGTGTCTTATTTGTTTCTTTTTGTGGTGCTTACCTGTAATAGCTTTTGTTTTCAAGTACTTTAATAGAATAAAATGATTTGCCAGTAACTTTAGATCCACTACATGTAACATTAATATCATAACTCATTTTCACCTTTTCTCTTACACAGTTTAAGAAAATTGTTCCATTTCATTAATATATTTTTTAATTGTTGTCAGTGTGACTTTTATTGTTGTTGTTATTGAGCAACTTAGTATGACAAGATCGTAAAATTATCATCTTACAGGTTTCGAAGCAAGCGAATATAAAGTAGATAATAAGTTTATGTAAAGCAGTTATGTTTAGAATACTTCAGTGACTTTAAGTTGCTTTCTTAAACTACAAATTTATATGCTATATGAATTTCGTATCCACTAACGTCAGGACACAGACCCTGGCAATTTTGAGTTTATGTTTGGCTGCTTTGAAGAGAGAAGCCTTAGTACCTGACACATCTATGGGAATTTTTGGTTTGAGATAATACAGTAATATATGGCGTTTATAGGTAATAATTACTAGGTCTATATGGGTCAATTTTTAGTTTTAATTGTAAATTAATCAGGCTGGTGAACTGAGTGGTCTGAAGTGGTCTGAGTGAAAAAACTGGTTTTCTTCAGTGGTTTCAAGTGTTCTAATATAGCATCCGCTGAGGATGGTGTTGTCTGCACCGAAACATGTCGGGAATTATGTGGGACCTGATATATTGTGTTTTCTTAGTGTACGAGTTGGTCCAAATAATACAAATTAAATTCATATGTACACGGTATGGACAATTTCAAATACAAAGCTTGTTGCTATTATTGTTATACAATACATATGACTGTAATATATATTTTATTATGAAGTAAAGGAAGTGTAATGCATCTAATAAACACGGGGACGTACGATTTGTGGCCCGCTACTAAGAAAGGTATCAGTTGTGTCCGAAGGCTTCTGCTTCATGTTATCAGTTACGTGCCAATTTGTCGACCCTGCACGTGACCAGTTACGTCCCAAGGTGTCTGGTTAGTGTCTCTCAGTTACATTCCGACTTGTGAACTGCACGCGTATGGGTTACATCGCAAGAGGAGATGGGTGTGCAAATTATCCAACAATTTGAAGGGGTTCCTACACTTTTGTTGTATTTTATGTTATACACAATTATATGCGCACATACAGAACTGTCGATTGATATCGACACTGAACGTGATAAGGAATCGTGTTGTTATCTTATGATATTGTCTAATATTTAAGCCGTATTGAAAGAAATCTTTTCGGGGACGATAATAGGCGCACTATGTTTCTAATATCGCCCATTTTAAGTTATTGTTACGTTCCGAAGAAAATACTCTTCCGGAAAGTTGTAACGAAGTAAGTCTCGAAGTTCCAAGCACTTGACTCCGAAACTACGCCCATATGTCATTTTTATCCATTCTGCAGAGTTGCCTGTGTGATATGTTATTAATGTTTTGTTGTTTCATTTCCAAAAGTTATTGAATTTGTTCGCCAAATATGTGTGATATTTGGTAGCAGATGTTTGTGTGAATTTTTTTTTAACTGGTGAAAAGAAAAGAGAGCTCCTAAATATCAGGATGAACAGATACAGATTTGTCATCAATAATAGGCGTATCATGGAAACAAACATTAAACCTAATACTAGTAAGCTAAAAACAAATAAAAGATGCCAGTCTCTTGAAAATATTGTGATTAGAGGTTAGGTATCAGAAGAGAATCCGAATGGATAATGCAATATGAAATTTTTTGCCGATCCCAGTGGCCGCGCACTCTGAGGCGTGGGCCTCCGGCCGAGCGCTTGCGGGGATCGTGGGTTCGAATCCCTGAATCAGGAGGCATTTTCAGTAACAGTGATCCCAATCCTGGCATCGCTTCTCTGCCCTTTGGCTAAGATCAAAGTGTACCGTCCTGCCAGAGGGAAATTCGTTCTTTTTAATACAGTGGCATAGCGACTGTTTCTCTCTTCTTTTCTAGGTGTTGATCACTGTGCTGGAATTTGATTTCTGTCCTTGCCAATATGAACTTGTTCTCCTGTGTATATTACGGGGTTGACATCAATAAATAAAAAAAATCCCTCCGGGGGCGTGGATGTTTGTGTTGTGTTGTATGAGGACAACAGTGTGGAACATAACTGGTACGAAAAAGTAGGGAAGGATTTCGAGGTACAGAATGGATCAAAGGAAGAAACAGGACGGAGAAAAAAATTCCACCGGCGGCACCGACGTTTGTCTCTTGTGAGTGTTTGAGTGTTGTCACGTAGAGGTCTCTACGAGGGACTGGTCATTCGTCCAGAGGAGTCTTACCGAGTGTGGTGTGTCTATCTGAGTGTGATCTAGAAACTTCCAAAAGGAGGCGGCCTAGGCGCGATTTGGGCTGTTGCGCCAAATGAAAGGAAAGGAAATATGAAGTTTTTTATACTCAGTGTTGTACATATTCCGTGCAGTGGCCTTACACATACAAATTTTATTTCCAACTACTGCACCAAAGTAATTTTTATGCTCCTACGTGTTTCGGCCAAGTATTGTAACCATCATCAGGGAGCTAAAATTACTATAAAGACATAAGCAGCGTATTGTACGTCGGTAAATGGTAATATACACACATCAGCTTTTTATACAACAGTTAGTCACTATATTATCACTAAAATTGTACACATTAAACTACATGTACAGTATTAAAACATAAACTGTTAAAATGTAAAAGGCTGTCTCCAAACATCTTTCTGTGTTGAATATTTCCTGTTTTAGATGGAGTGCAGATGTAAGGCTTCGAAACACGGTGTTTACTCCATGTTTTTAGGAAGTTTGGCATTTCATATAATTATGTACCTAATAACCACACACTTATCTTAATATTTGCCAAGTAACCGCTTCAAAATTCAAATACGATACTTGTCCAACCAGTGCACTGTATTCATTATCTTTACATTACAACACTTACAATATTTTCACATCTTGGTCCAACATGTTTCTATCCTGTACGATCATCAGGGACTGATTCGAAGTTGTGTATTAAATAATTAAAATTTACACACACAGCTTTTACAGTATATGTTGTAGCACAAGAAATATTTGGCTGACGTGAGGTTTTACTTGTGTGGATTTCCGTGTGTACTCTGTGTAACAGGAGTTGAATGTGATCGGCAGAAGGTAGAAGCAGAGGTTGAAGCAGTACTTTTCTTCTACCTTCTGCTTCTTTTGTAATACAAATTGCGAGCTTCCTTAAATATTACAAATTTTCTAGTGTAAAAAAGACTACAGATATAATCAGAGCATAAAATGATTAAGTTGTTGTGTTTTCTAATGTTCTGCTTTACCATTAAGTGGTAGTTTAAGGAAGAAGGTGGGTTTTGCAGTCCTTTCAAAGTGCTTAAGTTTTGATTGAATCTTTGTTCTTTTCTCCATGCCAGAGATCACTAGACCGTTACAGATCTTTGCTCCATGTAACTTAATGGTCGTATAACATTTCTTACTCATCTCAGTTCCCTTGATCCAAATACATTGCTTATGATTATAAAAGAAACGTGAAGAAATACTGTGTTAGTGAGATATTCGGTTTTCCCTGTAGTGTGTTGGATATGTCCGTTCTTCTGACGCTGCGTCATAAATCTGCCTCCTGACGTTTCGATACAACGTAGTGGTCTCACCTTCAAGTGTCTAAACGTCCAAGATGACATTTCGACATTTGGATCCATGAAAATGGGGCCATAACTTTCTCTCGAAACGTCGGGAAAGCAGTACCAGTGGCACAGCGTCATATCACACAAGCACGGCTGTAGCAATGCTGACGTTCCTTTCACAGTTGGGCCTATATATGTATGTTGCGTAATAGAAACAGTTCTGCAATTTTTCCCTTCATGTATGCAGAGACAGGCCCTTTAGAGACTAAGATTAACCTGAATTTTATTTAAACTTCCAGTTCCTACTTCAGAATCAACAGTTAAATTTGTGTATGGAAATAATCGCTGTTTGTTCTGACGGCCATACACAACACATAAATGCGCTTTGTGGGCAGAACGTAGAATTTTTGAGAGTTAACCTGGTGGCACATGAAGTAACCACTAGACTTTGAAGTGTTAATGAACATTGTTTTAATAAATCATAAGAGAACAGTGCTGTGCTTTACAGTAAAATACGTACAGGAACTTTCGGTTCCGTAAATTGAAAATGTAGTTAGGCAAAACAATGGCATGATAGAACGTTTTGTGTATTGTTCTATTTCATGCATAAATACTTTAGCAGTGTACATGGCTAAGTCTGAACAAACAGCGGATATTTGCTGCTGCCATTAAAAGTAACCTTAACGCAGGAAATGAATTTTTACTGAAAAATAATAAAAAAATAAATAAAAACACTTTTCAAACAGAATGATTGTTTTGTAATTTACAGAATGGGCCGGAAACGTCTGAGAAGTGTTAACTTGTATAAAATTCAAAAAACATTGTCTTTACTATTCCCAGTGCTCTGTACTATAAAAAACTGGTAACATTTTCAATATGGTTAGGCTAAAGTCTATAGAAGGAAAATCATGGGGTTGTACTTGCAATGCATGTTACTGGTTCGGGCTTAAAGAAATTTCTTAAGGCCCTACGAGTGAACAATTATCCCTGCAAAACACAATACTTAAATACTTAAAAATAACTGCTCAAAACTCCAGTGCACAATTCACGCAACCTACAAGCCGATCTAGAAGAATTCACGCGCCTTACATTCGGGGCCGGATTAAAGGTGGGCCAGCCGAGCAGCTGCCCGGGGCGGCAACCTGTAACCGTCTCTGAGACGTCACAGGAATAATCGGAAATATGGTGCTCGTGGACTCAGATTTCCACACGTGAAAGGATGTCTTCCAAATTTATCCGCAATTTGGGCACGCGCACTTAAAGAGGTTCGCCAGCCCTGTTGTAGGCCGAAAATGTAGCAAGGACGTCGGTTTGAAGGGGCGCCAAATTATTAGCCCGCCCGAGGCGCCCACATGTCTCGGGCCGTCACTGCGGGACTCTCTTAGCGCAGTCGTCAGGGTTCGAAGATGAAACTGTCAAGAGTCGTTGAACATGAAATTATCCTTTCGGACTATGATTCAGGGTGTTTAATTCGTGTTTCGCTACATAAATCAGCTGGCTTTTAACACCGTGGAGATGATAAAACGGGGAAGATCATTCATTGACGTGCTTACCCTGAAGGAGACAGCTGGTTTTAGAAAGCGGCATATTTGACAGCTGACTTGCCGTTTCAGTGTGCACGTAGAGAACTGGTTGCACACGTTCTGTTCCTTATCGTTTTTGCAGTGTAAAAGCAACATAAGAAACTTATTTGTTCTCTTTATTTGTGTTTGTTTATGGCCTCCTTTTCCGTGCTGTCAGTATGTTAGTCTAATGATGAGGCGACTGGTAGCTGATGAACTGGGCGTGATTTGGAAGAAGGGGCGACGCGTATTGTGGTACTATCTTAGAATTTGTTGGAACGTACTGACCTAAATAACGCGTTAACTGCGGGGTCTCATGTGTCCCGGCGGAGATTCGAACCGGTAGCCCCAAATACACATCAGAGAAGCCATCACTTGTTCCAGATTCCTCGATCTTTTGTTTCTTAAAATGCACATCTGTACAAAAGTACAAAATTCGCAGCGACATAAAAGCGTAATGATACAAGTGCCGTTATTTACCTACGCCCTTGTTATTCTACGAGCATGTTCTCCCTGCAGGTAACAGTTCTTCTTTATATAGTCCGTCAGTTTAGAGGCCGAGTAAACTTCACTTGTTTCAGAGTTCTCCATAGATATTGGCATGCTTGCATGTCTCTGCTGAGCGCGCGTGTTTTGCGCTGTAAAGAAGTATCATTTAAGCGTAGTTATCTGAACGAATCAGCATATACCATGATCTTTGTTGCTGGAAACTGGTTTCGGGAGGTTTGTTCTCACTCAGGGCATGGGAATGGGTCACAGTTGCTGTGTTGACCTCACTATCAACTACCTACTGTATGTAATGTCTCATGTTAGAATTATTTGTGATTAACGAGTTGGAAACTGCGACAGGAAGTGGGGTTGGTCTATTTTAAGGTACAGTAGGGTAAACTGGGCAGCTGCTACACGTTAAGGAATTCGTAATTATAACAGGAATTCTATTAAACAGGAAAAGCAGCTGTAGCAGTGTGACTTTACGGGTGATTACTGAGTCCATGTACTGGAAGTAAGTTCAAATCCAGACTCTTACACGGCCACAGGAGATAAAAAAGTAGAGAACTGCATGAGGACACACTGTCGGGTACGTGAGGGCAAAACTTTTCCCAACCTAGCGTGGCATTTAATGTGTCAATACTAAAGAGTCTTTATTATTCATTTCTTACATAACATCAGGTTTCACGTGTTCTGAAGTATTGATATTACTAAAGCTTTGGAAACAAAAAATCCCAACCATTAGAACACACTTTACTTTCAAAGTGAATAAAGAAATTCAGAACAAACATGATTTACTTGCAGGTCCTAAATTATTAAATTAACTGAAGTATTACAAAATTCACCGGATTTGAACTCATGACTGAGTTTTGCGTCACTGGCCTCACTTGCCGCAACTTACAGTGGTCCCACTCACCCCAAGACACACACATGAATAAAACATCGCCAGCCTCGAAGGCCCGTCAATAACCGCCAAAACTACGCATTCAATTTTAGGGCTTCCTGTCCTGTTTCCTTCCTGGCGTTACAGAATTTATGAATAACTCTAGTTATTTTGCATACTAGGCAGTTAAACTGTGGATTATTTATATAAAACGTGACAAAAATTAAAGTTTGCCTGTAAACTGTGGACTGTTATTCATGACGCTGTGAAAAAGTGGATTAGAGGGAAGTCTGTTCCTTGTTAATACTCCAGCTCCCTACAGGGGCTTCAACGTATTATGCAGGAAAAGACATTGCGTGGACACTGTTGTCTCATATGAGGCACTTACCGCTACTTAACTATGCACCCGGAAATTTGTATGGAGGGACGCACGATAAGATTGACAGCGCGTGTAGCGCGCCTCAGATATATGAGACATGGGTGTGAAGTTATTAAGGGAAGAGACAACTTTTGAGACTTGAGCGTCGAAGGGACGTTAGTGTCTGTTTTAATATGAAGGAAGTAGATAATAAGGATGGGGACTGGCTTCGTCTCGCAAAGGATAGTGTGCTGTGTGCGATAGTACGAACACCATAATGAACCGTCGGTTGCCACAAAATGAAGGTATCTCGTGACGAGGTGAGCAACTGTTATCTGCTTAAGAGATTTAGCTGCATGGAATTTTGCTAGTTATTAGTTTCTCGCACCATGTTCATGTGGTGGATTTATGAACAATTTTAGAAGCGTGGTTGTGTTAGATATCTTTTATGCCTTGTAACGTTTTAGTGTCCGATTTTCGTCGGTAAAACTCGTAATAAATGAATATCTCGAATTTTTACGGCGAAAAAATTAACGACAATGAAGCAGACTTCAGAGTGCTGGATTTTTCGTAGTTATACTTGTGTAATATCCGAGAAGCTTAATGGGACTAACTCCAGAAGTTTTAGATTAATGTATGATATTTATATTCGTATTCTCTTTCCGTGGGTCTGTCTTCCGCGTGATAAAGTCCCTGTCCGCGCAGTACGGGATGAGATCAGCTTTACCATAAATTCTCCGGTGTCTCTTAATTCCAGTGCAAGCAGAAACCTGTGGAACTGAAGTTTTGAGGCCATATTCCTTGAATTATCTCTGATGAAGGAATATATCAGGAGGCGAGAAGTAATGTAAAAATAAAATTGTTTCTGTGCCTATGTGTCATGACATGAAGGCATATAGGGGCGTAGAGGTAAATCTCCGCATGTAGTATACCTCGACACCAGATGGAAATGAACTGTTAGCTGCAAGCTACAGCGGCTTGACTCTCAAGTAAGGAGTGCCTCGCTTGCATTTGATCTCAGGGTGGGTGGAACCTAAAGCCCGTTAGTGCGTGGGAGGCCTGGGGTCCACCCTCGGTCGTCCATCTCGTAAGCACTCATATTACTGCGCTGTTCAGTACATGGCATGCAATTCTTTAGCTTTTAGTTTAGATATAACGTGTCATATCAGCGGAAAGTAAAGCGAAAATATGTTTGTAATGCAAGTACTACGCGAGTCAGTAAGGGGAGGGGGTTAAATGAACGTTCGAAGTTGTCAGTGATTCGATATGGGAAGCCTGTGCCTCTAATTTCGCAGGACGGTACCGACAATCGCCTATATGTATGCACGTTTTGTTTGGTATGAAAACCTGCAATACCCACGCTGCAGCATTCCACCGGGACCTGCATAGTTAATTGTTCTGTGTATTATTTGAACCCAGTGTCAGCTCACAATAATATCTTCTTGTCTGTATGAAAAAGTACAGAATACACGAATAAAAGTTGTTATGCTCGCAAGCTTCTTTTCTCTATAGGCTCTGTTAAAGTGATGTAAATATCTAAATCACTTTCCAGTATTTTGACGATACTTTGTTCCTTACAGCTAAGTATGAAGTATAACGCGCACATCGCCAACACGAATCCATGAAACAGGGCAAGAAGCTGTCGACTGACTTAAAAGAACATGCCATTTGATGTCATAACAAACTTCAGTTCTGCCGTCAGCTGCGCCAAAATCCAAACAGACACACAGACTCATCTCTCTTCTTTAGACAACCGTTGATACTTCTCAGTTATTCCTTCCCTTTGTAGATTTTATTTTGCAACTGGCATATGTTAATCGTGGAATCTGTAAGCGATCAAGCCCAACGCCAATTTTCGCAAAGTACTGTTGTGCACTCGTACACTGGTAAAGGTTAAGTACACCCTAGAACAGGCCATGAAGGCCCAGAGAGGGAGTAGAAGTGTAGTTCCACTCTTGCTTTAACCTTGGCACTAGATGTGGGTGGGTGGCCAACATCACGCCCCGGCCGCTTTGCCCCTGGGAAAGAGACCCGGTACTAATTATACAGGAGGCTGGGTGGGCCTTAGGGCCGGTCTGGACGGGTGCAGACAATCTCGCTCCCACCGGAATTCGATCCCCGGACCATCCAGCCCGTACACATACACGGTAGTTTGTGAATTTTCCACGCAGCAGCAATGAGTCGTCACTTTATTTTACATTGCGAATCTAAACTGTTTACAAAGTTTAATATTACCTACTTCTGATAGAACTGCAGAAAAAGACATGTGAAGCCGATGTTCTGCTGTTGCAGACATATAGTCTTACGGATATTGTGCTGTGAAGGTCTTGCTTATATCGTGAAAATTTTATCCCAACAGTAAAATTCAATTCAACCCGGGATATATTTTTTATTGCTTGCAGCTCTAAATGTGTTACAGGATGTTTATTATTAGTAGTCTTGTTTTTCTTGTATATTTGATGCACATTTCCTTAAAAATTCAGACATTCGTCATATTTGAGCTTGTTCATTGTTAAACAGTGTTCTGTATAGAATCTGTGGGGATGTTTGTACTCCGTCTTCATAACAAACTTAATATGCCTATTCCCGAGGACTCAGTGACCTTTATAAAGAGCCACTAAACAGAGAGCTAAATATAATTCTGACGCAGTCTTTGTTTTGTTGTTTTACATTCTATAAAATTTTAACCAAGCTGCTGGGCCAGTAAGTCGCGTCAGTGACTAGCTGCGAGCTGGAAGAACTAGGATCTTTCCGATTTTCGGCAGGGTAAGGGTCGTTTTTCTTGTCTTAAACTGTCCAGACCGGCCCCGAGGCCCCCCATTCATCCTGCCGCATTTGTATCGGGAAGCATTTCAACTCACCATATGAAACACCATTCATATGTCGTCATAACACGGAGTTTAAGTATGCTCAAACAGGGACTGTCACCAGATTGTTGTTACAAAGAGTCATCTTCGTGTGAAGCTGTTACCATTCATTCTTCCTTCCTCTCGCACAAATGGGCTTTGTTGTAAAATTCTTAAGAATTTCGCCCAGGCTTCGGACATTTTTGCCCTTACATACAGTGTTTTATGTGGTAGTTATGTTGCGAAACCAAACAAAATAAACTATTAAACTTTAAATAAATTGAAATAAGATAAAGGCGCAGGTCTGCGGCCGAGTGCTTGCTGGGTTCGTGGGTTCGAATCCCACCGAGGGCATGGATGTTTTTCTTGTACAGTGGTTGTGTTGTCAGGTAGAGGTCTCTGCGACGGGCCGATCCCTCGTCCAGGGGAGTCCTACCGACTGTGGTTTGTGCTTCAGTGTGATCAAATGAAATCACAAAAACCCTCGACACCTGCTGTAAACAAGTAGGTAGAAGAGGGAAGGACTAAGACAGAAAGAAAGAAGTTGTCCCTGTCCACGTCGTACAGGCAGGTAACGTAACGACAGTGATTGGCTGCAGATAGCATTTAACGTTACCTGGGATTAACCGTGTGTACAAATAATGACATATTTGAACCAAATTAAGTGAGAGGCCGATCCCAGTGGCCGTGCGGTCTAAGGCGTAGGTCTGCGGCCGAGCGCTTGCCGGGATCGTGGGTTCGAATCTCACCGGGGGCATGGATGTTTGTCTCTTATGAGTGTTTGTGTTGTCAGGTAGAGGTCTCTGCGACGGGCCGATGCCTCGTCCAGAGGAGTCCTACCGACTGTGGTGTGTGTCTGAGTGTGATCAAGTGAAATAAGCAACCTCGACACCTGCTGTGAGTAGGTAGAAGAGGTCAGGACTACGAACTACGAAATTGAAATAAAATAGAGTCGAACTCGTTTATAAAGTCGTGAAAGGGACTGAATATTTTGTGTAGTTATAAACGAGTGTCTTTCTCACAGAGGAGTTAATTAATTTGTACCACAGAGTATCTGACGCTATAGACGAGGTGTCGTATAAACCGGTGTCGTTATAACTGGGTTCAACTGTACATATATTTTAAATGAACAGGGAAGTCCAGTACCCTCGGACAGCTGGCCGACATGAGCAATTCTGAAATTCATGTTTCACCACTCAACCGATGCACTTATGTTACTGCGTCATCGACACCTGTGGCACGTGACCTGTACTGCGTCTCACACCCCTTTGGTTCTCAGAATTTATTCTCGAGCCCTTATCACAAATCGTTAAAGTAGGATAGTTTTTCAAACCAAAAGATGTAGCTTACCGGTATCTGTAAAGTGAAAATGATGGAATTCAGTATGTATTTTAATTTTACACAGAAGTTAAGAAGCGTGTAAAATGGCGCACTTTAAGTTCAGAGGCTTGTTGGCTTTTCTGCTTTTGCTGTTTTGCTGTGATGTTTCAGAAGAGAGCAAAGCTTTAAAATAGCCACACTCATGTCGTCACTGCCATTCAAGCCGTTTGTGACCTTTGTTTTGATGAGTACGAGTGGTAATAATACCATCTCACACATGTGTGCTCTTGAAAATGGCACAAAGACCTCCAGCGCTGTTTTCGACAGTTGTAGGAACGAAACTAGTTGAGCGCACCAGGAATTCTCAAGTTTTATTTTATCAACCTCAATTTTAATTTCTCCTTTGGCTCGCAGTTCAGCGAGATCACCTTTCATCACATCATTGTTGAAAGGAACCAGGTCAAAAAGAAATGATTCCAATATCCATTTCCCTACGATATAAAGATTTCAAGTGGTAAAATGTCCTTGGAAAGAGTCTCTGGCATGTTTCAAATCCGTTACTACTTCAGTTACAGTGGTCGTTCGTTTAAATTTCAAAAAGACCCTTTCTTCAAACAAAGGAAACTTAGGGAAAATACTTGACTCTATACGCTTTCCCCAAACTTAATATTTCGTAATGAAAGCAAGTAACTTCTTTTTCTGGTCGTCACCATGTTTATACTCAGTTCCTTGTATTTTTCTATTCGCTTCATGTAGATGTGTAAGTACGTGTGCTAACCAATCTTGACAAAGAATAAGTTCTGCATTTTCGAAGTTCTTAACTAAACTACTGCCATGGTTAAAAAAAGCTTATTTATTCGCCCATTTGAGTACAGATTCGGCCACGAAAAAACTTTCTTACCACTCAATAAGAAAAATAAGGATAATGCGTTCTGCACTAATTTCTTCGCAAAGAGCACAGAAGGAGCAGTGATTTAAGGCACGTACTCTGATGAAGATTACTACACTATTCGTAATAGACAAAATTTCCTCCAGCAATGTAAACAATGTCTTTGCCGTGCTTGCATGATTATGCAACATAGAAACTGTCACCATGATACGAAGTATTTCTTGACATACATGTAAACAATTCCTGAATTTTTTTACTAGGATGGCAGGGGCGCCATCTGTACGGATTGTTTCACAGACGCCAAGCATTAGATGACGCTTCAAAAAATAATCTTTGACGAGAGTGAACACATCTGTTCCTTTCTTAATTAATTGCAACGTCTCGCAGAAAAATAATTTTTCTAAAGTTGGTTGCTCCTTTACCTGCTGAACATACCCTAAGACCTGATTCAGCCATCGACGTTAGTTAACTTATCAAGCCGAATACCCACTTCCAGAGAACTATCTTTGATATCTTGCTGATAATATTCTGTCTCATCTCATAAGTTGTAGAAGGCATCATGTCATTTGACAAGGGAACCTCCTGAAGCTTGCAAGTTCTGAGGTTCCCAGAGCACTGATATTGACGATTCTGGTTTTAGGACATTACCCTGTGTTGCGGTTCATTAAATATATCCCGACGTTTTGAAGGAACGTGGCGCCTTCATCTGCAAGACTTGGTAGGTTTACATCCCTAAGACCAGATTCCTGCTGAAGCTTCATTGCACCTGTGGTCTCGATACTATTTTCTAATGCACAAAATTTCACAGATTTCTCAGTTACTATATGAGGCTTTCTTTTGGCACACAACTTATAAACTTTACAGGATGCTTCTCAAGTAATAAAAATTGTAACCTCAACAGGGTTCGCCATAATCAAATGGTATCTTCCTAGACTTCATGGTGTTAGGGCCATGTCGAGCAGCCACATCACCACGCTCTTTATTGAAATATTCAGACAGCTTCGATGGTTTGAGATTGCCTTTTGAAAATATATGTATGGCTGCACATTATACATTGTGTCGTTGGTCCATCTGTCCTTCCTTGTCGTACAAGTGAGACCTTAAATAAATAGTCAGACAAGTCGTCTGTCTTTCTTCGACATAGAAAGAGTTACTAAAGAGGGAGCGGAAACGTAACTTCACACCTTTGTGGTAAACCCAATAAACTTACATGTATTCTTGTGATTCTTTCTCACCACGAATAATATGCACTACAGAAGACACAAAAAATACCAAAGTTCTGGTACCCAGAGACATTAAGAATATTCTCTGTGCAAGTTAAGTCTAACCGATGACCTAACCTAATTCATACAAGGTCGCAGCACGTATTACGAAGGACAGTCAATAACTAACCTTAAGGAGCGTATAAAATGTTAGTATACATTGCATGGTGATGTAATCTGAGTATGTTTTAATTCTGCGTTTGTACTAGTGACCTGTGAATAGGAAAGTTGGCAATACTGGTTGTTTGACGTCATCAGGGCAGTGCAGTTAAAGATGGCTGCTTCACTAGAGACATACACCAGAGAGGAACAGTGCTGTGTAATCTGTTTTTTGAGCAGCGAGGGAGTAAAACTAATTGAAATTAATAGAAGAATGAAGACGCAATATGGAGACGCTTGTTTATCGCTCCAAGTATACGAGTGGGGCAGGAAGTTCAAGAATGGGGTGTCAAACGTAGCTGATGCTGATCGCCCAGGTCGGCCTCACACTGCCTACACACCAGAGACAATGGAGCACGTTGAACGGGTGGTACGAGAAAACCGTCGCGTTACAGCTGATGAGGTTGCCTTGGAACTTGATATTAGCCATGGTTGTGCTCACCATATTATGCACGATGTACTCCAATACCACAAAGTGTGTGCAAGATGGGCGCCAAGAGTGCCCCTCGGAATGGAGACTGGGACCGCCTCAGACGTCTGGATTTTCACTGTGCACGTGCCGGAGTCGCAGATGAAGGGTATTCAAAACTGCTTGGTCGGTGCCAACCGAAGTCGCAGAAGAAAGTCAATCAGAGGTGCCTTTTCGGTGAGGCGGAAGCCTTTACTTGGGCGCGTTGGCATGGCTTACGTTTTGTCGGAGTACGGTCTTGTCAATCTGGGACGCAGAGGCGTGGTTTGTGTTGTATGTGGGACAACATTACAGAACAATTTGACGTATCTCGCACACACAAAAATGACATCTTGCACCCCAGGATGAGTTTACACCACAGGTTAAGAATCACTGATCTACAGCTTGATGATCAGTATCTGTTTGTGGAACCAGTGTTGTTGATACGATTTTCAGTTGTCTTTTTATGACACCTGTCTAATGTTTAATACCTGTCTGAGTTTGAAATAGGTAAGCACTGCGAACTGTTTCTTATTTTCTGAGCTGGAACATGTAATCTTTCTCGATATATTTCAAAAGCTCCTTTTATAATGACAACAGTTTTATAAAGTTTAGGATTTCTTTGCCCATCACGGTAGGAGCCCCGCACACTTTACGTGATTTTTTATCGTGTTTCAGATTAAGAGCACATCTTCAGAATGCCAATATTCAAGGGTAAATACCGGAAGGGGCACGTGGAGGAGGAGGTTATGTAACAAGCTTGATTTCAGTTAGTACCAAAAGAAATGCCCCAGCGAGAAGGATCTTGTTTGTTTTTTGTTTGCTTGTTTGTTTTTTCTTTATTTGATTGATTGATAGATCGATTGATCGGTTGGTTGGTTAGTCGGTTAGTTGGTTGGTTGGTTGGTTGGTTGGTTGGTTGGTTGGTTGATTGGTCAGTCTGTCGGTAGACCGCTGGTCGTTTGCACGTCCGTCGGTGGGTTGGTAGTTAAGTGAGTAGGCGTCCGGGAAAACAGTCGTATTATCGTAACAATCATACCGAATGCACAGATTGGGCTACATTATGGTAAAATTTAGACTTTCCGAATGGTACAGACAGTTGGTACATATTGTTACCTTTAGGCTTTAAAACGCCGAAACAGGCTGTGGGCGTATGTGGACAAGTCCAAGCGGGCAAGGAGGCGTCGTAGTCGGCCAGGATGGTTAAAAGTCGACATGGCGTGACAGTAACACTGTAAGCAGTGGTGATGCACAGTGGAGCACTTTCAATATGCAAATATTCCTCGTTCACTAGTTAGATATTCCTGCATTTGAGGGTCTCTGAATTTGTCGCATGCTTAACAAGTACGAGCAGGTGGTATTAGAGAGTAATTTCTAGTGTTCAAATAACCCCTCATATTTTGCAGCCATCTTAAAAGTATTGCTGTCTGTCATAATTTATTACTTGTTCAAAAAGGAGTGTTTCCAAAGGTTTTTTTATGTACCTACCATCAGACACAACAACAACAACAACAACAACAACAACAACAACAACAACAACCTTGACTTGTGTGTGCGTGCGTGCGTGCGTGCGTCTTAATTTGGATTCCAACGAAATGATTTGCTTCTGTTCAATATGTGAGATGTGTCGGTGTTACTTCCAGAAGAGGCAGGTCTGGCGGCGATTGCAGAAAGAAAGCGTCCCGAAGACCGGACGGAAGAAGACAAAATGGCGTTGCTGGGACGTCCCAGGTTAGGAGACATCACGAGAGCACAAATCCGTTTGAAGGAGAGTAAGGAATTCAAGGTAGGAATATCTTCAATTAATTGAAGCTGCTTTTATTTAGGTAGAAACTTGACCGACATGTTATTTTCGGAAACTGTGTTATTTTTTAGCTAATATAAATGTGAAATAGTTTTAGGCAGTGATGTTGTAAGTGTGGCAGAAAATATGTTTGCAGACAAAAGGGGCGAAAACTGGATTTTGCCAATGATCTTGTACTTATTTATTGTGGACTGAGTAATGAAACAACTGAGAAATTTGTTGAATTGAAGTGAGGTATTATAAGAACGCTGAGGTTATCCTGATATTTCAGACATTTCCACGGGGTAACATATTTTCAACTTTTTTGCTTGTGCCATGAAAATTACGAAACGAAGTTCCCAGATTATGCAGTTATAAGTAATTGACTAATTGCTGTCTTTATTGCGGCGATTTGAAATTCGGCTCAACTATAGGTTGTTTATAATTATGTACAGTGGAATCTGACAAAGATATCTCGAAAATGTATTTACGCGAAGGGATTAAAATGTTGTGTGCGTCGATTACATATACCTACGTAACAAATAGGTCAGTAAGTATCAATGCAAAAGAATAATTCAGTATTTGTAGTTGTTTTGTTGCAAGTGACAAATGAAGAGACGTTTTTAGAACCTCGCCCAACCTCCAAGCTAGAGGACCACTTGTTGGCTGCCCGCGACTGCTTGTTCAATGTATTCGCAGCTCACCTGCGTATCTGGAGGCCGTTCTTTCCATCCGCAACCTGAGGACGCGCCATGCCATGATGACAGGGACCCACTTATCACGGAATGCGACAGACAACCAGAAAACTTCTGTCTGGGTCTCTGCAAAGTTCGTGCCTTCTGAGGCTACCTTTATGTACGGTTATCGTACCGTCTACCCTATATAGCCTACACGAAGATGTGTTTTGGTATTTGAAGAAAAGGAAATGAAGCGTTCAATTAAGATGGGGCTACTTTTTTTTTCAAGTTTTCTAGGTTAAAAGTTCTTCAAGTTTTTAGGTAGGAACAGGCAGGCCTAATCCTATTTTATCGACCCACTATTCTAATCTACCTTAATATTTTCCGAGGGTACATGAAAGTGCGGTTTCTGGACAAGCATGTAGTGTTGAAACGTTAAACATAAAATTACGACAGCTATTGAAAACTTAACACCAGATAAACTCGCACGGCTTTGTTGCCTCAATATGCACCATACATATCGCAAGCAGTAAACAGGTGAAATTTTGCTAACACAATTTCTTTCTTTATGTGGTAATAACAGATTTAATTTCATTTCGGTTACGGAAATCGTGCTTCGCTGCAGCGACCATATTTTTGGATATTATGTACATACAAATACAAAGGTTTGTAACGTTTTGCAGAAGCTTAGTAAACTAGAACCATTCCTTTAGTTATTCATAATTATTCCTTTATTATTCATAATTGTAGTACACAGAGAAAGTGCCGTCTAATTATTTAAAAATATGGGGCACCAATTAAATCACACTGGGACTGGTAAACCAACGTAGATGTAAATTTTATGTAGTTTGGCACTCTTTGCTCTGGACATAACCTGTGGCTTTTTTACCAGCTGCCTTTATCACGATTTTGCTTTAGAACATGTGACAGCCATAACTTACGTTTGCCAAAGACTCTGGCGATGACGCCAGCATAAGCGTCGAAACGCGCTTTTACTAAAGCAAAACAACAATTGCGGTAATGGCAGGTGAGTTATTACTTTTGGATACTTACGTAATCGTTGAGTGATCTTACATATAAAGTTGTCAAATCGGGTTAATATGGTCTATATGTGTGCGCACAGTCTGTTCGGAAAAGGGGCCGGGAGGGGGGAAGGGGGAGATAAAGCTTGTTATATTCAACCATCCATATATGTTGAGTATACGTCCATACATCACAGCTTGTGTCACAGCGACGATATGCAAGACAGGAGATCAGGATACCATTGTCAAACATCGACACCAGCTCATGCTCTCTGCATGTTTTTCGGACACGAAGGCATGGTACAAATCAAAGCAGAGTACCTGGGCTAATTAAATGAAACATGTCAATTGGGTCAAGAGGGTCAATTGGGGTGGATGTTTGGACAAACGTTTCCTGAACTCTTAGCTTGACTATCGCTGCAGCAGCACAGGCTATAATGCTTTGAACTGTATTTTGTCATGTTTGGATATGACAAGATTCTCTTCCCCTCCCCCAAAATAGTTTTAGAGAAAATGCTACGACAAATAGGTGGTACACTACGTTCACCGGATTTGTCAATTTTGTGTGATAATTTTATGTAGGATCATTTATGTATCATGTAAACATCCACAACTATGTAACAGTCACAGCCACTTCAGTTTTCAATCCCGATATTTTATAAGTTTTGATTTAGTAGGGCGTCTACATCCCTTAAATAAATGGTATGCTCTTATACTATGCACTGCATAATGTATATTTCATCTGTAATTCTATATAGCCTACGTGTGAAGGTGGGTATCGCTCATTAATACGTCAGGTGATTTCCCTGACATTTGTATTCCAGTCTGCTGTCCACAGATATAAAGGTTAAAAGGTACACAACGATAATTTTACCTTTTGTTTGGTGTGGGTGTGAAACTTGGTCTCTCACACTGAGGGAGGGACATAGGCTGGGAGTGTTAGAGAATAGGGTGTTGAGGAAGATACTTGGCCTAAGAGGGACGAAGTAACAGGGGAGTGGAGAAGGCTACGTAACGAGGAGCTGCATAATGTAGGCCTATACTCCTCACAAATATTCTTCGGGTGATCAAGACAAGAAAAATGAGATGGTCGGGGCATGTAGCAGATATGGGGACAGGAAAGGTACATACAGGGTTTCGGTTGGGATACCTGAGGGAAAGAGACCACTCGGAAGACGTAATCATAGATGGAAAGCTAATACTAAGATGGATCTCCAAGAAGTGGGATCGGGCGCATTGACTGTGTTGATCTGGCTCGGGATAGAGAAAGGCTGTGGACTGCTGTGAATGCGGTAGTGAACCTTCGGGTTCCATACAATGCGAGGAATTACTTGCCTAGGTGAGGACCTGCTTGTTAGCTTCTCAGGAAGGACTCTAGGCCATGGAGTTAGTTAATTAGTTTGTTAGTTAGTCAGTCAATTTAAGGATCTCCTTCAGGTTGGCCTCGCAGTCCGAAACGTTTTGAAGAATAAAATATATTTGCGACTTACAGTTTCTGTGTACCTCGTTGCTTATATGAAATTCTTTTAGTTACGTCATAAATCGAAACGACCACCGAAAATGATGTGTATTCTGTGATGAACCTCAGGTTGACACCGTATATTGTACAAAGGCAATTCGTTTAAGCGTTTTTTATAGAAGTGCATGCAAACTAGAAGTCACAACATGTTGAGACACGCACACAGTTTGGCCGCACTGAGAGGGAAGTTATTGGCTGCTGAAATGAGGCCTGTTATGTTGTGTATAGTTCAGTGAAAGAGCCGGCGAGGAGAATTGTTAATTCAGCGTTATACGTCCCGAATTCAGGACGGAAATATCTAGAAACCTGGTGCAGCCGAAGGCCATGTTTTTCGGCGTACTGATAAAGAATTTACAAAGAGGTAAAAAAAGCCTTGCTAGGTGAATGGTTCTGTTTAGACGGGCTGGACTAGCTGGTGTGTATTTGATGAATGTGCACGATATCGGTGAATATGAACGATAGTGGTGGCAGTCAGGGTTCATCGATGAGGGGTCGATTCAGTAGGGCAGCAGATAGCTAAACTCTTTCTGTTCGAAGGTGTGAGCTTCTTTCTTCATCATACAGGATTTATCTGTAATATAGCTAATTATTATACTAGTAATATCAACTTTTTAAATTCGTTATGAAGAAGGATAGGTCCGAAGGTGATAAATACTTAAACATAAATGAGGAAGTAGTAAATAAGGAAATAATTATACAAGTATTTACCAGTATTATAGAATTGAAAATATCAAAATGCTAGTGGAAAAACCAAGTGAAACAAGCAGTGCAAGGTGTAGAGGAAGTGTGGGAGAAAGCATTGTAAGTAGTTGTAATTTATTGTGAGAATAGATGAGATTAAAACCCTAATGAATAAATAGTATAAGATAAACGCTGGCCATTAGTAATAAATATAGTGGAGATGGACTGGCAAAGGCCTTGTGTTACCTGTCAAAGCGAAAGACATGTACCTAGTCAACACATATAATTTGACTTTATTTGACTCATTTGATTCTGTCACGGTAGAAATGAATTAATTTTTGACGTTCCCTTATTCACGCTACCCAACGGTCACACGAATAAAGTGAGCCTGCTTTGCAGTATACTAGGCGCTTACTGGAAATATTGCCGTGAGAAAAACAAACACCGTGTTGGCAACGATGTTATTGTGGTAATTAGTGTCGGATTAACGCCGTCGTGGTTACCGTAATCTGGCACTAGCTAGCAACAGTAGGATTGAACCGCCTAGTTTCGGGTTAACAATTTGCCTATGTTGGGGATCGATGTGACGAACCAATTTGGTTTAATTCAAGGAACAACATTTCCTCCATATGTCAATAAATATGCATTAAAGGTCAATTTAATTTCGTGGGTAAGATATTGGCCGAGAAATGCTGGGATTTAAATTTTAAAATTCACATGTATATATAAGCATATGCCTGTTGTTCCCATTTTGATCAAGGCGCAAAAGTCTCGATCAAGGCGTAAAGTCCCATGATTATAAATTTAATACTCTCATTTATTGAGGACTGTAGGGTATACATAATTTGGTCAAGTCCTTGAACGACAGTTTTAATCCCTAAAAATAATCATGTCTCTTATTTCACTTTTTATCAAGTTATCAAACAATACGAGTAGTTTTCCGTACCAAAAATAACTTGCACCCATTTCCCGTTTGGTGAAGTGATTTTCCATTTACCCTTCACTTTTGCGTACAAATTAGCTGCCATTTTAAGTGTCCTACTTAGCCCCGGGCAGTGCACCACATGGCTCTTCTATCTCATCCGATGCGTGGGATAGAAATTGCTGAATTCAACGCTGCCGAACTTCGTATTCACATCATATGACAGCTCATTTATGTGCCTATGTAAGATCGACAGCAGGGACATTTCGGCTGAAATAACAGATCACTTGTGTACACGTTCCTTTTTCGAATAATGAGAAAGTTGTCCTCCTTCCTCTATTTTACCTCCAGAACGGTTTAACAGATGTAGACGAACCCAAAACTTTACTTTCATAATCTCTCAAAAACTGCTCATTATTCAAAACATTAATACATGAAAAAACAGAAGCCCCATTAGCCTCAAACACTTAATGTAAAATATTTTTCAACGTAGTGAACATTTAACGATGTAGAGGGAACTTTACTTGACTACTTTATTGTGCTATTCACAGTTCAGCCCAGTTTTGCCGCAATAAATTCTTCTTGCTAACACGAAGGCCATTAATTTGTGCAAGATGGCCTAAAGCGCGCTTGGATTGTAATGAAGTTTACAGTTCCTTTATTGTTTCTTAGCGTACTAACGCGTCTTAAACAACTCTTTCTCTAATGAAGCACATTTCCCTGTTTCAGAATACTGTCGATAAGCTTGTCCAGAGAGCAAATGCATCAATTCTAATAGGGACGTCCTCTTGGAAGGAACAGTTTGTTGAAGCTATCACCGTCAGTGCCGGTAAGTTCTTACACCAGTGCCTCCAGTGTGTTAACGGGCATCGTTTGTAGCAAGTGGCCGTCCCGTGTGTGTTCGTTTGACAGAGAACGTTCCTTCGAGAACAAATCCTCTACCATTGTTGGACTCTCCTGTACGTGCGTCCTTGAATTGGGTAGGGTCGTGGGACACTACGCGGGCAAAGTTCCGCTTCTGGAAATCTTTTTTTTTTAATTACCGTGTTCAGGTCCTTTTCCCTAGCAGACGAAATCAGTCCTTCCCTCTAGAACAGACGAGAAATACATATAAAACTTCAATTCAAAACACGAAGAGGCCGTGTGTGTATGCGATATAGGAGGACAGTATTAAAAAGCATTTTAGACATACGGAACGTGAGGATGATACAATTGATTCATTTGACTCAAAACCGGGGTTGGTGGTTGACTTGACTGTTGTGAACATGCTAACGAAACTTCCATTTCACCACGTGAGCAAGGAGGACCTTTGTCCATAATTATATTTAAAATCTAAAATAAAATTGTATTTGTTTCAAGATCCCGGTCCTGTTAATTCCGCACATTCCAATTCCTTAAGTGGAAGTAAGGCTGTGTATTGTGTGTGTATGTGCGTGTGTGTTTTGTGTGTATGTTTGTGTGCACATGTGTGTGTGTTTGTATGTGCATGCGTGTGTGTTTGTGTGTGTGCGTGCGTATGTGTGTGTTCGTATGTTTGTGTGTGTATATGTGAGTGTATGCGTATGTGTGTGTGTGTGTGCTTTTGTGTGTTTGTGTGTGTGTTTGTGTGTGCGGGTGTGTGTGTGTGTGTGTGTGTGTGTGTGTGTGCGCGCGCGCGTGTGTGTGTGTAACCGCAAGTCATTGTGCAGGTGTACTATAGTGCCTTTCGGATGTTAGTATTTGCCTGAAATGGTGATGTTTGGATTCCTAATAATATTATTAAATAAAAAGAAAACCTCTTACGACATGAATAAGTAGCCAGGATGTAGAGGTGGAACAATTTTGTTAAGCGCTCGACGAATATCTTCGCGTTTACTGCAGTAAAAACATCGATGATGAATTTGTGTCCCACACGGGTGCCGGTCGGATTGTCTGAGGATAATTTATCTTTTAGTAACGCTTCAAATATATCCCTCCTATTATCGCAGTGAGGATCAGAGGATGAGAAGCTTCAGAGGTTGAGAAAAGAACCATTTTAATAAGGATAAATTGCACATTATACAAGATTTATGCCGCTTGAAGAAAATTATGTTTTTATTCCCTCCTTCTGCACACAAACTAGAAGAAAGAAAAACAACTGATGGTTAAACAAGAAGATTTTCGACATGTTGCCAGAAATGTAATCGAAATATCTCACGCTTCTTGAAGATGAAACATGTGGCCCTACTAGGACCATAACTGCTATACGTACCAACACGTAACAGAATTCACTGCTTATAGCATCCAGTAATACTCAGTGCCTGTAATTTTATATGAGATATTTACGAACTCTGTGTTGGATCATAAGCATGTAACAAGCAAGCTTGGCTTTATTCTTTTTACTTTATATATGGCAGTAAATCCTTTTTATTAAGTACGTAGACGCATTTAGTAGGAGTCTAAAATACATTCGCCACCAGTCTCTGTTAATTCGCCCCTGGCGAATGGGCGAACATGGCATGGGAGAAACGCCCCATTATGCAATTACTTTAGGAATTTTTACAGCGAACACATTAGCAGTGTTTAGTGACAGACCCCAGTTCCTAATCGACCAGTTAGGAAACCTTTGTGTGATATAATGATAATTTATAATGTCAGTAATTTTATCAACATTTCGAAACGTAACTTACGTTGATGGCGTGCGTAGTGAATTATATTAACCCGTTTAACTACCGTGAAGCAGTTTCGCCTGCTTCCATGACATGCCATGTTTACATTTGCAGTATATTTGGCGGTGAGGTATTGTCTCGTATACGCTTTATTTTCTGAACATCGAGGTTCAATTTGGAACTCTCTAAACAGATTATGGCGAAAATTTAATACGATGTATACTGTCGTTAGTATCTTGAAATGCATTCTACAATTACAGTTCTCTTTCGAGAATGATTTACATTTGCAGAAGATATTATTTGTGAAAATTTTCAAATTTTTAATTAACACATAGATGTGAATATTTCGTAAAAGAAAAATGTGAGGTTTTAAAACTTTCATCCCTCTGAGCGTAAAATCACTTCACCCGTAATTAATGCGCTGGCCGTTGTAATGAGCTGTTTATGGATGTTCGTTTGATTCTTTGTGTTTTGGATTTTAAAGAAAAGGAATTGCGATTATTGATTTTCCTTAAGCTTCGCCATTAGGAGCCTTTATTTTCGGTAATACGATTACAGTAGGCGTAATTGAGTGTTTATTTTCTTATGAATTTTGTACGATGACACTCGGTTGCTAATTTAGCTGCTACAGCTTTTTGTCTTTACTGTCATATCTGTGAGAAGAAAGATACACTTTTTGGCAATATTAGGAATTGGAAGTACACCACATGCAAGTTGTTAGTTTCTTTCACTTTCTTCTAGTTTCTGCATAGAGTTTATATTTATTAAAACCTGGGGAAAACGAGAGTACAACTGAAAGTATTATATACTTTTGAAACCTAAGATGTAATTTGCCACGGAAATCAGAAACTCCAAAACATATTTTATTACCCATCTTCGGATACTAACTGAGGTTTCACGTCTTAATTGGACTTGTGCTGATTCAGTTACTAGAGAGTAAGAAATTTAAATTGTAATAACAATAACAAAAATGTTTACTGACTTCTGTCTTAGATGTTAATTTTATGTCTAAATGTATTCTTTTGTTTTGGTACAATGATTTCATCAGGTTCTAACGACAGACAATTTTTCGATTCCATAAATCTGTGTCAACTGTATTATTTTGGATGGTGACTATTTATAGTGACTTGTACGGATCTGGAAGGGGGCGGTCGTGGTATATTTCACGGTACAGCTCAGTATTTGATGATAGTGTAAAACCTGCCATTATTGTCTTTAAACCGGCTATGATTCGAACAAGATAAAAAATACGGCTTTGTCACTGTACTAACGCTTCCGATCGCCGTAGTGAAGTGTACGAAAGATTAAAAGATGATGAGATCGTATGCATGGCATGGATACGGAGGCAAAGTTCAGTGGTATGTCTGTGTTTCATGCATGTAACTCGTTTTACTATGCTAATGGTAAAGGCGTGTTCAAATTCCACGTGGAATTATTTCTTCACCCCTTTCTAATTTGCTTTGTCCCTTTCGTACCCTCACCTCCTTTCCGTTTAAACAATGAACTAAGCTATACCTTTATATCACTCAGGCAGCACATTTACGAACATGGAGTTTGGCACCCGTGTCAGTACCTGAAGACTACATGTCTGCATGAAAGAAGCGTGGCAACGATATGTATAATATACACAATAGTCAATTGTGAAGCGTTTATTTTTTAAGGAGTTTCTGGTAAGTAAAAGCGGCCGCTTGTAATTGTCGACGGATTCACAGCTATCGTTGCGTACGTAAGGATAAGTCGCAAAACTCGGCCTCTGGGCTGCCCTATATCTGTCCGTCTGTCACACGTAAATATTGGAGAACTGTTAACGCGTTTCAGGAGTCTGGGAAGTCTTCATAAAATTTATGTGCATTTTCCAACTTAAAAAGCGGGAGAAGAAAAACTGCCACTATAGAGGAAAACTTACATACGTTTCTGCGCGCAACGTAAGTGGAAGTCATACAGTATCTATCAGACCCAAAACTGTTTTGAGCACGCTGTAGAGGAAAATGAACCACGAAACTTTTGCCAATTGGAGATCTTTCACACTCTAAAAACAATTAATTTTAGAGACAGTTTTGCAAGTCTGAGACAGTCTACACTGCTGCCATGTCGTACAGTTTAGGCCAAGTAAAATGCTGCTGCTATGATACCGTACTATGATGAATTTTTTTCATACGTCGCTTTAGAAATAAGAGAAGATCAAACGGTTACGTGTCTCAGTGTAAAAACAAAACGGTCGCTTGCATTCACAAAGTTACTCTTGTGAACCTTGGACGACTCCTCGCCTGTACTGACTGAGGATTTCCGTTTCTTCCAAGACAGTGCCGCTGTAGGACATTCTTTAACACCTCCACATATTCCTATTCATCGCATTCCCCATATAAATATCCAGTCGCCTTAATCGACTGGAAATAATTTGATTTACTGCGACAGTGCTGTTAACTTACCTAGAACCTATTTTAAAACCGTTACTACCTATAAACGAGCTTTAGATCTTTCTAAATTGCCTCCAAATATCAAGCGTAGTTATGTGTGGCGTAGGAGAACTGCAGCGAAGAACGGCTCTTGCAGAATTACCGTATACACTTTCTATTCCTCATGTTTGTGCGTGAACTAATGAGTTTTCTCCGAGTAATTAGATTAAATAGCAGTGCAAGGAGTTGCTTCCTTGCTTGCTTGCTTGCTTGCTTGCTTACTTACTTATTACTTACTTGCTTATTTGCTTGCTGGCTGCCGTTGCAGCTTTCAGAGAGTGTGGCGTAACTAAATAGCGCATGTTGTGTCTAACTAGTCCTACGCAATTTTGCACTGAAATATTTTAACTCGACAACAGGATTTTAATTCTTTGTCACACCTGGTAGACTTTTGCATGTACGTGTATTGTCTCCGTTATGGAAATTAGAGTGATACTAATATAAAACTTATTTCATATTTGTCTGTTATTAAGTAATAGAATTGCTAAGTGTAGAGATAACAGTAAAGTTGTTTCTGTGCACGCCATGAAGGCATATGGAGAAGTGGAGCGTAGATCTACTTATACATAGTCTGGGCACTAGATATGGGCGAATGGATAGCTTCACGGCCCGGTCGCTTTATTTCTGGGGAAAGAGCCCCTGATGCCCTTTCGAAGGGGAGGATTGATGGGCCCCACATTCTGTCTGGGTGCTTGGGAAGAGGGATAAATCCCTTACCCCTTCCTGCAATTGAATCCCACAGCCTAGTCATTACACTGATTACGCTATCCTTGCACCTTACAATTTTTTTAATAATAAGTGGCTCGTAAAGGATTTTAGGAGAATAAAATCTTTTGGCAAATTTTTATGGGGTATTGCATTACGAAAAAACAAGGCTTTTTATTTTGTTTCTGTAGCAAATGCCTATTGAAACACCTGTGAACTGTTCATCAAATAATTTACTATACAGTGTAGATCAAAGTAAAAAAAATGTCTATGTCCCCAAAAGAGCGAAGAATGGGGCCTGGTGCAATATCAGTTCAGTACATACTCAGAGCCAGATATTAACCTGATTAATTAGTAAATAATTATTTAACTGCCTAACCTCCCTCTGGTCAGTTTATTTCCTTGTGTGCTGGTCCAGTATAACACCTGAGTTACATAAAACTGAAGTATCAGTCTTCTCGAAATTTGCTAGAAGCGTACAGGAAACATAGCAAAAATTTCATGAAGATCAGTGTTATATATTAGAAACACGTTGTAAGTGATATTTGCCTAATGACGAGCAATAAAGTAATTTACTAATGTGCAATGTGGAACCTCTAATGAGATTAGCTTGGCGACATTATCGGAACTCTTAGGATATTACCAGCAGTGAAAGACTATATATGAGAGGCGAGACCTGGCACAATAAAATTGTGTAAGAAAGTTTAGTACTTTTATGCTAAGAAGTAACAACTTACCACGCGTAGTTTCCTTACATATTTCAATCTGTACAGTGATACTGCAATAACTACAACTTAATGAATGATTAATTTTAATTTATGAAATATTGTTTACGATTACCTTTCGTACTTTTAAAAGTTTTAACTGTAAATTTAAGTACTTGCCCTGTCGCCGTGTTTGTAATTCCTAACACGTAAGATAACAGTCACGCGTAGTTACACGGGAACTGTAGTCATTTAAATATTACGTTCCTATGTGTTTTGTTTGCTATCGCCGTCAAATATAAAATTAATACAAATACGGTGCAGTACGACATAAGTTTCGCGAGGCTGTTATCTTGTTTTGTATCATACATAAAATTGCCGTAATAAAATTGTATATTTGTCAAAGATCTAGTACAACCCAACAATTCAGGACACAGGTATTAACCCCACCGCCGAATTTCACACTGTGTTATTCCACGAAACTGGTGACATCTAGTTTCATGATGTTCGAGCAACGTTTTGTGGGAATCCTTCAATATATCTAAAAGTTATTGCTGATAAATATATAGTAACACACTGACATGTTATTATACCTGCGGGTACCTTTCCATGCAAAATATATGAGTTAAAACAAACCAGAGAGAATCTGTAACATCGATGCAAACCTCTTGAAAGTTACAAACACCCGTATAAATATCTGGCTGCTACACTGCCATTGGGATCTGTAACACTGTCGTCTGCATAGCAAATTATAGACTACACATAGAACTTGCGTTTCAAGAAGGTCGCTGGATTACGGCGGCCAACAATGCAAGGAAATATAAACAGATAGCAAAAGTGTTCAACCGGGTTGTTATTGCTTATACGAATTTCACAATCTTTCTTATAATATTCCAGGATTACTTTCAATAATTCCTAGACTAAAGTTCAGGTTTATGTATGTAATTTAAAGTTTCATTACTAGTACGATAGCGGTCTTATGAGATGTGAAAGTCTGTCGTTTCGGAAGACTGTGCTGTTCACATCTTCAGCTACTAAATGTTTGAAAACTTCGAAAGTAAATTTCATGATCTGAATTGATCATATCCCAAGACGATGCGATACTATGTCGTAATTCGACGCATAAGATCAATAAATAAGAGAATGACGCGGTGAATCTTCTGCTCACCCTCTCTGCCCGCAGTAAACCACTTGACTTGGCTCCGGGGCGACGCCTTGCAAGCGCAGCTCTAGGGAAGATGTCTGTATCTTACACGTGTCTTGGACTGTGTATCCGAATGTTTTTAGTTTTGTCAGAAAATATTTTTCGAATGGAATAAATTTTCCTGTCCATTTCCCTGTTCTTATGAATATCCTACTAACTACCTAAGTGCATGGAGCAGAATCCTTCTTGAAAGCTAACAGGTTCTCAGCTAGTCAAAAAAATTCCCTACATTTTATGGAACCCGAAGCTTCATTACTGCATTTACGAAAGGCCACCACGTGTCTCTGTCCTAAGCCAGATTCATCCATTCCATGGCGTCCCACCCCGCTTTTGAAGATTCATCTAAGTATAGTTGAACTCGGTTATAACGTCGTGAAAGGGACTAAATATTTTGTGTTGTTATAAACGAATGTATAACGAAGAGTATAATGTTATGGTTAACAGTGAGGAATTAACTGGTACCACAGAATATCTCACACTATAGGCGAGGAGTGATATAAACCGATGTCGTTATAACCGGGTTCAACTGTATGATCTTTCTATCTACGTCTAAGTCTTCCAAGTGGCATCTTTCCCTAAGGTCTCCCCTAAAGCCTGTATGCACCTCTCACGTCCCCCATACCTGACGCATGCCCCACCCGTCTCATTCTTCTTGATTTGATCACCTGAATAATATTTGGAACGGTGTACAATCATAAAGCTTCTCGTTATACAGCCTTCCCCACTCCCCTGTTACCTTCTCCTTATTAGACCCAAATATCTTCCTCAGTATCCTACTCTCGAACAGACTCAGCCTATGTTTCCCTCTGATTGTGAGAGTCCACGTTTCACACCCATAAAAACAAAAGGCAAAATTATAGTTCTGTATGTTTCAGTCTTTATATTTTCGGATAGCAAACTGGAAGAAAAAAACGTTCTGCACTGAATGATGCCAAGCATTTCCCGACTTCAGTCTGCTCCTGATTTCTTCATGAATGGGATTTTGATTCGTTAGGGTTGTTCCCAAATATTTGAAATATTTCACCCTTTCAGAGGATTTTGTCCTGCGTTCTGATCTCGAGACATCACCATGTGCTTAGTTCTCTCAGCATATATCTCTAGACCAGTCTCCTTACTGACGACTACTAAAGCTTCTGCATTTTTCTTTATGCTATGTACGCTTCCGCTCAATATATTAACATCATCAGCATAAACCAGAAGCTGATGTGTACCATTCAATTTCAAGCCCTCCTGGTTTGCCTGAACCCTCCTAATAGCATATTCTAAAGAAAGGTTGAAAAGCAATGGCAATAAAACTTTTCCTTTTTTTAAAGCATTCTTAATAGGAAACATGTCAGACAAATATTTGGCTACCCGCCCTTTGCTATAGGTTTCTTTCTTATTAACCTTACTAGTTCCCTGGGGATACCAAACTCAGTGAGAATATTATACAAGACCTCCCTCCTAACTGAAGCATAGGCTTTCTTGAAGACTATAAATAGCTGATGCTCTGCCTCATTGTTTTTCCATTTTTTCTCAAGTATATGACGAATGCATAATATCGTATGATCAGCAGTTGACCTGTTACGTCGAAATCCACACTGATGCTTGCCAGTAATTTTCTCTGCATATGGAGCTGACCTTCACAGAAGATTGTTGGATAGAATTTTGTATGTGGTTGACAAAAGCGACATGCCTTGATAATTACTATAAGCTGTTTTATCACTCTTCTTATAAATAGGCACAATGACCGACTCCTTCCACTCCTCAGGCAATTCCCACTTGTCCCAAATAGAAATAATAAGTTTATGGATCTCAGACCGAAGTATCCTACCCCCTGCTTTAATCAGTTCTGTTGGAATCTGCTCAGTACCTGGTGATTGGTGTCTCTTTAGCTTTACAACAGGCATTTCGACCTCACTGGCACTGGGCTCAGGCACTGGGCTCAGGCACTGGGCTCAGGCACTAGTGGCTCTGCTGTAGGTATTTCACTCTGCCTAACATCATTAACCCCACTTTCTTTCAATAGCTGGAAGAAATGGTACCTTCACCCAGCCACAATACTCTGGAAGTCTGCAGCCATATCACCTTTCACGTCCTTTACTATATTAGTTATAGGCTAGTAACCCTTCTTAAAGTCATTGATGCCCCTATACAAGTCTCTGATATCCTTCAAATTCATTAATTTTAGCTTTCAAATATTCCTTCATTTTGTTCCCGACATGTCTACTAGCTTCACGTCTTACAGTGTTCAGGTGATGTACGTTACTTTGGTTCGGATCCTGTAACCACTGCACTTTAGCCTGCTCTCCCGAATAATGTGAACACTCTTCATCAAACCATAGTGTACGCTGCTTCCATTCATACAGACCTAGACTGTCTGTAGCTGAGATTTTGGTATCCTCTTTAATGTTTTCCCAAGCGCTGTTTGTGTCCTTGGTATCATGTAAGTTCTCCAAAGCTGCAGCCCTGTTTAAGATTTTAAATCTGAAGCTAGATTTTTTATGTGGTAATGTTTATTTCTCTAACACCATTATCATTGCTATGCTCATGGAAACTTTTATTCCCAGTCTTCGACATGAAAATATTCTCTGTCCCCAGTTCTGCATTAACAATCTCCTACCAGGATTATTGTGTAGTACTTAGGAAAGTTATCAAACACTTGCTCTAATTTCGGATGGAAACTCTCCTTCGTGTCATCCCTTCTATCCTCAGTTGGCGTATGCGCGTTTAGAGCAATAGTGTCACACCAGCGACGTCTGTCCCCTAGGTATGACAACTTATCACTAACGGACTCTACTCTCTTAACTGCTCATGCTGTTCTCTGATATACAGTACAAAAGTGCTTTCCGGAATTGTTGATTTTCATTTTTCTCCATAAAAAAATATATAATCCTCTGCTCGTACAGTGTCTCTTCCTTTGTCCCACCTAACCTCCTGTACACCCACTACGTCTAATCCATACCTCGCTAATTCCCTGGCCACTGCCGTAAGTGACCCTGAACTGTACAGGCTCCTCACGTTCCAAATACCGAATCTGATGTCCCTTTTTCATTGTTTATGTTGGACCACAGATCAGTCCAGGTCCGAGGCCTGTGAAGTGTTTCGTAACATTGTAATTTTTTACAGTGAGGAGCTTTAAGCACCTCGCCCAACTCCCAAGCTGGAGGACTATTTATCGGCTACCTGCGACTCCTTATTCAATCAATGTATTCGCATCTACCGTCCATATTGAAAGCCGTTCCTCCATCTGCAACCTGAAGACGCGCCGCACCTTGTGACACTTCTACCCTAGCCAAAATTGAGAACAGCAGGGAAACGTACTGAAATTTGTTGTGCACAATTGTTAATTTGGGTTTTTTATTCGTTGATATGTCCGTGTGTGAGCACGTATTCATTATCATATAAAGCTAAATTGGTGTATGTTTTTATGTCCGTACATCTGTGTGTGCCAATCCCAGTGGCCGCACCGTCTATGGCGTATATCTGCAGCCGCTCGTTTGCTGGGATTTCGGGTTCGAATCCCGCCGGTTGCATGGAGGTCTTGTCTCGTGTGAGTGTTGTGTATTGTCAGGTAGAAGCCTCCGCATCGGGCTGATCACTCGTCCAGAGGAGTCCAACCGAGTGTGGTGTGTCTGAGTGTGATTGTGAAGCCTCGCTAATGGGGAAACCCTGGCCCAATAGGGGCTGTTGCGCCATGGAAAAAAAATTGTTTGTCTGCCATCCTTAATAAACGTTAAACCAACTGCATATGTCGTGCCGTTAGATGTCAGCTCAGATGTGCACTTCATAATATTTTTCCATCGATAGTACCAAGACGGAGGTCATTAGTAAGTCCGAACAGGTGCGTTAGTAGCGCCACACAACGTAGTCCTGAAACTGAAGGTGGTAACAGTCCCTAGCAGTAGAACATTTTTTCAACTCCCATTAATGCACCTTTCTTGTATAGTGTAAAGCAGCAACATGACATTTACGCGAAATGCATGCCTTGTTGTCTGTTTTATTGCTACAAATAATGGACCATGTGTCACACATTTACAGAACAAAGTAATAAATTATACTCACAAATTTCATATAAAACATTTCACCACATGTTAAGAATTACAAGCATAAAATATTATGAAGCTTTCAGCATGCTAAAATATTTATAAAAATGAGCGTAATGGGAATCTCTGTTACGAATAGTTAAACGCGGACATGCACAACCATATTCTTATTGTAACAGTTGGTTAAAATGCATTACTTCAGTGGCGCAAAATGCTTCACTTTTACCACGGCATGTTTCGACTATACTTTGTCGATCATCAGGATCAATTATGAAACTCCCGAGCCAAAATAATCCAGTCCATATCACACCTGTTTCTCTACCATAGCTTTTCATTTTTCCGTGTGTTTTTTCTTCCATGTGGTCGTCTACCAAGGCATTTTCGAAAATTAAGCCAGGCGAAATTTTATATTTGATAGTTACAACAAAGGTTGTCGGTATAATTAAATCTAGGGTTGCATCGATAAAATAAACCCTGGCTCTCAAATCTAACTTTATCAGTTTTACCAAAAGAGACGCATTTTGAGAAAAGTTAATGGGTGATATATGGTGTACATACACGTATGTGAATGATATATATGGCTGTCGTTGCAGACATTTTTAACGAAATAAAAGGAAGGTGATTTGAATGTACAGTAGTAGGCCTAAAGATCTCTTTATTTGGCTTCGAAACAATGTGCTTTAATCTGCATAAAAGGAATATCAAGAACAGTAAACTATGAAAAATTGCGAAGAATTTATCCGATAAATATGTAGCTTGTAGGACACTCTGTTGGACACACTTGTCGATTCTTGTTAGTTCTGTATCCTTTCTCACTCCGTCCAGTTCCTGCAGCATGTTACGGAACACTCATTCTGTGAATCTATTTTAACTCCCAACAGAAACAAGAGGTCATAAAACACGGCAATACTTTATCTTTGTAAGAATCAGCAAGCCGAAACGCGTGTCTTAAGTAGCTAGAAAGACCAGTGTTCCAACTTCCAGAACGAATAATGTAGTGCCACCAGAAATAGCTCATTTTCTTCATAATTCGCACACGCGACATACTAGTTTCAGGAAAATTACTGATAATTTGAAAAGATTTTTTTTCCCCTCGTGTCGTCATGGGTGCTGGTGCCTATTATAAAGGGCAGTTTCAGTGACTTACGATTTTCCAAGTTACAGTAAACCCATCTAGCCACCCAGTATTCTGCAGAGTGTTACACAGGTTTGACGGGACATTTTCCCAGAATTAAAGAAGTCTGAACACGAAACTAATCAGTTACGTCCACCCAGTGGAGACATTTACCGTAGGACAGTTGCGTCACCCACGTTGTTGACTCAGTGTAGCTGAGATCGGGAACACTTCTGTAGTCTCAGTAGGGAGATCTAAGAGGTGTTTTTCTTTAAATTCTCTGAATATCTTGTTTTCGCTTTTTCTAGGAGACGACGGAGGCGATGACGAAGAAGAAAAGTTACCTTCGTGTGGGGACTATATCATGCACTTCGTGACCCTCTTCTGGAAAATCCTCTTCGCCTTTGTTCCACCCACAGGTGAGATGACTTTTGGGCAAGTAGCCAGCCTGCACAGACGGTCCACTACTGACCAGTTGTTGCGCGTTTCTTGTGGTCGGGGCCCCGAGTTTTGCCAATGTATCTTTACACACAAATCTTAAATATATTGATATAGCAGTCTTCCGTTTCTGTTCTACAGTATGTGTCACTTCTTGCTCATTCCTCCGTCCCAAAAATAAATCTACTTGTAACAGATAGGCATGTATTTTACTTGGTTAGATACGTATTTATTTAACCATTTTCGAAAGTATTTTACATAGCTTATGCTGTGAAGACGCGAACAACGACGTACCGCTTCCAAAAAAAAAATGCTGGAAGTACAAAGACCGTAAGGTGCGGTCGAAATTATACAATTAGAAGTAACCTCCATGGACCGTCCACAAAAACTGCTAACCACAGCCTGGGAAACGCTACACTGGAATGCACTTATTGCGTATTTATGTATTGCAAGGCTATTCTCTACCCACGAAGTTACTCCGCTCGTCAGAAAGTTTAATCTTATCTTAAAATTAATTCGCAGTGGGATTCCAGTTGGACTTAATTACCTACCCATTAGATGAATTTCATCTTTCTTTTCATTTTCAATATTAAGGATTAAGCTTTTGAATTCCTCCTGTTACAACTATTTAAAGCTGTTACGTACCCTTTTGTATAAACCTTGGATTTGTGATCCCTTAGTCTACGTTATTAAAAGCTGTTACGTACCCTTTTGTATAAACCTTGGATTTGTGATCCTTTAGTCTACGTTATTAGAGTCAGTTTTCAGTTATTTTTGCCAAATAGACCAGCTGTTTATTTTGAAGGCATGTTGTAAATTTATTGAAATCCTTTGAGTCCTCTTGTAATAAATTATCCTTTTCATTACTGATCATTTAAAAAGCGATCCTGTGCAGTGATTCCCCCTTTATCATGGGATGAGCGTAAAAGTGACAACAAATCTTCCGAATGCATGCATTTATCGCATTACAAAATCTTCCGTATTACAACCTGTCATGGTAGAATGCATAAAAATAGGTTAAACTTAGACTTCGAAAAGGAAAACTGGTGTACTTTCAGCACGGATGTTAGTACTATGAATTTCTTTCAACCGAAGAATAACATTGTAACTTTCATTAACATTAAAAAATGTTAATTGTTAACAGACATATTTCTTACAGGGGTTCAACTTCGGGCCGCTTTATCTTCTCCAGCAGAGAAACTTATTGCTGTAAAGTTTCTCACACTGATTTAATACTGATTTTGTTTGAGCGTAATGACTTCGTGAAATGTATGCTGGTGTATTTTGATGATACCATCGTACTGTAGCTGACTTATCTGCGAACGTTTAGGAGATCATTGCTGTATGCCTTTGGAGACCAGTCTTTCAGAAATGCCAGCAAACCAGCCTCAGCAGCGTGCTATGTTACAAAAGCGGCAACACATGTCCCACACACATGTCGTGGAATACACAAAGCCCTCAGTTCAGAGTCTAGTATTCACTTCATAACAGAGTGAACAGCCATATTTATGTTGATGATCCTGTTGGCACACAAACGCTACTACACTTATTTGAAGTAAAGAAGCCGTTTTTCGCCAGTGTTTTGTGGTGCCTAATACCAAACAAGTAGTATATTAATTTGCGTGGTTGCAAGTGTCCCTTTAGTGATGTGCTGGTTCCCAAATATATTTTGTCAGCGTTTATACGCGTAGTATGAAAGTAAAGAGGTAGGATAAACACACGCAGGGAGCTTAAACTTAAACAAGTATCCTGAATTTCAAGAGGTGGGCCAAAATTTGCCCTTGCCTGTTTTGATGCTCTGTGGCACATAGCTCCATTCTTGAAAACATGTGCGTAAGTATTGAAGGTTCCTGGTTATAATCGTCATGTTCGGCGGGTTGTCAAAGGTAATGTACTGTTGCCAGTCGCTGAGTCACTCCGCTCTCAGCGTGCCTGTGGTCTCCCGTTGGTGTTGGCAGGGAATAAGGAATAAGGCCTGGTATTTAGATTTGACATCTCTTACGTCCGCTCCAGCTGCTGCTTTTGCTGAATACAACGTGGACTGTGGCACACGAAATATGTCCCCTGCCTAAATAAACCATGATGCGGTGGTGTTTATCTGCCATATGAACTCAGATGGGATAGGGTGCATTTGTGTAAAATACCACAGTTTTGAGAGCATGGAAATGGGAAAAAATATGATCCTCCGGAAGAGAAGTATGTCTCTCTGGCACGTATCGTGCGCCATACGTTTGATATTGTTCGGTAGGATGGATCGTGTGTTGACGTACGGGATATAATGGATGTGCACCTGATGCCGAAGATTTTTGCTTGCTGCATGTGGGGAAAGTTAATAACATCAGTCGCGGCGTCCGTGCACCTAATAGTAAAGCTTGAAATTTGCCCACCTTCAGTATTGCACCTGACCCCTTTTCTTAGGTTTTTATGATGTTAATCACTTTGGGAATGTGCGTCGTATCGGCGAGGATGATTGTGACGTCGTCAGTGATAACGCATACTTTTCGGGGTGCAGGTCCCAGTGTGAGGCCACGCGGTTGGTTGTCAAGCATGATAAGCAGGGGATTTATGACCAATCTGTAGACCACCATGAGCGGGGATCCCTGTCTAACTGGACATTTTATGGGAAATACGGCTCAGAGATGTCCATTGCTCTAACAGAGTGAAGAATCAGTTGTGTAAAGTGCCTTAACGGGGATAACAAACTTATCGTGGCAGCCGTACTCTTCCAGTACGTAGTGTCGGTATTCGTGAAAGACCCGGTCGAAAGTGGACTTAAAATTCAAGGAAAGGGGACATATCGCCATTTTTACAGTTCCCTATAAGCGACCACATCTCTTATGGCTGAAGCTACGTCCATAATTGTGCGCCCGTGTGCGCAACTGTGTTACCCTGGGTTCGGATTTCCTGTAACGTCGGACTATTCGACTTGCGATGATGCGTACAAATATTGGGTATTCCGTATTTAGTAAAATAATCGGTCGATATTCCGCTCTGCCCGCTGTTGGAGGTGTTTTGGGTATGCACACGATTATTCCCAAAGTTTTCGGGGGGTGGGTAGTTAAGTTGGCGTGCCTGAAACATCAGGTTGTACATGTTCGTTTGATTGTTTTTAATTGCCTCCCACAGGGTCATGTAAAAGTCATGGCTTATGCCTTCTACCCCGCACGATTTGAAGCATGTTCCTTGCTGTACTGCATTCCAAATTTCCTATGTCGTAATCGGTTTCTGCAGGTTGTTTATAATATGTGATATTTCTGGACAGTCACTTTCCGACTGTTTTTATACCAAGGATATCCATTGTCATCGTGTCCAGAGCGCTCTTGTAGTATGCCTCAAAAAGGTTCATAATTTCTTGTTGTGTCGCTGTATTTGTGCCGTCCTTAGTACTAATATTCGCGATGGTTCGTTTTTATTGCCGTGCGGGCAAAAATCGCTTCGAGGTTCAGTCTGTAACTGATGTAACGTCATGGGCTTTATGCTACTGATTTTGGGTTGAAATAATTCGAGTTTCATTGCTGTGGTGTAAGGGTCATTATGGTCTACGAGCATTTCATAAATGCGCGAAAAGCATAAATGTTCCTGCAGTTGGGCGTCATGACTTTACGTTTCGCTTCTGACACAAAGAAAGGCCTCATACGGTATCTACCGTGGATATCCCACCAGATGTAGCTATCTTTACACCGACCTTGTATAGTTTTCCATATTGTCCATTGCCCCTTGAATCTTTGTATTATGGCAATATCACACAGTAATATGGTGTTCAATTTCCAGTAATTGACGCCCGGGTGTGCAATTGGTATGTTCATTTTAATCAGCAGAGCGACAGCAAGGTGATCAGTAAAGACAGTGGCTTGTATTTCAGTGCCAAATTTTTTCTGGAGCATGGTGTGCGAAAAGTACAGCCGGCCAATGCGGGATGCACCACTGGTCGTATAATCCGTGAAAGTGGCAAGATTAAACGTATTTGCCCAAGAATCGATGAAATGTTGGTTCTAACGGAAGCCTGTAGAGTCTTACTTGGGAGAAACCCACCTGTGCCATCCAGCGGCGACAGGATGCAATTAAAGTCTCGTCCGAATATGTAGTTGTGAGGTAAATGTCCTGTACCCTACAGGAGTTCAGTGCTGGAAATGTTTTCTTGTTTCACACGCTTCGATGGTCCGGAGGGGGCATAGATGTTTGCCACAGTGTTTGTTAATATCGGCCTGCGATTCCTGCTCCTGTCGGTAATACTTCTCTTTCGGTGGGTGTTATACTACCTCTGGATAGAATGACCGGAACGCGTCTCTTTGTACCTACATTTTTGTTCTCGGTGTATCCAGGGATATCATGACAATCGGCATGGGTGACTTCTTGCAGGAGAGAATGTCCACTCTATTTTGGAAGATCAACTTTTTAAGCATGAGCTTTTTTCCCACCACAGCAGGTGCCATTAGCAGTAAGAGTGATGATCTTGTGCATCTGGTCCGTTTAGTGATGTGTGTCCATCTGATCGGACGGTATCCGAATCTCACTTCTACTTCGGCTACGACGCCGCTGCCCTAGCTCCTCCGTCCTCTGTTTTTTAATGTAAAATGCTCCTAAAAAGGTGATTTTGCGAAACGCGAAAAACACCAACTGGGGCTCGTCTCCTACTTTTTTTATGTTTTGTCCTTCTGTCTTCTTATTTCTAGACGTTCTACTTGGTGTTGTTTGTCGTCATGTAGACTTGTTTCATCCACGTGCATGATAAGTGTCCGGAAGATATTAACCACCTCTGCTTCAAAAAACGCTTCCTGGGGGGATGGGGCTTCCTTGTTCTTCACTGTGTCCGTTCGTGGTTTGGACTGTAGCTATGTTTCATCTGCCCTGTTGGGTCGTGGTCTTTGTTGTGTCCGGGCTGGTTGTGTGGTCGCCGTGGTTGCGGGTTGTGTCAACGTCTTTTGTGGTTGTTGATCGGGGTACTTTACCTAGGTCTCAGAAACTAAGCCGACCTCTGCTTGCGGTCCCTGGTTGACGTGTTCTTGCGCCTTCTCCTGGTGTTCCTCTTAACCAAATTCAACCAACTGTGCCCATATAAGTGGGAGTTCGAAACACGTGGCATGGATTGTCGGCTCCTCTGGGGGCAAGTTTTCGATAAATGGCCCGATGCATTGCATATGTAACATGTCACGGACTGTCCTTCGAGCGAGATAAGGGCACTGGATCCCACTATGATCATCTGAGAATGGATATGACCCTTGTTTTCCATGAACACAACGCGTATAACCATTATCTCCTGTGTAACGGTATATCTGAGGCACATTTCGTCACTAACCTCATGAATCACTCACATATGCCAGGCTATTCATAATAGTTCCCTTGAAAATTTCAGGGGGTAAATTTGCAAATCGTATACTACACAGCCCAAGTCCTGCTGGACATAGCCTGAAACTTGAAATCTCTGCAGGAGTGTGTTCGCAAGCGAAATGTCCGTTAGTTCTTTGTACTAGGTCCGTGAGTTTCGTAAGTGAAATAAAGGACTATCGACTTCCGTAGAGATAAAATAAACGTCTCGAATTAGTTGTCAAAGTCCCTGGACCACGGAGCGCTGGATTCGAAGAACGAAACCAGTGATGACCTGCACTAGCACTCCTCCGAGTTCCAGCGCACTCAGCCCGTGAAAACCAGATCCGGCATACAGTCTAGCTTACTAAATTTCATCTTAATGTTAAATTCTCTACTGCCATACGAAACTTTTTATTTTGCTGTATTACAAATGATTTCGCTATCCAAGTTCTGTCTTCATTTATCTTCCTTGACCAAGCTACGAACTGTCATTTTAAAAAAGCTGAGTGTCTTTTTATCACCCAGCTCGTTGTGCATGTGTATGCCACTACTTTCAATCTATACAAGCAAACACACGTAGTCTCCTCTTCTTATATACGTGTACATCTAATCTTAGTTTTTAAAACATCCATAGAATTATAGAATGCACATAATGCGTATTATTTCCATATAGGTAGTAATAGACCATTGTATATTTTGTAATTTTATAATTTTACAAGCTTTATACACTTTCGTAACCTTATAGTTCACGGAAATAATTTTCCATTTTACTGTAAAAGGGGAGACCTCCGCCTTAACACTTGCTTTCCTTTATAGTTGTGGTGTACTTACCTGCTGATGGTCGCCTTGTATGGCCGAAACATGTATAATAGAATCAAGAAGCAGAGAACTGTTGTTGTGTTTGTCTGTATAGATTGAACGTACTTAGTGTGTTTTGTTTGTCACCATTTCTTTTGGAATATTAAGGTGAGCCCTGATTTTGTGTCTTACATACATACAGTACTTACTCTGTTATACATTGGCACATAAATATTCATGTTATGCAGCATTTGAGTTGGTGGAGTGTATCGATTTTCCTGTAGTGAGGTATTTATACTGTTATTCTCTTCATATACACCCTAGTCCTTACCCCTTCTACCTACTCACAGTAGGTGTCGAGGTTGTTTATTTGCACTTGATCACACTCAGACACACACCACAGTCGGTAGGACTCCTCTGGACGAGGGATCGGCCCGTCGCAGAGACCTCTACCGGACAACGCAAACACTCACAACAGACAAACGTCCATGCTCCCGGTGGGATTCGAACCCACGATCCCAGCAAGCGCTTGGCCTCAGACCTACGCCTTAGACCGCGCGGCCACTGGGATCAGCCTGTTCATATACATACCCGACCAAATTAAAATGAAAGTTCCTAAATAAACAAACAAACAAACAAACAAACAAACAAACGGATCCTTTGTTTGTTTATTTGTTTATTCGTGCATCACAACGGGATGACTCGCCATAAGAAAGATTTTAACTTTCAGAATTGACAAGTGTTTAGTCATGTCGTTCTATATAATACATTATCGTGCTCTGTGTAATATGTACGTGTCTGCATAATTTATTATTTTTAAACCACGTCCATAAGGTGCTGTGTTCTTGCATTGCGTTTATCCTCTGCACAAACCAATATGATATATATGACGTTAGAAGAGACTGTACCTCTTGTGGGCCTTTTCCTGTGATGACACAACCTCTACGATGTTAGGGCCTGTGTTTTTGGTTTCTCACTTGTTGCGTTATTGTACATGCTGTTCGTATGACGGTAGTGTAGTTACGTTTCTTACATGAAGTGGTATATAACAAAATTCATATTTTGTTCTGTTAGACGAAAGAACCTCGATTTTTCTGCCATAATAATATCTACAACAACAATAATAATATAGCAATAATAATAAGTTGTTCCTTTATTTCTGTGTGCTGGTAAGTTCGCTGAACACACCAGCTTCCCATTTTTCCGAGAGACTCATACAACGAGTTTTCGAAATATTGTTGTAATCTGTGTAATACCATTCCGATAGGAAGTAGTTGTTTCTAGAGAATGGCTAACGGTGGGTCTGTAGATGGCTCGAGAGGCCAGCTGCTTAGAAGGGTAGCACGGCGAATTTAACTACAGACAGCTCCGAGGAAAATAAATGTTGCAATACAAGTGAAAGTTTTGAAGGGACATCAGACATCGATCTCTGTTTGCATAGAGGGACTAATATCTGTGCAATTAATCGTACTGTTATTTATTTCCGTTCCTTCATATTGGCACAGATTTTTCTCGAATACTTAAATTTTCTTCTGTCAGTATTATACCACTAAGGCTCAGTACCCACATTTCATTCTTCTACCACATCATCTACCTTAAAGTATTATCACCTGAAACATTCTTTATATCAGACACTAAACATAATAGCGTGTGTACGACCTCAATTTGACGGTAAGATTATAGGCCTGTTTTACGTGTCGCTGAGGTAAATGTGTGGTCTCCAGTGTGTTTGAGAAGCTTAAGTTTTCCCATTACACGCCGCAACACTATTGATGTGAAACCAATCTCATATACACATTTGTGTGTGTCTCGTGTATACATTTGTGTATTAAAACTAAATTAGTTGTAGAATATTAACCAAAATTTTTATACTTGGCTGATGTATTTAATTTATTGTACTATATCATGTCATTTATTAATTTGGGGCATGTCCGAGAGAATGCTGAACATCTGATGTAATTCTTTGTATTTAGTAACTGATTTAAATTTATCCCATGTATTTTCTGACTTGCTGAGCGCAGGTTGAAGTCAGGAAACATAAAACTTTCATGACTGGTAAACGTTGCAAACAAACTGTTGTGACGTCCTCTTCTTTTAATATGAATTTGTATGTAGATTTATCCAAACATCTTTTCATGGCTTTATTCCTGTTGGAAAAAGCTGCGTCAGCAGCACGTATGATGTTAGCCATGTGAGTAATAGCAAATCTGTGTTATTATTATTACACGTGGCTGCTAAAACGTATCAAGACTGCATTGCGTAACGTGTTAATTTAACACTAGTCTAAATTAAAGAAACAATTTCAGGCACGAGTTAAGTTGTAAGTAATTAAGTCGCAAATCATGCAATACAACTTACTGTAGGGCCGTTATAATGTCACGGGAAGCGATGGACCACATTGGCGCACCCGGGGAGGTGGGGGGACTGCTGGGCTGCAACCCCCGCCCCAAAGCGAAATTAAAAAAAACACAGATCTTGTAGACACGGTGTTATCAAAGGTTTTACGTGATTTAAGGTTCAGCTTAAAGCAGCCAGTGAAATCGGCTGACATTGGAATATTGAACAGTATAAATAAAAGTTAAATTTATGTAGATTATTTTGTTTTTCAGTTATTTTTAATTTTCCCTGTAACCTAACTAGATGTCGGCTCGGAGATTTTGAAATGATTTTTATAACGTAAGTTTTAAAATCAGACATAAAACATACATAGCCTCAGGTTCAGGGCGGCCCCGCCCCCAATCAAAGGAAATTCTTGGTACGCCTGTGTTAGACCATATGCCACATACAGCACCACCGCACTGAAGTATTAACACTTGGTGCACCGTGTCTCTTCTTCATGCTACCTATTCTGTGGTACTTCAAAATTTCCAAAATTTACGTAAACTTTCTCGGAACTGTGAGATGATATTACGAGCGGTTTATGACGACTCAACGTAAATAAGTTGCCAGCATATTTCACAATGTTAAGTCAAACACATTTTCAGGTTTCTAATTTAGCGAATGAGGTTTAAACCGCGATAATGGTCGTATTGTGCTTCAGCTGTTTCATGTAACGAACTCCTACCGTATGAGCCGTCATGTCATCATGTTTTGAAACATAGGAGGATAGGCATGTTGTGACATTTGAGGTTCCCACAGCGGTGTTGCTGACAGTCCACGTCTTGTGGAATGTTACTTTGTGTCGATTTCTAACCATTTACCAATGGACACGGCGTAATATCCCAGAATGCTCGAATCCTCTTAGTCATGTTTTTCGAATTTGTATTTCTGTAATGGTTTTAGATGTCTCCCATGTTTACTCGTATGTTTAGTAAAGCTTCGTACAAGGATATCGCAGCCTTGTTTTAAAATTATTATAATCTCATCCAGTTTAGAACAGGAAAGCAAACTGATAGGATTGATACACCTTTCCCAAAGGCCTTCCTTGCAATGTTGAATACTTTCGTTAATTCAGTATCAAGGGCTGTTGCTGTAGCTGCAAATCAGTCTTTACAGAGCTGATGACGGCACGCCAGATATCGCGCTGCATGTGCTAAAAAATGGTGTTCATTGTACTTCATTGAATATTGTACGAGTATATGTTCTGAATATTTATAAATAAGTTTTAGGTACAAAAACACCAATCACCAACAAATGCACAAAGAGAGTTTTATCATCAATTGTAACACACTACTACATGTTTCGACCCTGCTGGGTCATCTTCAGGGGAACGTTTTGTTGTCGTTACACTAAGGTTGCACTTTATAGTTGAGTGATAATGTGCTGTTGACTGTGTACTGCGTTGTTTTTGGAGGTGAGAACTCTCCGCGGTCCCGGCTTGCAAGCAGGGTCGAAACATGTAGTAGTGTGTTACAATTGATGATAAAACTCTCTTTGTGCATTTGTTGGTGATTAGAGTTTTTGTATAATATAGTGCACGGACATGGAACACATTAAAAGTTGTACGTCTTTGTGTGATATGCCTACCTCGTTAGAAATTCTCCACATGGAAAGATGTTTTGAGTGAGGTTGCTGTATGTTATTTATATTATGCACAAATTACGTACTGTCTGTGTTTTGAGTAAAAATTATGAAGTTTTATTTTGAGTTGATTGCAGAGCTGGGGTTATATTGGATCGATATGAACTACAATTAAATCGTCCAGTAACTTTTAGTTTAATTATCCAGTACCAAATCATACCGAAATACGTTTATGATGAGATAGTTTTGACTGATAAACACAACATTCCATTTAGGGTTCGTTTCATTCACTTTGTGCAAAGACCGCATGAGAACATCAAAGCAATTACTGACTGGTCTACCAAGTGTAGTGTGACTTTATTAAGAGAGAATTTTTTAACTAATACGGAATCACTCAAAACCCTCCTCTCTTTCTCTTGCAGCTATCAAGTAACTGTAATGAATGAGGTTTTCAATATTCCATGTAACATTCTTGTTATGTTGTTTTAATTGTGAAATGTAACTTTGTTTCTACATTGGTTATATACAGCTCTTGGCAAGGGCCATGCAGCTTTCTTTGTGTGCATCATTGTGATCGGTGCGATGACAGCAATCATCGGAGATGTTGCTTCAAACTTCGGGTGTTCAGCTGGCGTCAAGGACACTGTAACAGCCATCGTTTTTGTCGCGCTGGGTACCAGTGTGCCAGGTAGCGCCTGAGACCTGCTTCACCTTCCTTTCACAGCTACTTTGCTCCTACTGCAGCATTGTTTCGTTGGTATCACGTGTTTGAAATCTGTACCATCCTTACAGCACACACAGAATACTGTTAGTGTCTGTGAATATGTTTGCGCTTGTGACAGTACTTAAATTTCATAGGTGGAATAGCTTAATAAACTATGGGCTGGGTGACCGGAATTTATATTCCGAAAGGAACAGGGATTTTTCTCTTCCGCCTTACGTTCATAACGACTTTAAGGCACGCTCAGTAAACAGCACGGCAGGAACGTGAGGCTGACCGCTATTCTTCTTCTAGTGATGGTCTAGAATGCATGACTCTGTAGCTATTTCCTACTACACTCCGTCATGGTGTGGTGTTCAGACGTAGAAACTCTTTATGTAAACTTGTTACTTAATTCATTACGCATGTAATCTCACACTCACTAGCAGGCACTAATCATTAAGCAGCTGGAGCCTACCACACGGCTGGCAACTTTATAGTTCTGTTTTACCAGCAGAGCTAACAATAATTTAGGTGATACCAACGAAGCTAGTATCTATTGTGCATATTAAATCCGCTTGCACATAGCTTGTATAAAATCATTTAGATTTAAAAGTTGTGATGGGTTCATAAAAATGATGGTGAAGTGATCATAATTATGTACATTTATATGTGTGGAACACATTGAACCCAAATAATGTACGTCTATAGAAACCATTTTCAACTTTCCAGGGACGGAATGAATGAAGTTATTCTTAAAATAACAGGAAGTGTTTTGTATGATTGTGAAATGATGGTTTTACGCCTGATTGGTATTTCAGATGTCTTATTGCGTTATTCAGTTTCGTTTGTCTTTAGTAGCTGTTTAGGCAACATCTACCTGCAAGATGGATACCTTCAGAAACTTGCTGGCAGCACGACCAGCGCCGCTCGACCATGTGCTCGCTTCACTATCTCGCATCTTCAGTTCCTTGATGTTTCTTGTGCCATGTTATCACCATTGCTGTATGTTTTTACCTTCCCTGTTCAGCCTTTCAAGGACCGTAGTTGAAATTTCAGGACTTAAGGGTTGGACAGAAGACACAACAGTTTTACAACAATCGCTCGCCAAAGTTGGTTTTCAAATACCCGCGATTTTGTGTGTGACTAGTTTTTCCAGTTTCGGTATTTGGTTTATATTTGGGTACAGGTGGAAAAGCTGGTGGCTTTCTAGAGTCTGAAACGTATTCGAAGCCAACGTTCTAATTTCTAGGTTACAACCACAGTGGGTCCTTTTGTAAAATTTTATCTGCTGTCCAACTTATTGTTAAGCGTTTTCTGGCTTATTCTTTTTCTGTAGGGAAGGAACAGGGACTTGGACTTTGATGTGTGTGAAATGCAATCACGGTTCACCTAATACTCAATGTCGTATAACTGTTGCCAGTGATTTTCGGCCACCTAACCGCAAGGGTAAGCGAAGGATTGCTGTCTAGAGAACTTTTAGTACTCACGCGTAATGTCCCGTCTATTCAGACTTCGTTCTAGAACAGGCCTTCCCGATCGGTAGCCTGTAACTTGTCCAGTGGTACAGCCAAAATCTATATCCCTTCCGAGATATCTTCTTCTGCCTGCAGCAGTACAGGTACAGTGCATAGTTCGAAAGTTGAGCCCACGTTCATGGACCTTGATGGTAGGAATATAAATATCTACCAGGACTTGCTTAGTTGACGTTTGTTTGCAATGTCTTCGTAAATGTATCGGTGAGCCACGATAAATAGTCGATAAAGCGACTGTGGTGTTACAAACCTCCTTGATACCTCGGAAATTCAGTTGACCGCAAGAGAATGAACTTTATGCAATAAAATATTTTAGACTGTAACTGTTGCAGAGCCTTTGCAGATGGGGTATATGACGAGTAAGTTACACAGTTATGGGGAAAAGAATTTGCGCCGTCTTCTTTCATGCTGAAAGGCGCACGGTTGTCTTAGAACTCAATGTCTAGAATTTATTCTGTTCAGTTATCGTGTTAGGCTGAGACTTGCATCAGTTAATGAACCAGTTTGTGCATATTTTGTCTCAGCATTGTGGCTATTCATTAAATTAAGTTATCGTTTCACAGACTCCAGTATATTGTCGCGTATAAATTATGTGTTTAACCCTTGCCAAACGTTCTAATTACGTGCACTTCTGTACTGCTAGGGCGAGATCCCCTTTCCTATGCCACAAACCATCAACCTAGGCTAACATGCTGAAGCATAACTCAAGTGACTGGCAATGCAAGTTTTTGTAAATAAGGAAGAATAAAAATAAACGTCTGTTGCTGATTGCCCTGCTTGTCCATTGTTCTTGGAGAGAAGTTACCAAATTCAGCAGTCACCACTGGTTCAAAATGGATTGTAGGCTTTTTGGAATATGTACTGAAAAGAGTGATCTGGTACATGTAGTAAATATAAGGTGAAGAACTGATTTGATTTTCTTAAAGCCTTATTTACACATACACGCATAAAGAAACGCGGTTCCTTCTCCATTTGAATAACAAAACAGGGTGTTTGAGGAACAATGACTTTTTAAAATTTTCGTTATGAAAATAAATAATTTGTGTTTTACAGTGGTCCAGAACGTGATTAGATATTGAATTTTAAAGTTTATTTTTATTTTAATCTGACCTCTGATTAATCCAGTTGGAGATTCTGTTTGTTGTTTTGTTGGTGTGAGTGGTACTACAACAAACCCAAATATGTTACTTTCATTGTTAATAATTTCACATACCTATTTATTGCAGAAAACATGAAGATTTGAAGTAGAACATGTCTGTATGTAATGCTGATATTAACTTCTAAGAAATGTGTTTCAAATTTGTATTCAAGAACTCCTCTTGAAATATAAATTGCAGTGTCTACTTTTCCTGTGTCTTAATGTCGGTAAAATCGTCCATATCATAATTGACTTAATTGTTTTAACTTCTGTCACCTATTAGTGTCACCAGTTCTTAGAGCTAGTGAGGGGAGGCCTGCATAACACTGATATGAAATCAGCACATTCCAATTACTTATACTGTATTTGTTCCCTCGACTTACATGTACTTCTACACCAAAATTTTCACAGCTACCTCTCAGCATGCAGAAAATCTCACTCTCTGTCATGTGCTGTACCCTTACTTCCATACTGTGGCTCTAAGCTTTGCTCATTTGTTCTTCATGTTTCTCTCGTCTTTCCCCAGATCTGTTTGACGGTTATTTATGTTTCGTTACCTCAATATGCGGAATCGGTTGTCTGACGGCCGTCATTGGTGATGTGGCGTCTCACTTTGGTTGTACAGTGGGCCTCAAGGACACAGTCACCGCTGTGGCCTTTGTTGCTCTCGGTACAAGTGTACCAGGTAAGGCAACCAGGGCCTCTAGCAGCTTCGAAGGTTCGCTGCAATAAACTCTTCAGATGCTTGTTAGAAGTGCAGTGAAAAACTGAGATCGGTTTTCCATTTGGAGCATTGTAGTCACATTAGTTCCATTTTCATGTGCTTTCTCTTCGCAGTCCTCTTAAGTTATGTGTTTGCGTTAATAATTGTCTCTCAGCAGGTTTCCAGAGTAACTTTGAAACAATTTATTTAGGATCTTATGTATGTCAGGAATGACATACATAAATAAATCTAAATGTGCATACTCTAAGAACCAAATTATTAAATAATAAATAGTACTCTGAGAAAATAATGATTTAAATTTAATACCACTAAAATAGAAAAATAAATATACTAAACCTATAGATGATTCCCATACATTGCCCATGGAATTGACGTTTTTTCATGTCTGAAGAATTTTATTAACCAGAAGCCAAGGATTAATATTTGTTAAATTTGTTATTGAAAGACAGACCTTGTTGCAAAGTCAAATTAATTCTATCTATCACAGATGCTGCATATGCTGAATAGATGGTTGGTCAAGATTTTCAGAGCTTTGTAGAAATATATATTTATTCTTCAATTTTAAAAATTGTTACATGGATTGTACAAGCTTACTGTGAATGTGTTAATTTTTATCTGTTCGGAATTTCTGACAAAGGATGTCTTGTGGCATCCATTTGGAAAATCGTTCTCAGGGATTCAGAGACTGATGTGTAGGCCTACTCTGCCTTGGTGAAGGTTCTGATATGTACAAAGGGGATTAGTGTGTGGAAAAACATGTTATGTGTTGGAAAAGGGTAATGTAAGCTTCAGTGGAATCATATTCCCATACAGACAAGCCATGGCAGCTCTATAGTTCATCTGAATCATTAATCAGTACCATTATATGTGTGTGTGTGTGTGTGTGTGTATATGTGTGTGTGTGTGTGTGTGTATATATATACACACATATATATATATATATATATGTATATGTCACTATATGCCCATAATTCTCCCACAAGCAGAACTTCAATACCACAATCATGTATGATCTTGACATGGTCATTAAATAAAAGTACATACATATACATAAAATTTTTAATGATAGGAATTCAGTACAAAAAATACAATATTCATACAGATTGTGTGCCACATATAATATTCATTCAAATATTTTAATGAGCGGGCAATGTTTAAATATTTTGATATGGCTGAGAAATGACAGTTAACACAAGTTTTGAATTACGTCTGTAACACCTGGTGCTCACATGAATGCAACATTTTGCACATTTACAATGCTGTGTGAACTTACTGAACATACCAGACCAGATATTAACTACTTTAAATTCGAGGGTCAGTCATTAAGCAACACTTGCACCATTGCTGTCTACTATATACTATTTCAAAATATGCAGTGTGTACTTTTGGGTATTAAGCATTTCAGTTTTATCATTAATATTATTGAAGGAGATAAAACACAAGAGTTACAAATGGCTAGACCTTTGATTAGCAAAATAATGCAACCACAAACTTGATGCTGAAATACAACTCAAATACAACGATTTGAAAAGATGAGACATTTATAAATGATAAGACCTACACTGTGTCCACCTGATTCAAGATGAAGTATTTAGCTGAAGTGGTTCATATGTGTCGTAATTAGGCAGGAGTAATGCTTGGTTGATTATATAACTTACTTGTTTTTTCGTTTGTCTTGTGACTTGTGTAGCTAAGAATTAGGAAGGTTGATGTATTTAGTTTCCTTTATGACAACCCTGCATGGATGTAGCATGACATGCTAATAAGTTTCATTTCAGTTGCTTAGGTAATTTGTTTATTCCTATACATAGCACCTCTGTTCATGTATAAATGTTCCACACCACTTTTTGAGGAATTATGCATAAAAATTTAATTATATTTCATCAGCGCCCCATCTCTGTTCTTATGCCAGTACTAAAAATTTGTTTCAGTAATATTAATGTTTTGACATAACTTAAGGCATAAACTTCTAATAAGTGGCTTAGCTTTCATAGAGCATAATACAGTACTCCTCTTTTCGTGTGTCTGCTGCTACCTCCTGTCACTAGAAACACTTCAGACGGTGAAAGTTCAGGAGCTGACAAACGTTCATATGTCTTCTGTTACTAAATAAGTAATGTCACTTATTTTGTGTGTGTGTTTTGTACAGCCAGAAACAAAACTACCAGTGGTGAATCCAGATCTGGAGGTTAGGTCTGGCAGAAGAGTACAAAATGTTTTCCAGTGACCCTGACCCTTATCTGGAGGTCAGCTGTTAGAGCTGACCTCCAGATAAGGATTCATCACTGGAGACTACCAGGGGTGCAGGCAGTGCAATGCACCTGAACCCCACGGGGTTGGGCGCCCGTCTGGATGAAGAGCTTATTTGATCATTTATGCATCCTGCATGTAAATTTTATATCTGTTCTTCAACCTTCTAATTTTATACTTTCCCAGTCAGAGGTATTAGGCAATTTGTGCCAAAAGTATCACATGCTAATAATTTCAATGTAACTCTTCAGTCACAACTCAGATGATTAAGGCAATTATTTTCTGATCAGTGGTCCCCATTTGGTGGTTTGTTTATTAGACCACAAGTTGACTGAGTCTAAATCTTGCTCATATTTAAAGAGATGCCCTTCATCAGCTCAAAATCATGTCAGATTTTAAGAAACGATGGTTAGTGATGGATGCTGGTGGAGACATAGACTCATTACTTTAATGTTCAAATAATTTATGCCCTAGGACATAAAATGTGTTCACTGAAGCATAATTGTGGTTACCAAAAAAGAAAAACAAAACAGAAGGATAAGAAATACCTTCAAATTTATCAAAACTGGATTTCATTTTTTTAGAGAGTGGTGCCCCTAATAGTGAAGGGGTGGGTTACTGTAACAGTAGTGATGGTGTAGATAAAAGTAAGGAGATTTGGAAAGGCTTCTTGTAATGGCCTTAATTGCATAAGTGCCACCTTTCTACCTGTGTATGAAGACAAATACAATTTACATAATTCTGTGTTTACTTTCTTACTATTTGGAACACAAGGTGATGGTCTATTAGCCCACTTCAAACAAAAGCCAGACAACGAAGAGGTTATTCCACAGCATGCCTTGTGTCCTGAACACCTTTAGTTACATCAGCAGGGTGCTATCCAAATTTAACATCAAGACTGTAAGCATTCAACGCAAGAATGTCTGCAGCTGTCTTGGTCCTTTGAAAAATGACTTAAGTCTAAAGATAGCAGAAATATATAGAGTGTGGGTGGTTATATTGTACGTATTTGTCATTTTATGGATAATGGTGTTAGTGAACACTAATGTCACATTTTGCGGTACCTGGATCATTGTATACTACTCCACAACACCAGCATCCTAACCAAGAAATCCAGAAGGGACCAACTTATGCTGGAAGCCATGAAAATTATCTGTGCCTGAGGAGTGTGAACTAGAAAGACAAGTTCTCGCAATCCAGGCCTTCCACCCCACAAAGGAAAGGAAGCGGGAAGTTTTCTCCAAAGGGAGGATAGTCTCATCCCCCAGAGGCAACACTCAATTCCCTGCTTGTGCCATCATTAATAGGGCTTTTCACTTGTCACTTTCTATTCCCATTTGTTACAGCAGAGAACAATATGTAATTTTCCCTTGTACATTTCTCATTCTTGTTGGCCCAAGAAAGGGACATATTACTGTATTAACATCATGACAACTTGTCATCTGATTATGAGATTTATATAGCTCTCACTCAACCTGCAAATCATATTATGCATGTATTAACTGATAATAATACACCAGAAAGATTTAACCATTTTAGGTCAAAATATGGTTCTGGTGTATTATTTTATCTTTATTTGTTAAAATATCAACATTGCTAGTAATCATGTCTTGCTCATTCACCAAACCTTTCTGATGCACTCTGTCATCCTTAGGTCTTCCTCTTAATCAGCATATCAGCTCAGCTTATCTAGTGTGCTGTATGACTCTATTAACATTCCATCTGCAGCACACTTTTTCACTCTTTTCATAATTTTCATAAATGTATGTTGAATTATTGGAGGGTGCTGCAAATCACATCCGTTGTCTCTGTGGGTCTCCAGTTGTAGTGTCATGTGGTTATTCTGCATAGCTCTGCCATTCACCAAATTTAATTCAGACAAGATGAGTAGGAAATGTGTGAAACACATTGTATCCTTTTGCCTCTTCTAGTCCCTGCACAACTAAAACAATTTGAACACCAAAAATTGAGTAATGCTCCATTTGCTGCTACATGCACTTCAGTGATATCAAACTCTTGCTGCATTTTTTATCAGATCATACTAAGTATTTCAAACACTGTGAAGAAATCTTGCATAGGATTAACCAGTACTACCATGTCGGCTGTCACAAGGTCAACATTTGTGTGGCTTGACTTTTATGTCTGCAGCCATCTAAAGACTTCTATTCTGTTCTTATCGAATTTGCCTTAATACGTGAAGTTTTGTTTCAGCATTTTACTTGATCATTTGTTTTATGTGCTTCTCTCTATTTATCTAGTTTTTTAAAGTCCTGTACAGATTTCAGAAAGGTAAGTTATTCGTTTTCAGGCACGAAATTGGCTCCATTTTAATACATTAGTGTCTTTAAGACACTAAGACACATTGTAAATAACGAATTCTTCTTTTTCTCGGTAATGGTGATTCATGAATAGATGTCGCTCAGGGGTACGTGTGTTTTTGCACATCCATTTTATGGATAGGATTCCTGACCGCCCTTATTGGTGATGTAGCCTCCCATTTTGGCTGCACTGTCAACTTGAAGGATTCTGTCACAGCAATTGGTTTAGTGGCAATGGGTACCAGTCTTCCAGGTATAGAGAACCAGATTTCTCACAACCATCATGTTTTTAAAAAGCAACACTAATGCCTGCTAACAAGGATCAGGATGTTATGTCCATATATTGTCATACTATGTAACATTAATCTTCTCTTAATATTTTACAGTTTCACTGTGCTGCAGGTATAAATAATAATGCATATACATTTTTTAAGAATAGGGATCAACCAATTAGTCTATTAACAGTTCATTTGTCATAAAAATCATCATAAAAGAACTTCCAGTTGTGCACGCTTGAACTCAGGAATGTCCAGCAGAATTTTTAAATTACATGTTTTATTTTGATGTTTGGCATCTCCGTTGGCTTATATAATACTTGAATGAGTACAGTCCGTCTTATAGCCAACAAATTCTTTATTAAAATAAAATAAAGGTTAAAAAAGTTAAAAGTCGTATATGCTACCGGTTTCGGCACTAATGTGCCATCATCGGGCTTTTTTCAAGTGACACAATTATACAAGTTACATTGGTTGTTGTATATGCAAGCTAATCTCTTTTTCCAAAGAAGGCCTTCTCTATACGTTAAAATTTCATAAGATTTATTAATGTATTGTATTCAGTTATTAAGTTGTGGGGTTTTTTTTTTTGGGTCTTCGGATGTTATTGTGGAAGTTATGGTGATCTTACTTCTGTGGTGTCCTGTAGATTTCCATGGATGTGGGATGTTTATATTGACTGGTTTTTCTCCGTCTTCATGGTTGGACTCCTTTTTGCTAGATCTTTGGTGTCTTGTAGATTTCCATGGATGTGGACTATTTATGTTGAATGGTTGTTTTCCTCTCTCGTCTTCCTGGATGGAATCCTTTTTGTTACGATGGATACTTGGTTTCTTCTTATATTTTGTTTCTTCTTATATTTGTGGCGAATGTTGTAATTATGGTTTTGATGCTCTTGTTTCTTTGTGGGTGTGGTGTGTTTATGTTGGCTGGTTCTCTGTCGTCTTGGCTGGAATATATTTGTTATGATGATTACTGCAGTGATGTCTTGTAGCTATTTCTTGAAGGCTGGCCGATCTTGTTTGGTTAGTGTGGTGTGCAGTTAACCGCACACCACACTAACCAAATAATCTCACAACATCAGTAATCCACAAGTAAGAAAAATCAACAAAAACAGTAAAGGGCATCTACAAAGACAACAAATAAAAAGATCTTCAATAACAATTAATCGCCATATATCATATCGGCTCAGTATACGACAATAATAGCACATCTACACCCCTCATCAGGATACATCTGTAAGAAGTAAAGAAACAAAAATGAAGAAATTAAGAACCACATAAACAATGCAACCCTACTATTTGAAGACAAAATCTACAGGACAGCATTCTAAAAACACCATCTGCACGAATACCAATATGACTGAAGAAGAATAACGACAAAAAACATCGAAACAACACCAAATAGTTGAGAGAAAAATACCACCAACCCACAAGATCGGCCAGCCTTCAAGAAATAGCTACAAGACATCACTGCAGTAATCATCATAACAAATATATTCCAGCCAAGACGACAGAGAACCAGCCAACATAAACACATCACACCCACAAAGAAACAAGAGCATCAAAACCATAATTACAACATTCGCCACAAATATAAGAAGAAACAAAATATAAGAAGAAACCAAGTATCCATCGTAACAAAAAGGATTCCATCCAGGAAGACGAGAGAGGAAAACAACCATTCAACATAAATAGTCCACATCCATGGAAATCTACAAGACACCAAAGATCTAGCAAAAAGGAGTCCAACCATGAAGACGGAGAAAAACCAGTCAATATAAACATCCCACATCCATGGAAATCTACAGGACACCACAGAAGTAAGATCACCATAACTTTCACAATAACATCCGAAGACCCAAAAAAAAAAAAACCCCACAACTTAATAACTGAATACAATACATTAATAAATCTTATGAAATTTTAACGTATAGAGAAGGCCTTCTCTGGAAAAAGAGATCAGCTTGCATATACAACAACCAATGTAACTTGTATAATTGTGTTACTTGAAAAAAGCCCGATGATGGCACATTAGTGCCGAAACCGGTAGCGTATACGACTTTTAACTTTTTTAACCTTTATTTTATTTTAATAAAGAATTTGTTGGCTATAAGACGGACTGTACTCATTCAAGTACATGTTGTTTCTTTATGTTTATACCGTTTACACCAAATTTTACACCATTTTCATGATATTATAGACATTAAATATTGTTTGGTTTTGCTACGGTTATAAAACAAAAGTGCATTGATCTGTTAACATGTTATTTAAACTACATTTTATCCCAGAAGAGACAAAAAGTGAAGGCATCGAGTTCAAGACCTCATCTCCCATTTTTATGTAAATACCAACGGGATTATATTAAGAAATCAATATTTTTGGCCAGTCATTTATTAAGATGTAACATACATTTTTACATCACATACTAGTGGAAAAGTTCTCAGAGGATTTACTCTGAATATGGAAGCAGCATTCCCTGAAGGTTTGGAACCAGAGAGAAACATAAAAATACTTTTATAGCGATCACCAAGAAGAGATAGAATGTCACATCCTTTAATTTTATTGAATACCATTTTTTGCAGAAGTCGTAAGACAAACTATGTCATTACTCTTACCTCCTTTCAAAAAGACCTTTAAGATCTGTACATACTTGTACATCATGTTTAACCAAATTTAATTTTATAATACTGTAATCCACGTTGAAGGTTTCATTTTAAGACATGGTGTGCCAAATCATTGGCAATCATGTGTCACACTGGTGCTTTACTTTCAGTTTTAAGATCAAAAATTATCTTTTCTTTAAAACGCAGATATCACTCACTTTACCACAGTATCTAACACTGTTAGAATTATGTGACTGTATGAACTTCATGCATCTGTTTGTTGTGAAACAAGTGCCAGCTGTTTGCTGTCAGTCTTTACACACTCACTGTGATATGATTTTATCTTCAATGTTCATCTCATTATTCTACTGGATCCCCTTACCTCTAGAAAGTATATGCAATTTCTTGGTGCCCTTGATTCAGTATGATGTAATGTGTTGAAGAAGGCTAATTGATCAGGATAGAAATTGAGGGCAGTACGTAAGGTCTTTATTTTGGGGGGCGAGTGGGGGGGAGAGGGGACAGTAAAATGCTTAAGAAATGAGAGCAGATATGGAAGTAAAACGCTATGGAGTAGTTTTGAAAAGACCTATGTGTACATATCATGTTATGAGTACTGTATTGAACAAATGAGAGTTTTTTATAGTAAGAAATTAATTCTGAGATGGGCCAAAATTCTTACAGTCTAAGCTCATACAAAAACTGGTTATAAAATGCTGTCCCCATATAAAAAACAGTGAAGTAATTTGTTTTATTTTTAAACAGTTTCTATCACATCATTTATGATTGTATGAAATATTTCATCCTTTCTGTTCCTCAGTATGTTCTGTTAATGTGGAATGGCATGTTTCTGTTCATTGTTTTCTTTAATGAATCATGTGATTTGTTTTGTATGTTTCAGAGTAATCATAACTGCTGTTGAATGTAGTGTATATTGTGGTTTCAGCTTCAGATTGTGGTGTACCTGTTGGGTCTGATGGTGGCTGTCTTTGCTTTTCTGTTTGCTTAATTACACATTTTCTTTTCTTGGCTTGTAACTGCATAAAAATGGGTATGTTTTTGCATGGTCACAGTTCTGAAACATAAGGAGAGAACACTGGATCTGTGAAATGTATAGGTATGTATGTATGTATGTATGTATGTATGTATGTATGTATGTATGTATGTATGTATGTATGTATGTATTTATTTATGTATGTACAATTTCAAAATTTTATATGAGTGATTGTTGTTTTAGTGTATCCTACTTATTTTGCTCTTTAGCTTTAGTTGTATTCAGTGTTCATATATGTCAGAAATAAACATGCGTGGAAATAATAAACACACAATACTGTGAAGTATTTTAAAAGGAATTCAAACATAAAATACTAAATTTATTTCAATAAAGATATATTTTCCATTGGACCTTATAAAGTGGAACTACATAATGCTATAAAGTAACAGAATAATTGCATGATGAACTATACTTCTTTGTGGAATATGTACATTTAAGTTCTAAACAACACCAAACTCTCCAATTGCAATGATTTAGGTGCTGTTGCCTTATGATTCTTCTTAATTATTATTTTTTATGCTTGTATAACTCATCACATTAATTTATTTATATATTACATCAAAGAATCTATTAAGTGCAACAGCCAAGCTTGTTCAGTGATATAAAAATGAGACATTGTGGTGGTTGCAGCTATAATTTTATGACAGTTCATTCACACATCACTGTTGGCTACTCTCTGCACAAATTACCACTGGGCATCCAAAGTATTTGCTTTCAGTTTCTGTTCCAGAATTTAATGTAGGATCCTAAGAAATTCCTTTATTTGATATGCACTTTTACTTCAGTCTGCCCAACCATAAAAGTGGAGAATAATAAGGAAATATCTGCTACACAATATTACTCCCTGGTGTATTTCATCGGTTAGTTGTTATTATTATATATTTCTTGTAGAAAGAATATGAAGATATCTAGCACAGCTTAAACTTGAAAGTCTTATATTTGTGTGTGTATTACCTTCTGTATAGTGTATATCTCAGTACGTACTGGGGTTATTCTCCTGACAGAAAGTGGCTATGGCATGAAATTAACCACTCACATCCATCTAGTGCCCACATTAAAAATGAGTAGAGCTGTACCTCTGATCCCCTCATATGCCTTCATCTTCATGGTGTGGACAGGGAAAACTTTACCTTTAACTAATGTAAACTGTACCATTCTATTTAACCCTTTAAAGCCTAGCGGTAACTTTACATACGACCAGGTTTAACATTAAAAAATTCTACGTGGTGCCCACATTGCGTTTATGTGTTTTGTACGGATCTCAGAACAAACAGCAACTTTTGCCTTATAAAACATTAAGAGACTGGTTTTTATAACCGAAGTGGAGAGTGTTTACAGCGCAGTACGCACTGAGTCCTTATATAAAACAGATACGCTTCGTCTTTAAAGGGTTAACCAGTGCCCCAAAACAAATTTCCTGAAGTTGCCCATTAATGTTGCAGAAATAATGGTCAGTATGGTGGGGTCAGAAACTTTACTGTTTCATGTCTACAGATGAACAGGCATTCTTGTGTATTTTCATTATATGATGATATTCACATAATATCATTAGCATTTGAAACAATTTTTAGGCGTGTTTGCAAAATTGTGAAAAGCAACTGTTAGCTTCATCATGTCCGTCTCTCTGTCCATCCACCCACATGAAAAAACTCAGTTCCCACTGGACAGATTTTCATGAAATTTAAGATCTGAGTTTGTTTCAAAAATCTGTTGGGAAAATTCAAGTTTATTAAAATCTGACAAGCATAAGGGGTACTTTACATGAAGACCTATGTATGTGTATGATAATACCTCACTCTATTCTTCTTATAAAGAGAAATGTTTCAGACAAAGTTGTAGAGAAGAATCAAAGCACACATTTTATGTTCAATAACTTTTTTCCAAAAATCATGCCATTTATGAGATAATGTGGAAAAATGCTGTAGAGCCAGAGAGGTAACAGATAACAATATCATGCAGTTCACATGCTTTCAGTGCTTCCTAATTAAGGCTACAAGCACACACTCAGAAAATGTAATATTTATTGCTTTTCCACGGCATCAGTGGTTGCACGAACATGCCCCAGTTTTACATTACACATATATTGCCCGTCTTGTTAAATTTTAACTCACTCCATCAAGCAGAGTCCTTTTTGAGAAGCCAGTAGCCTGTCAACTAGTCAAGAACTTCCAGGCATTTTATGGAGCAATAAAGGTCACTGCGATGCTCCGAAGAGTCCACCACTTGTCCCTGTACTGAGCCAGATAAATCAAGTCCACCCATTCCATCCCATTTCTTGAATATCAAGTTTAATATTATCCTCCTATTTACACATATGTCTTCCCATTGGTCTCTTTCCCTCCACTTTCCCAACCAGAACTATCTGTGCACCTCTCCTTATTATCAAAATGTAACGGTTTTTTAGTTCAAAAACCTTTAAAGTATGGCTAAATTATTGTCTATTTATTAATATTCAAAGCTCTGGATTGTCACACTCACTTACACACACCACGTGGCCAGGCCATGAAGTCTACCGCTCACCTCCAGCGTGTGCCGAGATTAAGAATACATAAAATTATTCCTACACTCCCCTATCTCTCTTCATTGCAGAGTGTGTAATTAAACTAAACACAGGGATCATTTTACCTTTGCTTGGATTATGACTATGTTATAACCAAATTAACCTGTGTAGTGGGCCTTTACAGATTTTAATATTGTCACAATTATATCCATGAGATGTGTTCTCACACTGGAACATTTTAAAAGAGACAGCCAACAGTACTAGGGGATTCAGACTCTTATGAATGAATTACTGACTTCATTGCCTAATGTGGTTGCAAGTTTTATATTGTTTTCACCATGCATTTTCCTTATATGAGTAAAATCACCAACTAATGCACTTTTTAATCACAGTTATTTCCCGACATGTTTTGGCATCCATGATGGTGGTGTCATTGGATGCTGAAGCATGTCGGGAAGTAACAGTGATTAAAAAAGTGCATTAGTTGGTGATTTTACTCATATGTGGTTGCAAGTGTTTGTTTGCCTTTATTCACAGACACATTTGCCAGCAAGGTGGCAGCTATCCAGGACAAGTATGCAGATGCCTCAGTTGGTAATGTAACTGGAAGTAATGCAGTCAATGTTTTCCTGGGTATTGGTGTTGCCTGGTCCCTTGCTGCCATATATCATGCTGTTAAAGGCAATAAATTTTATGTGGAGCCTGGCAAGTGAGTATGTCTTAGAACTAACTTATGGAGCAGAGTCTTTGTAGAGAATTTGGTAGTTGCCCAGCTGTCCAGAAATTTCCCTATTACTTTATGGACTCTGGTGATTTGTTATGGTGGTAGTAAGAGCTTGTCACTGGTTCCTACCCCAAAGCAGATGAATCCAATCAATATTCATCCCATTTTTTATGTGCATGTTACTATTATCCTGACAATCAAATACTAGCCTTTCCAAGAGATATCTGACCATCAGGATTTCTGACCCAGTGTGTATCAGTATTTTATAGGGCTACTTCATGCTGCACCCATCTCATTCTCCTTGACTTGATCACCCTAGTAATATTTTATGAAGAATGGAAATGATGACTTTTCAATATGCAGTTTATTTAACTTTCTGTCACTTCCTGTCTTCAGCATCGTGTTCTCAGACACACTCAATTTTCATGGTTTCCTCAAGTGTGAAAGAACAAGTTTCGTGACCATAAAAAGAACAGGTAAAATTGTACATTTCGCTGTATTCCAGTCTTTACATTGTTAAACACAAATATTGACACATAAAATTTGCAAGGAAAGTTGCTGCACTATGAAGAATTTAATTTTGAATCTGATTCATGAACCATTTGTTAACATTTCTCTTCCATCATGGAGAAGTTCAACACCACTGATGTTATAATGAAAAGAGGGTAGGAAAAGTAATTTGGAGTAGCCACAATGGTATGCATAGTGCCAAGTGAACCACGATTTTTGGACAGCATTAACACTTTAGACATCCCCTTTAAGGGTGCACTTTCCATCCCCACATCTTTAAGAGTATTTACCTGTGAAGAGTGCAGTACAGTTTCTGTAATTTCCAGTGATTGATTCATTCCTGCAGCTAAGTATTAGATTACAGTGCTTTGTGTTGATGGCATATCACGTTCTGAGATGTTGTTGAGTAGCCAGCTACTACATCATTCAAAACTGAAGGCAGTATGAGCTGAGTACTCAGCGCTCTTAATGTCATGTAGCAACCCAAAGTTATGAACAGTAATGGAAGGCATTACTTCAGACAACATTAATTCATATAAAAGTGTGCCATCAAACAGTTAGGCTGTTTAAAGATCCAAAGATGCTGGATTTTAATTCCAACTACTGCCCAGGGCAGAGGGATTTTAAATTTATTGTGCTCTTAAATGCATTTATAATAGTAAGGGCATGTAGGCTGGCACTGTAAGGTTAAGAAAACTTGACAGGTACAGTGTTAACAGCCAACAGGCTGCAGCTTACAAGAAATTAATACACACACACACACATGCGTGCACACATATGCATGCATGCATGCAAACACAGATCTGTGTGTGTATGTGCATGTGTAGAATGTACAAGTGTGTGTGCGCACGCACGTGCGCATGTGTGTGTTACACTGAAGTATATAATTCCTTTATTTCACAGAACACTTATATTCTTTATACCCTTGGAATATTTTTGTTAAAGTACATAATGAGAAAATTAGTCGCTGTAACTAACTAGTGTCTGTACTCTTGATCGGGCAGTCTGTGGGTTATTTGGGTAAAGACTATAATGTTCTTTGACTGTGTACTTCAACCAAATTTTCCATTTCATGTATGGACTAGGTGGGTATTCTGTGAATTAACATTTTTATGCTTTAATAGTCACATGTGATGGATATGTAAAGTTCTAAAGTACCTACTGTTCTACAAAGACCTGCATCAACTAAATGATCATTAAAGAGAAATGTTGCAGAAGATAAAATGTTTATTAAAATTAAACAAATTTTGTTTGTGAATTTTGTAAAATTTGAAGACGTTTTGATTTATATATATACCATGACTATGCACTTCTTTATGAAGAAAAGAAAGTGTATGTGCAAAAAGAAACATTTGAAAGCACAAACATAATAAATAATGCATTTAAACTGTACAGGGGCAGCGAATAAAAATGTATAGGCCCCTAACACGTTGTCATTTCCATTTCTTGTTTATGGGTGTGGAACTTTGACATTGGAATACAAAAATTGAGTCACAGCTCTTGAGATGATGTTCATGAGAAAAACTGCAAAAATATACACAGAAAGAAGTGAAAGTAACTTTTAGATGTACTAGGTATCAATTCAGCTTTAACCAGAATTTGTCCTATTGAAGCAAGTAATTCACATCACTGACAGAATGAAGAGATTCAGCTCAGATAAATAACAAAGAACAGAGGAACTGTCAGGCAATTAAGGGTCAATAAATTTCCCAAATCCTTGACAGCCTGTAGTAGAATATTATGATAAGGATTGTGATGATAATGAAATTACAGACCATCCCTGCCACTCTCCACCCAAATAAAATGCAGAATTTGATAATATGAATTCACCATGTTTGAAAACTTAAAATTATTTTAACATTTGTAAAGTTGATTATACAGTACTGTAACTACTAATAATTTGAGAAGACTAGAGTTATTTCATTCTGTATGTGAATTACTTTCCGTATAAACTGCGTGAAAATTAAGTTTTACTTTTAAACTGCATATGCATTTATTACATATTTCAATGTGGTTTAAAGTGTAACAAGGATGAAAATCTTAGCTCTTTGCTTCTAAGAAATGTTTGCTGCACTTTCTCCTTGCTTTGCATATGTGTGTTCATGCACACATGATGGCACCTACAAGTATAAGTAGTGTGTATGTTATATATTTTTATTTATTTTGACAATAAGAAAATCATTTGAATATATTTAGAAATATATATTATTTCTGACTGTCCAGCTGTTCTTAAATTTCTGTCATGTATTATGGAACTGTACATGCTGCTGACTTTTCTTTCCAGTCTGGCATTCTCTGTCACAATTTTCTGCTCAGAAGCCTTCTTTGCCATACTCATATTGTTGGTAAGAAGATCAAAACCGGTAGGTGGTGAACTTGGAGGTCCAAAACTTTTGAAGTGTGTAACATCCTTGGTGCTTGTATGTCTGTGGTTGGTGTACTTGCTGTTGGCCTCTTTAGAAGCGTATGGTGTAATTAAGGGATTCTAAACGCCACTGCAGCATTACTGTGCAATTAAGTGAACCATACAACTGGGTATTTCAAATATTGCAGCTGTAGAAGGAAATAAATGTATCGTCTGAGGATGGCTATTTTACTCAGCTGTGAAAAAACTGGCTTATAATATTGGCCTTGTGCTACCTCCCTGGTTAGCCAGCATGATCTGGTGGCATCGACATTATGGGATCAATCAAGACATCTGCACTAACATAGGAGCAAGGGCTCAGATATCATCTGTAGTCTCAGCAAGAAAAATTTTTGGTAGCATGTAATGTGGCAAGTGCCTAATTTATAAAATTTTATTGTTATTTTTGGCACTGTTTGGAATAACATCAGTAATATCATTTATTGTGCATCTGAAATGGAACTCTATCAGGATAACAAAACTGTTACTGCTTAATGCAGTGGTGGTCATGGTGTAGTTTGGGAGACAGAACTGGGAGACTGCAGATACATTACCTTGATTATATTTGGTGGTGTCTGCATTCTGAAGAAGGAAGAAGAACTGAATAGAGCTGAAGATCTTTTTTACTTAAACTGATATAATTTTTTGTTTGTGTATATGCAGGAATTGACAGCTGGCCTGTATTCCAATTTATTAAAACAGACATGTTGCAGTTATTGTGAGGTAGCATATCCTCAGGTTTCATATGTTTATGTGTAAAGAGTTTGATTGCATTCTGGTAAAGTATACCCTCCAGCTATTATCATAAGTCAGTATTTTAAGGACTAAAGACACACTCACTGTGTTCAGAGCAGAAGACAGGCAACGTACATGGATGTGTTAATATTTATAAGTTGAAGGCAATGGATGTAATGCATCAGTACAATTTGTATAGTGTTTTGACTCTAGCTTCATGGATTTTTATGTGACAATAAGGATACCAGTAGATATGCTATTACTGTGGTCTGTATAGAATTGTTTGTATTTCCAGCCAGTCAATTGCCTTTGTTTGTACTCTTGGAAGGTAAATAGCTCAGTGACAACTAGTCTTCACTGGTTACTGCTAAGGCTGATATTGACAGACTCAGGATATTTCTTGACCACTGGAAATAAGAGAAATGTACATATGAGATGTATGACTTAAATCATGGGCACCATTTCATTTGATGGTGTGCTACAGAGGCACATGTGAGATTGAAGTCGCCACTTCCTACTTATCTGTATCTTATATATAGCTGAGACCTTCAAATCACACAGAGAAGAAGCTGTGATAGGCAGATGCTTCTTCATTACAACAGCACTAGAAGGAGGTCATTTCTTCTGTTTCCACATGAGTCATTATTTTGTATGTCAGTTTTAAAGTTTTCATGGTGGAGGTGGTTTTGATTGTGGTCGTCTGGGTTGCGACACCGTGCAGGCTTGTAGGTAGATATTGATGTTTTGGAAGATGGTGCTTTCTCCATTGTCAGGGTTGAAGGGTTAGATTGAAGTGACACTGAAGTGATTAGGACGAGGACAAGGCTTGATTATAATGGCAGGTTGCAAAGAAGGTGAGCAATTGGAGCCACAGAACGGGCAGGGGGGATACAGCCCAGTCCAGACCAATATAAACCATAATTCAGGTGGCTGAATATGCTTTTACTTGGTTCCACTTGATTAATAGTATGTGTTTTCTCCACGCTTCAGTCACAATATTCTGTAAGAAGAACTAATCAAAACAGATATCCCTTGCTGTTGGCTCACTACACCTGGATGATCTAACTGTAGTACCTCTGTAACAGTGACACAGAGTGTATAGTTATTCTTCCACCGCCAGTGAATATGTGAGTCCATTTTAAAGAATCTGTCACAACGCTATACCATTGTTATCTCCTGTTACATATAACAGGATCTGCAACTGAAAATTTGTCTTTGCGATTATACAAATATATTCCACTTGAAGATGCCTTCCATAAATCATGGGCATAAGTTGACTTAAAGCATGCCTTTTATTCATAAATATGGTGTATTTAAAAATTTCACGATTTTTATCTAGAAATTTAATGTGCAGTTATACATCACAAAACTGAAATTAAATTGGAGACACAATTACACTGGCAGATGCTTTTTTTAAATTCCACATAATACAATTTCATGAACTGTGCCATATCTATCTTCAGTATTTATTCATATCATTATATTATGGAAAGACATATGGAATTTACTGAAGCCATAATGACTTTTCTAACAGGACATCTTCAAAATATGTTTTGAATTTTTACAGGCTTTGGTATAACATAATTATTCAGTAGATTGTGTATAAGACAAATGTGTTGGTAGAATCCTGAAAGACTCTTATAAACAGGGTTGATTTCACTCTGATTAGTCTTTCAAGGTTCTGGATTCAATTCTTAGTTCATGTGTGTATTTTGCATGATTTTCGATGTATGAATCTGTGATAGAGTGAGTTGTAATGATTGGAGAGATTTATATATCTGTTATACCAAATGTAATCTCTACGTGATAGTCTTTTTCGCTATTGATGCCAGTTATATTCCTATTTGTGATTCTCTCATAATACTCTAACATCATGTCCTGATGTTTACCCTAATCACTGTTGCTCTAGTCAAAAAAAAAAATCTTTCTCTATCAACCTTCATGTATCATACATTTGAAATCTTTTAAGAAACTATTAATTGGCTAATTCAGTATCTTCACATGATGTTATATATACTGCATGTTTTAATCCAAAAATTACAGTGGCCACCATTCCATATCTTCTATACTAAATAGGCTATTGGATAAATGGCCAACAATGTTTGTCTAACACCGTATATAATTTTAAGTTTTGTACTCATATTTTGCTTGCCAGGAGTCTGTTAATTATCTTCTTGTAACTCTCTTTATTTAATCTGTTAAGTTGTACACTCGTATTACTGTAGGAAGAGCGTGATTAATAATAAAAAGCAATGACAGATGGAAAATAAATGAGTTGTAAAACTCTAATCTACTACACATTGTCGTAATACTGGGAGTGATTTAAAATTGTAAATATGTATCAGGTGAAATTTATGAAGTTTTTGTACAAAATAATGAATTCACTTCTAAACCATAAAATAACAAAACATTTTGGATTGTGATATTGACGTATTTTATGATCAGCAAGTTAATGTAGATGACACTACGGTGATGTACTGCATGCTGTATTTAAGTTCCAGTAACCACTGTCTGAGATCCTCACCCCAAACACAACAGTGCAATTCAAAATAAGCCATATACTTAAACCACATCATTATGATTAGAAACAGCATATGTGACTTAACATAAATTAGCATGTATTCTAGTAGAGCTGGTGAAAATATTATATGCCTATTTAAACTGAAAAATGTGGTGACAACATGAGGTAGACATCTGACATTAATTAATTGTTCACTGTTGCCAGCATTTTTGTGAGAAATCATTCTCAGCAACTGCTTCTGAATACAGCATATGCAATGTGTGGAGTGCTAACAATCCCAAATCCAATGCAATTTTAAATATACCTACTGACATATTTTTTACATTACACATAGTAACCTTAATCTTAAAATATTTTGGAACTTTGTTATAGAGGATCTGACACCTACGTTTTCTATACCAGCTTAAGTTATTGTAAAGAGAATAGGGATGCAGTACGGAATGTTAAAATGTCTAGTGCAAGCCTTGGTTGTTAGAAATATATATATGTATAAATATTTTGCAAGAGCAATTGAATGGAAAAGCAAAAACAGTAATGCACCTGGATGGCTGTAATACCGTTTTACTACTGCCAGGCAAAACTTGTTCTTGGCAGGCTAAAATTTTCAGAATATTTGTTATGTGATGTACTAGTTGTACAAAGAATATTTGATCTGTAAATAATTGTACATTTGTACATGATGTAAAAATTGAAAAGACCATATATTGTTGTAGATATTTATCATATAAACATGTGAAATCATGGCAGTGATTCATCATAATGTTGTGTAAAGTGTCAATATAAATTTCAAATCAAATAAATTAAGAAACATGGTGAGCATGAATTAAGGGTTAGATGTTGTGAGGTTCACATCAAGTTGAATTTTTAAATTGATCTGCATTCGATTCTATTGAACCAGACTTGTAAGAACAATAAAGTTCTTCCAGAAAATGTTGAGTTAGACTTAAACTATATAAATCCATCGTTTGACAGTTATTTTTTATATAAGTATGAAATAATCTGAAAATTATCTCGAAATTAAATGTAAACTTTGGTACACAAAGAGAAATAATTTATAATTAACTGGAGACAGAAATATTCTCAGTTCATTTCTATAATGAATAAAATGAACAAATAATTCTCCAGCTTCCACTTAAATTGATAATTACAAGGAATACTTAATTCTAAATGTGAAAGAACATTTATTTTTGGAATATTAATGGATTATGAAACAGAAGTTTGTTACATATGAATGATACTCTTCTTTGAAAAGCAATTTAAAGACAGAGATTTGATAAAACATGTCACTGGATTAGTAAAGGGTGACACAGAGCCGACAGTCACATGAATGATACTCTTCTTTGAAAAGCAATTTAAAGATGGAGATTTGGTAAAACATGTCATTGTATTAGTAAAGGGTGACACAGAGCTGACAGACACATTTTGATATGCAGTAATTTGTTTGATAGCTGGAAAACATTGAAATGAAACATGCCAGTCTTCTGTTCACAGAGTGCAATTTTATTATTTATGGTGGATAACATCACGAAGGTGGCCTCCTTGACTTAGAGTGCACTGTCTTAGATGATCAACAAAATTATCAGAAACCCTATACAACAAATTTTTGTCCTGATTGATGAGAGCGATTTCATCTTGAATTGCATATTTCAGGTCCTGTGTTTTGTCAGGGTGAGTTCTGTGTACCCATTCTTTCAGATAACTGCACCGAAAGAAGTTTGGTACTGTGATGGCTGGGGAATGTGCTGGCCACAGGATGTCTCCAAAACGTGAAATAACGTAGTGGAAGGGACTGCAGACCACGTCCATTCTGCGGTGTGATTACCTTGCAAGATTTGTCCAAAACTTCTCCTGTTTATGCCCAGGATGTGTGAATGTTGCAGAGCTGAGTGATGTGGACTATGCTGAAATGATTCCCTTTCTCTGTGAACGTTTCAGTACACATAGTTCTTGAAGCACCATGAGGACTGTCTCTTAGACTGCCAGTGTGTTCAACATTATGTAGCCATAGCAAAATCCTGTTGCATGAAGGAATCACGCCATGCCTAGGAACATTAAACTACTTCCTCAAGTGATGCTGTGTCCGAATGACAGATTTTTCTTCATAATAAAAAGAAAAAGCTGCAGTTCTGTGCACTATGCTCTGCCTCCTCATTGTGACTAAACTGGTGTTAAAATGCATCAACTCCTCTCTTGCTTGCCACGATGTTATACACCCTAACCCCCGTGACTCAGACTGGAAAGAATTCTGAAATGTGTCTGTTGGCTGTGCACGAACCTGTGTAAGCAATGTATGGCCCACTCTTAAAAGAGAGACCAGAGGAAACAACAGTCTGTGTTACAGAATGTTTTAGTTTCTAATTTAATTCTTACCAGTGAAGAGTTTCTGACTTAATTCATATCAGTGAAGATGTGACTGTTTTTGCATTAATGATTCACAATTTATACAGGGCTTCCCATTAAAGAAACAAAAGCACATCTGTAATACACTGGATGTCTTAATGGCCACAAATAGTTCTTTCCAAAATTTCAGTCAGTGGCACAGACACAAAGAAATACAGTAGACTGCCCATTTAAGAATACCAGAAATGGGTTTACAAATCATAATACAGGTCACACCTCCGTAATCTGACTTCCTCAAGACCAGGGAAAGTTTCTGAACCTTGGGTGGCCAGCATATTATGCTATCAAAACACCTTATGCAGTACTTTATGAAATAAAGTGTTAGTGTTTTGTTGAATTTAAACACACTGACACAAGGCAATAAGTGAAAGATGCATAAAAGGAAGAAATCTCAAAAATAATAATCTATTTTAACTGCATTTTAATGTAGGGAAAAAAGAAATAAGCAAAAAAAAAAAAAAGGAGAAAATGGAATATGGGAAATGTATTTCCCACAAAAGATGCCTGAATTCCACACAAAAATTATGTGATTTACTATCCCTCCTAACCCAGATTACACTGAAGTTTCATCTGATGTACCAGCTGAGGTGGCATGTGGGGTCTGAGCTGTGATTGCATCTCTGATCTCAACTGCAACAACTGTAGTTATGGCTGGGGTAGCTACAATGGATGTAAGAGGATTTTCAACTTGCGAATGTTGCTCACTGCTCCTGTTTGCTTGCTTGAACCACTTACTAAGCTTGCTCTTGTTCATGTGCTGTGCGTGTTCTCTAATGAGACAGTCTTGCATCTTGTAGAGAATCATGATTTGTTGTATAGGAAATATGTTTCTTTGTTCTATACCTGCCCTTAGACCTTTCATCAGGTTAATACCTTTTTCAGTATGTACTCTTTCTCGACTGTTCTCCTCATCGTCTTCATTCTCACTGATGTCTACATTATCTTTATTTTTTCCTGCTGTACCATCTGCACAATTCAGCATGTCATTTGATAAACTACCAGTGTGCAAGCTGTCTGGTAGTGATGCCAACTCACTCACCCCAGGACACATTGTTCAGAACCATAAGATATTAAGATTTAAAAATTTACAATAAACCTGCAACTTAGATGAAAAATCGAAGAAACAGCAAAATTCTAATATACATGAAGACAAAAGCATGCAACTTGATCCATAATCATTACAGATTTTTTGTGTGGTATTCGTTAAATCTTCCCAGACCATGGGAGGTGCAGGACTGTGGAATTCTGGATTAAGGAGTTGCGAGCTGTACTACGTTGCGAAGAGAGGATAACCTTTCTTTGTTTCTGAAATGACAAAATGTGGTGGCTTTATAAACTGCATAAATTCTAAAAATAAGCCTAGTATGCATGAGTAAATGAAAGACATGTTCCCTTTTTTGGAATAGCATCCTTATGCCACAATGTGCACTCTGTATTTCAGACGACACTCCTGCATTAGGCATTAGGCTTGTGGTATCTTGCAGTCATATGAACCCTGTTATGGAAGCCATGCATGGTAAATCCGTTGTAGGCCTATATGTGCCTAAATGTGTAAAGTAAAAGGCGATATCCAACACTACACGATCCAAAAATCTCTGTTAACTGGAATTTGACTAAGTGGCCCTTTATGTTTCACTGTTCCATCAATGGGCAGCAGCCAGCACCAATCCCAAAAGTTTGGCCACTAATTATTGATATCTTCCTGATATTTTCAGACTGTGTGTATGCCATGTTTGTAAGTAGTTATTAAAAGGGAATACAAGGTGCTGCAAGGAAAACAGGACAGGATATCAAGTGACAAATTAAATGGTGAAGTCTGTCCATGAGGTTACTAGGGTCGCTAAGATACTAAGATACATGTTAGGTATATCTTTAGCCAAAAAGTAATGATATCCGGAAATCCTTTGGTCCCAGAGGTGCCGTATATCATAACTTTGACAGCAGTTTTTCCACTCCACTCATTGCATCTGCATGATGAAATTCTTCTGGTATAGTTCTGTTCTTTTCTTGTCCTTCCCTTAGTATGTGGGCATACAATACCATTTTCGGCAGTTATTGTTGTCCTTGCATTGCCATCACAAAGAAATACATCTCAGCAAGAGCATATACCCAGTGTTGGCGTCAACATTTGCGGGGTGGGGCGCAGTATGTTATGCAGGGCCGAGACACAAACGCAATAACAAAGAAGACAAAGGTGTAAACGTAACATATTCACATCAGATAAAAAATTAATATGTAGTACCTCAAAAAAATTTCAAGGCACAAGCAGTTTTAGAACATGTATTTAAGTAGGATTTTATAGAATTTTCCGAGCTCTTTTGAATGAAAATTCACTTATTATATCACCTTACTTTAAATTTTTCGCCGTTTCGTTTTGATCGATAACAATGACAATAAAAAAGCGCTCCTTACTAGCCGATTGCAAGTAGTTTCTGTATAGTTTTCAGCTTTGAGAACGATCGCTCCGCCGAAGCCACTGTAACGGAGGTTCTCAGCAATATCTTTGAAACTATTATCATATTTGTGTAGATTCTAGAGAGGTTATTATTGTTAATATATTTTAGTGCGTTTAGGGGGAAGTCGCCTATTATGTGGAGTTTTTTTTAAACTGCTATTAAACTTAGGAAAAAGTCGGAAAACATTCCAATACACAAGCATAATATTATTTGATTAATGAAGAGACAGTTATCACATAAACATCATGCATTAGGGAGCGAAAAACACGTGTAAAAGTCATTTCCTTAAGAGCTTCATCTCCCCTAATTAGGAACATACGTGTTCCTAATTTGGGGAGGTGACTAATTTACACAGAAAATGGTTGCAGAGTATAAAAAATTACAGCTACAAACGGTACAAACTGAGAACAAAACAGTGTTTATTCCTGACAGGGCTCACCAAGAACCTCCCCTCCATATCAGTACAGAGAGTATGCATCTATCTGAAGCATTTAGCAACAATTTTTTCGTAAGGTGAACTTCCCCCCCGCACCCCGAGGATTTGGCATTAGGTTCAGGCTTGGCACAGGGCTGATATCTGACGCTCGGAGAACCACAGCAGAAGTGGACGGCGAAAAATTGGCAGAATTGAATGATGGCTGGTCGCTGGTCTCCACCAAAGTGGGACGATTCACGGGAGCAGCTTCTGTGTTCTCTGAGGTCAGAGGGAAATCGTGTGGTCTGAAGGGGTTCTTGTCACGAGGAAAAAGGTCTGTCGTCCAGAAGCCATTGCCTGCTATCTCACCTGCTGCAGGTCGCTTGTGTATACTTCCGAACAGTTCGCCAGTTTGGTAGACGGTGGCGACTGGTCCTGGGTTTGAACGGAGCCATTTTTCAATTTCTTGACAGTAGAATGTTTTCAGGGGCCCGAAGAAAGCGTTATCCAAGTGTTGTATCTTGTGGCTGCTGTGACGTAGGAGACAAATGAAGTGAACATGATTCTCTCGAGCTAAAGTAATGACCTCGAATTTCCTTGCGTGTGAACAGTGTCCGTCCAGTACTAAGATAACAGGATCTTCTTTTGTTGGCTTTGTATGTTTGATGAAATGAAGAAACCACTGGGTGAAAAACTCACTCTCGGTCCACCCCGAGGGATGGCACGCGTGGTTTGATCCGGGCTGTGTGCCATTCATCAGCTCTTGTTTCCTATTTTTTCTGGCAAATATAAGTAACGGAGGAATGAAGTAACAAGTTGGACTCATAAAGGTGACGATTGTTACAAGAGATCCCCGTTCTGTGGATTGAAGAAAGATATCTGACGATTGCCTTTCAATCCTAAAACTTTCGTATGTCTGTGCTGCACAATAGTAATGCCAGTCTCGTCGCAGTTGTAAAGTCTTGCAGCATTATGTTGAATGGTGTCCATAGCGGGTTCGTAAATATAAAAAAAATCGAGCTATTAATTCAAGGGTGAGAAGCCCCTCGCACCTGCGAGTGAAAGAACTTCAGGGGTTCGAACTGAAATTTCTCGATGGCGAGATAGAAAAATTTTCAACCATTCTGCTCCAGCCTTTTAATTTCTCTTGCAAAATTGGTTTTACAATACTTCGTACCAAACAGTTAGGCTTCGAATACATTCAAATGTGGACCGTTGCTTTTCGATTAAAATTATCTTGCTTTTAAATTTATTATTAAGGGTCACATTTTCAGTTTAAGCTCGAGCAGTTTGAAAATTTGACCGTGAAGTCGTGTAGCTTTAACACTTTTTTTTTCGAAATTCCGATCTTATTACCGGTAGGGTTTTGGAGGGAGACAATTTTGTTTTTTGAATGTCCTGACGACCTGTTGATGCTGCAAATGTAATATAGATTTTTGTAAAGTTCCAAATGGTTAGCTGTTGCCACTTCTCAGGAAGCAAATTTAAATTTACGTTCCATAACGATTATAAAAATATTCTGGGTTTTCACGCGAGATATTTGCCTGCACTCCTTGATGTCCCACTTTCGTATCCTTGGGCACTGCAATCAGACATTTCCAGGCCTTCAGCAGCTAGAAAGCCTTTATATTTACAGACAAATACTTTCCTGTAGTGTCAGCTACTTCAAATATTATCAAATGTTACCTGATTGCAACTTCCAACTGGGCTGTACGGATGAAGCAGGAACAACATCATGACGACTACTCGGCACTACTGTCAAGTAAAATTGAATAATATTTAGCGTCTTTATCGCATCTGTAATTGTTTTTCTTACTTTTCTTTTTCCAAGAATTGAATGCGACAAATAGTGGTTATTTATCGTTTTTTTTAGTGAAGTACGACTCACGTGATTTTTCAAAAGTGGGTCAAATTTGGCAATGATTTCGATTAAGCCAAGGAAGTTACAGTTAGTATATACATACTGTATATAAGTATCGGAACTGCCCCCGAAAGCTAAATTATGTTCAGCTATATACAAAATTGCTGCGATTGTACGTTAAAGAATATTCACAATGCTGTTTTAATATGGAATCTATTTTCCTGTTCAAGGTCTATTGCATTTCCAGTCTTTAAGTTTCTTTCAGCTTGAAGCCAAGAATATATGGCTTCAGATGGTTTGAAACAGCGCAATAGGAGCTATATTTCTATGACTTCTACTGCTTTTTGTATGGAAACATACAGCAGAGAAACTTAACTGCAGTTGGTTGCGAATTATGGTGTTGTTATATCACGGAGGGGGCCAGTAAATGTCTTCTGATACAAAGCGTCTTTAAGTAATCTGCACTGATCGATGTTTGGACAGGGATGACTTTGTCACAACCGAGCAGGCAGTAATTAGATGTATTTGTGTTAGTACGGGACTTTCTTAATGGGACATCTACGTACTTGACGCCGCCATCTCTTCTTCCCTTACACTCCGGGTTGACCTTGACCATCGCGGCGCATAAACAGTTCCTTCAATTAGCGGGGCGGGGCCGTTGAAAATAGCGGGGCTTGCAAATACCAAGCTGGATGAACATAATATTCTCTTCAGTTAAGTGTCTGAACTTTCACATTGTCGACCCTTTTCATGGTCTTCATACTCACTGCAGTGAGAACCTCAGAATTTTTCAGCACAACATACTGCTGCGTCATTTCTATGCAGTACATTGCCACCAGTGCTTCAGACTGTTTAATGGGAACTTGTTTTTTACGAAAGTATTCAGTATTCTCGATAGACCTGAACTGATGGTAACATTCATGCCACATTAGTTTATATTACTTCAGAAACCTGTTTAACTCTGTCTGTCTTCAAGCTTATGATATTTTTTGCTAGCATAAAGTGCGTTTTAATTACGGAAATTCTGAAGCTTCCGTAGTCGGACTAATCTGTGTGTTCGTTTCCTGTTCGAATGAGAAATGATAACCGTGGATGAATACCTGTCTGTCCCCCTTTCGCAGCTAGGGCATCAGCTTACCAAACATCACTGTTCCTTTTGAATATTTTCCTGCGTTACTAGTTCTACTGCAGAAACTGTGGTACAGATTACCGCAGCATAAACTCATTGTCGGATTTCAGTCAAGTATTAGATCAAGAGTGGAAAATTTCTTAATTATGCATTAGTATCTGAAGAATTTGGAGCAATAGAATATATTTCACTTTCACTTAAACACAAAAAGTAGTTAAATAGTACCAGTTATTGTGATATTGAAGTTATATCTGACAATGTAAGTATTGTAATGGTATTTCATATTTTCCACTATTTTCATTTGTCTGTTACCGGTGGTATTCAGTACCTGCATTATACATGCTCAGTGCCGACGGGAGTAGGGGAAACCGCCACAAATTTCCGGGGCCCAGCAGTCCGGAAGGGGGCACGGTGCCCGACTATGGAGCATATATTTTTTTCCTTCTCGGTAGTATCAGATATAGGTAGTATCAGATATTAGGTAGTGACTTGTCGCGTTGACGGCACTTGGGGCCAGCGGCCATCTTGGGTACAATGCTCTCTGCTTTCTTTCCTTGCTTTTCTCCTACCCCAACCTAGCATTTCCTACAGCAGAAGTACTACGAATCGTACTACTGGCTGAGATCTTAGCAACTCCGTGCGCTGTGACAGTATGAGTGTCCTTGCTGGGAAGCTCGAAAACTTTTTTCAGCGGGGCTCGAATATGCTGTCGGCGGCCCTGTGTATGCTATCGTGAAAACTCAAGGAAATATGAAACGGAGGACGACCAGTTAGTCAAAATATTTTCCTTTTGTTAATGCTTGTTGCAAATACTGTAACGACGTAGTGATTACATAATATGATTGCAACAAAAGGGAGTAGCCTACATCACCGGTGTGTTGTGCATAAGGAATGGTAAATATAGTGTATTTACAAGAGCACAACAAAAAGCTCGCGTTATTTGGAAACAGGTATACACAACTTACAGAAAGTTAACACGAACGGTTATTTTTTTGTTTTTCACTGAAAAATCTGTCATAAATCAACAAATTCCACATCACTATTTTTTTCTCACTATTTCCTTCTTTTCCCAAAGTGGTGAACAAGCATTAGACACAGCATAATAAAATTACTGGGTCACAGTTTTGCTGCCTTATAGCTAATTTGACAACTTCCCATTTTGAAACAGATTGTATTAAATGTAATATAAGTAGAAGTGAGATTTACATGTTACTGATCATCATTTCAGCAGTCATCTGCTGTCAAAATGTGGTCATGTAGCTTCAGCTGTTTAAGTCAGAAATTGAACTTTAAGCATGGCAGTTATATGAGGACAACGTTCAAATTTGTAAAGCAGCCATCTGGTAAGCTGCATCTCACTGACGGTTCTTGAGAAACACGTTTCTTTAAAGAAGTTATTAACATGAAGAAATGCTGATATAAGTCAGTAAGCTGTTAAGTTTCATGATGCATTTTCATTAAATACAGTTTATTTTAAGGATGTTTATAGGTATGGATAAAATATTAAAAATGAGTGAAAGTAATATACAATTTGAAACTTTGAAGTAATGGTTTTTATGCATGTTGATTTTGGGAAAATAAAGTTTCAGTTATTGAACTGAGAGCTCCTGTTTTCGTTAGCGAAACTCCCACTTTACTCTTTGAGCCTCAAGGCAGATATATATCTCTTGTGTCTTTCATGTGCAGTAGTGCCACGAGGTGCGACATATGAGTTTATGCACAAATTATATCGTTTACATACATACATACATACATACATACATACATACATACATACATACATACATACATACATACATACATACATGCATCCATGCATGTATGCATGCGTGCATACATACATACATACATACATACATACATACATACATACATACATCCATGCGTACATGCATGCATGCATACATGCACACACACACATACACACACACACACACACACACACACACACACACACACACACACACACACACACACACACTCTGTCCACCTACAGCCGGCCATGAAACAAGTCACACAAATACACTACAACAAAAAATACAATTAATAAAAACAAACACAAGCACAATCAATTCAAGCATGAAACAATTCACAATTACAAACAACATGGAATACAAATCATGAAAGTGAACACAGTATAAACACAAATTTTAAATATAAAATACAATATTACATAAAATCAAAATACAATCAAAACATATTTAAGAGATAAAACAAAATATAGTTGATTTTTATAGATCATCTCTACTTGTTTAATTAAAAAAATTCAGTTAGTGAATAAAAAGAATGAGTAATAAGATACTAGCGCAGTTCCTTTCTGAATTGCACCTTTTCATGCCTAAGACTACTTAAATTATCCGGGAGACTATTAAAAATCCTGATGCCTGAATAAAACACACCTTTTTGGAAGCAGGAAGTACTTGAACTGGGTAAATGAAATTGATTCCTGTTTCTAGTATTTCTACCATGAACTGTAAGATTAGTTTGAAATTTATTTTGATTTGCAACTACAAACAGCATTAAAGAAAATATGTATTGACATGCCACAGGAAGGATATTAAGTGTCCTGAACAAGCCCCTGCATGAGGTCCTCATTCCTACACCAGACATAATCTTTTTTACCTTCTTTTCTACCCTGAATACTTATTGTACATTTGTTGAATTTCGCCAAAATATCAACCCATAGTTGATCACTGAATGAAATCAAGCAAATATACCATGCATAAAGCTTCGGAATTTAAGGAATTATATAATGTCCTTATTGCAAAAGATACAGAAGACAATTTTGGAAGGATATGCTCTATGTGTTTTTTCCAATTCATATTAGTGTCTATATGCATACCCAGAAACTTAGTGGTAGTTACTTCTTTTGTTAGTATATTTTTATATTCAATAGTGAAGGGAACACGTGCAAAGTTTGCTGCTGTGAATCTCATGAAATTTGTTTTTGCAATATTTAAAACTAATTGATTTCCATCAAACCAGTTTTCTAAACAAGACATGACAGAAATCAACTTCTGTTTCAAATTTTTCATAACTTTTATCAGCAACCAGGACACTTGTATCATCAGCAAAGTACAACATCAGAGATATGTTCTATGCCTGAAGGTAGATCATTTATATAGATAATAATGAGCAAAGGCCCCAGCACTGATCCTTGTGGTACTCCTCGCTTTACCAATTTCCATGCGGAAAAGTAAGTGTCATTTCTGTTTATTTGCAACCTTACTCTTTGTTTTCTACAAGCCAAGTAAGACTCAAACCAGTTGATGGTTTCTTTATGAAGCCCACAATACTGTAATTTCATTTTCAAGATTTTATGATTAACACAGTCAAACACCATAGTCGAATCGCAGAAAATTCCACCAACATGAAGTTTATTGTTCCAAGCTCTTAATATACTATTTGTAAGGGAATGAGCAGCATATTCAGTTGACAAATCCATACTGCTCACCGACCAAAATATTGTTGATTTATAAATGTTGATTTAATCTATAGTATGTAGCTGTCTCTAGCATTTTTGAAAACGTAGTCAGCAGTGAAACCGGTCTATAATTGGCAATATCAGATCTATTACCCTTTTTGTGCAAAAGCACCACAGTTGCATACTTAAGGTGTTCAGGAAAAGTACCAGTTGCATTTGATTTATTGCAAATGCAAGCTAAAGGTTTACTAATTAAAGCTCCATACAGTTTCAATACTTCAGGTGAAATCCCATCATAACTGTATGAATTTTTTAGATTTAAGGGACTTTATTATAGATTTCACTTCTCCTTCCATTATCGGTATATAGTGCATGGGGAAAAAATCCCTTTCTTGATGTTTCTGAGATAATAAAGTGGGTGCATTTCTTGTATGTTTGTGTTTTTAGGATTTCAGTAACGTTTAAAAAATAATCATTTAAAGCTTCCACCACTTCATTACAGGGTGTCTCCTCATGTCCTACCTTAAAAAAGGGATTCATGGGATATGAATTTTGTGGTCTATCTATTACATTATTTATTATATTCCAAGTCGTTTTTGTCTTATTTTTAGATGTTTCTATTAAGTGACTGAAGTATATTTTCTTTGTCATTCTAATTACTTTTCTTAAAATAGTGCAGTAATGTTTGTAGTACAGTTTTAGCTTGGGGTCATTGTAATTTTTATTGAGAATGTAAAGGCTTCGTTTACACTTAGAAGGTATAATAATGCCCTTTTTTATCCAGCTATTATCTTTATTTTTGTGTAGGTGTGCCACCAGAAAACTAGCCTCAAATATATTTATAGATGTCTTTAGGAAAGCATTAAAATTATCATTTATATCATGTTCATTATAAATATTGTCCCAGGTTTCATTCGATAATAGCTGCTGAAAGGCATCAATTGTACCCTTTGTAATCATTCTTGTTCTAAATTCATTTTTCACAACTTGTTTCTTAATAAAGAATTTGTTTAATATTATACATTAGGCATCATGATCCGACAGACCGTTAGATGAGGGAAAAACCATACAACCAAGTAACCTAGAGTTCTCTACAAAGATGTTATCAATAGCGGAAGCATGATTCTTTTCAAACCTCGTGGGAAAATTCACTGTGTGTGACATATTTTATGTATTTAATAGAATGGAGGACTGTTGTTTCCTACTACTATTTGTTAAATAGTCAATATTCAAATGTCCACATATAAGGAACTCCACCTTAGGTTTATAAAGTGATTTCAGTGCCTCATCAAACAACTACAAGAACAAATTAAAGTCTCCAGATGGTGCTTTTTATGCACATATTATGATAAAATGTTTGTCCTTTGATTCCAATTGTATAGCACATAATTCAGTAATTTTTTCTTCACAAAATTTAGAAAGATCAACACAGTTAAAAGACAAGTCTTTCTGCACAAAAATACACACACCACCCTTTTGGTATCTACAACGAGAGAAACTGGCTCCTAAAATATAATTTCCCGAATTTATGAATCCTGGGCTTAATGCAGGAATGTGATGTTCAGTGAAGCACATGACATTTGGGTTTAATTCTTCGTCCATTAAAAACTTTATCTCCTCGGATTTATCTGAAAGACCTCTAATATTCTGATTAAAAAGAGTTAATGGGTTATCAAAATGATCATTCACTTTTCCACCATTATAAACTATTCCCATAAAAAATCACCATATCTTAACCTGGAATCCTTCTTTGTTCTTTTGATTATTTCTTGATCAAAGTATTGATTTGATCGGGATTTTGTCCCCACTATTATTTCACCTTCCTTTCCTTCTAATAAAAGGCTAACATCCCATCCTTCTTGCTGGTCATGTTGTCTTCCTCTTCCATCATCTTCCTCTTCAGTATGTTCTTCTTGTATGTTTTTTCCATCAAATATTTCCTGCTGAAGGGATTGCTGTTGAATATTTTGCTTTTTCTCAACTTTTTCCTCTTCATCTTCCCTTTCCTGTATTCTCCTTCCCTTCAGTTTGCCTTGTTGATTTAGTTGCTTCTGAGGACTTTCTTCACTCTTGATCTTTTTCACTTCATCTTTCTTTTCCCACATACCTATTTCATTTGGTCCTTTTTGTTGTTGAGTTTGTGGATGGTCATCAATACTTCCTTCACCTGTCTTTTTCCCTTCCTTTTTCCATTCTAATTTCAAAATACTTTCCTGATTTCCATTGAAAATGTCCCTTATTACTTTCATCACCTTAGTTGTGATTTGTTCCTTCCCTGTGTGGTTAAGATGTAAACCAGGCATTGTAAATATCCTCTTGTTTGTTTCTACGTCTATTATATGCACATGACCATATATTTTAACATATTTCTTCATTTTCCTGTTGAAAGTCTTTACTTCATTATTAACACACGAATTTGCTTCCAAATCATGTCTGTGTGGAACAGTTACTGTTATAACACTAGTATGCTTGTGACTGTTTATGAACTACCGGAGGGCGCTCAAACCCATTTGTGTCTCGTTTTTACCAACATCATGTATGCCACCCCATATCACACACACATCCTGCCTTGTTAGATTTCTTGTCTCTGCAGTTGGCATATCAGCTATCTTTTTAAGCATAGCTCCTGGTTTAACTATCCCTTGGACCACACAGTTGTGCCTGAGCTGATTTTGTAGATTGCTTGCCATACCTCTTGTGTGACTATCACCCAAAATTATTATTCTATGTTTATTTGTATTTTCTCTCTTGAACGTGTTTATTCCTTTACTTACATATTCATTTTTCTGCTCTGCAGACGTTTCAACTGCCTTATCCATCATTACACCACTCAGATCATACCGATTTTTTGTGATCGGTATCGGAGATAATGGTTGAGACTTAAGAAAAGGACGCCCTTTATTTCTTTTACAAACCATTGACCATTTTTGTCCCCTATCTCCATTTTTTTGTAACTCTCGTAGGCTATTTATTCGAGCCAAATTTATATCAATCTCCAAACATATAACGTCTCTTACTGACCTTCTGTTAGATGCTTTCAATAAGTTGTTTAATTCTGTTCTGTCCAATTGGAGATCCTGCAATTTTTTTGTTATTTCTTCTGGATCTTGCAACTGTTTGTTATCCCATTCCTTTTGAGCACTTATTATACAACTACACTGCACACAGGCTTGTTTTTCTTCTTTACGCCGGGACTGCTTGATTACTCCGGCCGCCATGACAGTCGATTACCATTGTGACCCCTAAGTTACACCAATCCTATAGCTACATGTACTACATAAACACAATTATATCTCAGGGTATAACCTCCTTGTGTTGTCTTCAATTTTGTTTAAACATGGTTTTCCTGAGGCATTTGAATCTGCAATCTGTGTTTCAAATAAAAGTATCTATTTTAAAATGCAGAAACCAATTACTTTTATTTATAGAAAGTCAATTAACTCGTTAAAATGAGGCATAATTTTTAGAAGATTATAAAATATGTATAGAGTAATTTGCCATTATTTATAAATTACAGACAGTGACACTGTATATTAGACCTAGTGTGATCTGGTAAATCTAGGTAAACACAACTAATTGAAGTTTTTTCCTATGCAAGTTTTCGAATAATTACTCGTATTTTTCTAACAGATTACAGTATTTTGCTTCATGCTGGGACTGCCAGGCTTATCCCTGTGTCCCCCTCTGCTGCTGAGTGTAATGGCAAGTCTATAATACTGATTTATGATGACCTCTTGTGCAATAATAAAGAAAGAACACAAAAGATTAATATGTTGTTTTAAACTACTTAAAAGTTGTTATTTTATTTTAAAAATATACTGATCATGAAGTATGCATAATAATATTAAGAGATGCACAGTATTAATTAAAATACAGTGGATCTCCACATTTATAATGGCAAACCTGTAAAAGTTCTCTGTTCTGGAGGCTGCATTACTGTAACAGATGCAAAATAAACAAAAGTAAGTGTTCATATAAGAATATCTGTATTTCATTTTTTATATATGTGGAACCTGTAACATGAATGATGAATTGCCACAAAATTGGCAGAAAAAAATAGGTATTTTGTTACACTCGAGGTAAGTTAGAAATAAATACTTACCAATGCAACTTGCAAGCATCTTAGTAAGAAACAATGCACAAAACGTTGCAACTTATTTTCAGAAGCCAAACATTTTTTGACCAAATCCCAGTTATCATTAGGAGGTTCTCTTCTAAAGGCATGTACCATTAGCTGCAGAAGTTTATACTTATATTAACAATTAAAAAATAACCGCACTCTCTACCTTACAGGCATCTCAATATTCAGGTTTACTAGTTAGCTAGAACATGATCGTGAAGTTTATGTCTGTTAAGTATGCCAAAATCGGAAGGGATGTTTAAAACAAATAAAGTTATAAGAAAGTAGACATTTAATTTGCCAGTGTCCACATTATGGTTTACCTCTATTTTACCAACTTGTCCTCAAGTTTCACAATATTATGCCTGTTAAATGATGCTGCCTTAGTCAGTTATAGGCCTTGGGCCTTTGTGCTTAGTTTGTAGTGCTGCTGTAAGAGATTCTTGATTTATTCATTTCTAGCTTTCCTTCTTTCTTGCCATCAATCATGAAATGTGCTGTATCATATTGCCATTTCCAAAATTAAAAAACAACAGTAACATGCAATTACACGGTAATATTTTTCAGCCAGTCTAAGAAGGTAGACTCAATGCTGTCAAAAACCTGCCATGATTTATGCTTTGGACATATGTGAATGTTATCTGGACACTTCTCTCTCTGAACATACCTAACAAAACCGTAATATAAAGGTTGTAATATTTAACTCAAAAGGTATGCAAGAATCAGACGCAAACTTCTTTTTAAATTGTCTGACTAGTAAAATGCATAAACTTTGCAGCTTTTCAACAGGCAATTATTCCATCCTCGACAAAATGTACAGCTTCATTCATATTCTTCTCCAAAGACATTTAAACATCCGTCTGACTCGTGTTACTCCTCATTACTTAATATATAAATCATTATTTTTTCACGTAAAATAATTATTTACCCTAAGACAGAATAAAGCTGAGACAAGAATATGATTAAAAGACCTATTTAATTTGAGTATTGTGGTGAACAGTGACATATTGTCTTGTTGTATCTTCATATTTTCTCTCACACTATGATCAGCAAGAAACATTTAGTGAAACATTGTCCCGACAAACCAACATTTGAAAATTCTGCTTAACTTTACTACCACTACCACTACATATTGTGTCACTAGTGTGGGAACATCCCCACAAATGCAAAACGGCCCTTTCCGCGCAGTACAGCGGTAGTCGGTCTCCCCACCACTGCAACAAGCTCTTCACGCCAGCCAATCGCAGACGGGCAGCCCAGCGACGGCCAGGTATAAAAGGCTACATTTCCAGCCAAAAATGGTGGGGTGGTGGGGTGGGAGTCTGGTATTGGCAGTGGTCTGGTGCGTTTCGCAAGGGGTAAGTTCTGGAGTAAGTTTCTTAAGCGGGCGCTCACGTACTGTTGTCGGTAGGAGTACTCACTGCTCCAGAGGAATAATCCTGTTTGCTGCTGCTTCTCTGGTCCTTCAGTGGGTAAGAGGGAGTAGTATTTGAGGAGTGCGGTCCCCCTGCTTTTGGCGCAATGCTGAAGCAGGAGGAATTAGCCTTTGTTAAGGCTATTTCGACGATGGAACTTTCCCCAGCTCTCCTCCGAGAGCTGCGGAGAGCGATGGCTGCGCGGAAACTGAGCAGGGCCGGTGTGCCTAGCATGGCCAAACCACCCAGTGTGGTCACCTCCAAGCGCCATCCTACGGGCTCTATTGCCGCGAGTATGGCTCAACCGTCCGGCAAGCCGCTGCAGAGCCCGGCGGCAAAGAGGAAGGCCGAAGAGCTTTCAAGCTCAGACGGCTCATCGGGGCCTGCGATTAGACGTCCAGCGCCCAAACCGCTTGACGGGTCGTCCGCGCCGGGCACTTCTGGGGAGGCGGCTGCTTCCTGCAAGCCACTTCCCGGCAAAGATGGGCCAGCCTACGCAGCGGTAGTTGCTGGGTACGCTAATCCGCAGCAGTCAAGTGTGCCGTCCAAGCCCTCAGCCAAGGGCTCGGATACCTCCGAGCCCGCTGTGTCCTCTGAGGTAGCCTCTAGGCGCATGTCGACTGACATGTCCGGGCCTCTGGATGGCATGCCAGCTGGCACCACCCTGACTGCTAAGGTCGCTCCCGCCGGCGAGCGACCCAACAAAACGCCCATCTTTGTTTCAGGAGCCTCTGATACCCGCGACTTCCTTACCTGGCTAAGGACGCAGTGCCCCAGCAGTCTCTCGGCCCAGCTGAAGGCCGAGAAACTGATGATTGTCCCAGGGACAGCTGACGGCTTTCGGGCCACGGTGAGTGCCCTGCGATCCCTCAATGGGAGCAAGGGTGTGAGTTTTCACCCTTTCTCCCTCCCCGAGGATCGGCAGGTAGTCTCCTTATCAAGAATCTTGGCAGGCAAATGCCAGAGAGCGTCGTCCGTGAGGAGCTGGAAGCCCTGGACAAATGTGTCCAGGGAGTGATGCAGCTCCGCTCTGGGCGCCGTGATCTGGACGCCTCCAAAGATCGGCCCCTGACCCCGCAATTTATCGTGTCGGTGGCACGAGGACCGGAGGTTCAGAAGGTGCGCTCCTTGTCTGAACTCTGCGGGCTAAGAGTGTCAGTGGAGACGTACGTAGCACCGAAAGGTCCTGTGCAATGCAAGCGGTGCCAGCGCTTCGGCCACACGCAGCGGAACTGCGGTTATGCACCCCGGTGCGTTGCCTGCGGGGAGACTCGCCTATCAGGGGAGTGCTCGACCCCAAAGCAGCAGCTTAAATGCTGCAGCTGCGGGGGCAACCACACGGCCAACTACCGGGGCTGCAGCAAGTGGAAAGAGGCAAAAGCGGCGCTTGCAAAACAAGTGCCCAACCAACGCACCCGGACCAGCGGTGATGCCGTCCAGCCCGCCGCGAACAGAGTGGTCACGCCACAGCCATCCGCAGAGCAGGAGAGCCTTGGATCCGGTTGGAACCATGTTGTCCGAGGGGGTCGTGTTGTTAAGGTTGCCCTCCCAACCCCTCCTGAACCCGCTCCAACGTCGGTCACAGGGGTCCCTCAATAGGACAAAATGACCGAGCTTAACACGGGGAGCAATGCTGCCAACCCGGTACTAAAAGCCACGAAGGCCCTCGGGCAGGCCCAAGTGACTAGTACAAAGGTGAAGTCTGGGACATCTTCACCTAAGAACCCAAATCCTACTAAACTGATACCTCTGCCTCAATCCGTCAAGTCACCCGTCGAGGAGATCTCCGATCTCATCGACACCTTACCCCTGGGCGCCTGTGTGGACCTGACGCGCCGGTTCCTCACAGCTGCGCCCACCCTCCCGTCTGGGGCGGCCCGCTCGCGGGCCGTCCTCAAAATCGTTGTCCTGTTTGTAGCCGAATATGGCAGCACGGCCTAGAAGGACGAACGTCGTGAAAGCTCTGCGGTTGGCCTGCTGGAATGCCGATGGTGTTCGTGGCAGGAAGCTGGAACTGGAACATTTCCTCAGCCAGCACGGAGTCGATATGTGTCTCTTGACAGAAACTCATCTGCGAGAGAGACACGTCTTTCGGCTTGCAAACTATGTTTGTCACCGAACAGACCGGCCCACAGAGGGAGGCGGAACGGTAATACTGGTCCGTCGGGGTATAGATCACTACGCTGTACCCGTCCTCGGTTTGACCCAGTTAGAGGCAACTGCCGTACATATTATGTTGGCTAGTGGCCCTCTTAAAATCTTGGCAGTGTACCTCTCGCCCTCCGGGCCCATAGTCGGATCGGACCTATCAGCATGCTTTGGCGGAGGGTTTCCCGTCTTGATGGCGGGGGACCTAAATGCCAAGCATGTAGACTGGAATTCGCGGTTGACCACGACCAGGGGCAAGCTCCTGCGTGATTACGCTAGTGGAAACTCCTGTTTGATCTATGAACCGGACTCACCCACCACTGTCCCGTATAACTCCTCGGCTATCCCCGATGTCTTAGACATCGTAATTACCAAGGACCTAACCTTCCCAGTGTATCTGACGGCGTGCTCAGCACTAAGCTGAGATCACCTTCCTGTACTGATCGACACGACGTGCCGATCATCCTTTCGCAACCTGCCAGCCCGACCTGACTACAGGCGGACCGACTGGGTCAAATTTCAGGCCAGCCTAGAAGAGAGGCTACCGACCACCCGTTGCTGTCGAACGAGGGGGAAATCTACACGTGCGTGGAGGAAATGTCCAGTGCAATTTTGGAGGCGCTGGCGGCGTCTACTCCAGAGAGTCGTCCTCGCGATGACCCACGGCCCCCAATACCGGCATGTATTCAGGATGAAATACGCCTGAAGAACAGGCTGAGGAGGCACTGGCAAATCACCAGGGACCCTGCTCTGAAAGCTGAGGTCAACCGTCTTCAGAGGTCTGTAACCCATCAGCTAAATGAGTGGCGCAACGACCAATGGAGTGGCACGCTGGAGAGCCTTGACCCCGAGGATCAGTCGCTGTGGAAGATGACGAGGCGGGTGATGAGAGTTCCCACTCCCTCACCACCACTCGTCACTCCGGGCGGAACTGCTCTTTCTCATCCAGAGAAAGCAGAAGCCCTGGCCGACACTCTTGAGTCTCATTTTCAGCCGGTAAACGCCCCGTCGTATCCGGCAGTTATTGAGAAGGTTACTGAGGCGCTGCAGGCATACTCTTATGCCCCTGCAAGCGAGCCTCAGTTAACGAACCCCATGGAGGTCCAGGACGCCATTCAGGGTCTCAAGGTCGGCAAAGCTCCAGGCCCCAACGGTTTACCGAACAGGGGTCTGAAGCACCTTCCACAGCGGGCTATAAGCCTCCTCGTCGCGTTATTCAACGCAGCGCTCCTAGCGCAGTACTTCCCACCAGTATGGACGCACGCCTGCGTGATTTCCATCCTGAAACCCGGGAAGGACCCGTCACTACCCTCGTCGTATCGGCCTATTAGTCTGCTAGGCACGATTGGCAAACTGTTCGAAAAGATCCTGCTTAGTACGGTCTTAATCGAAGTAAGCGGGCGCGGGTTACTGCGTGATGAGCAGTTTGAATTCAGACCCAAACATAGCACGACTCTTCAGCTGGACCGCCTCGTTGAGAGAGTGACTAGGAACTTCGGCGAGAAGAGACTGACAGGAGCGATTTTTCTTGACGTGGCAAAAGCCTTCGATACCGTTTAGGTCGATGGTCTCCTTTTCAAGCTAACCGCCCTCAATTTCCCCTCCTACCTTGTTAAAATAATATTCTCGTATCTCCATAACCGGACGTTCGAGGCAGCCTTCCTAACCGCCACATCCACCCGCCGTTGCATGCGTGCTGGATTAGCACAGGGCGGACTAGTCTCCCCTGTGCTCTTCAGTCTGTATGTGAACGACATGCCTGTGCCTTCCCGCCACGTCGAGCTGGCCCTGTAAACGGACGATACGGCCATTATAGCCACGTCACGCAAGTCAGCGCTACTCATCAGGTACCTAGAAACTTATCTGAGTGACCTACAGCGGTGGCTGAGAGAATGGAGAATCGCCATTAACGTCTCAAAGAGCAATGCGATGCTCTTTGCTAAGGCCGCCTGCCGAATTCCCCGACCTCGACCGGTTCAGTTCCTAGGAGAGCCAATCGAATGGGTCGATATAGCCCGTTACTTGGGAGTGACTCTAGATTCACGCCTGACCTGGCGGCCTCACATAGTACAGGTCAGGAAGAAAGCCTCCCAGCGACTGGGTGTGCTTGGCTCTCTCCTAAACAGGAGAAGCGGCCTCTCCATCAGGAACGGAGTTCTGCTGTACAAGCAGCTCATCCGCCCAAGGATGGACTATGCGTTCCCCATCTGGAGGTGCGCCGCTCGCAGCTACGTTAAGCAGCTGCAGGTTCTCCAGTCCAAGTGTCTTCGCATTGCTACTGGTGCACCGTGGTACATCAGTAGCGGGCAGATTCACGAGGACCTTGGAGTGCCATTCTTTGAAGAACACACCAGACCCCTAACCAAGAGTTACGACCCAAAGTTAGCTGGTGTGGGGAACCCCTTAGTTCGGCAACTCGGCAGATATTTACGCTGACCGAGGGCCGACGCAAGCTGCCGGATGCGCAAGCTAAGGGTTCAGCTGACTAGTCGAGGCCGCATGCAAAATGGCGGACAAGTCGACGTCGAAACGTGCTAGCTATTCACTAGCTGCGCGCATTTCGGTCACCCTGACTGAGGTTTTACCATGATTTTCCTCAGTTGTAAGGTAAATGGCAGGGTGAAATTAAAAAAGTCGGGACACTGCCCGCGAAAATCCCTCCGTCCCCACGGGCACGGCGGCTTCACCAAAGTGCCCACTTCCAATACATTACGTGATTTGCCACCCTGGGTTCAACTCTCAGGCCGCCATCCAACCCAACGTCCCCCCCCCCCCCCCCTCAGATAGGAAGTCTATGTGCTCTCAGAGCCGCAGACTTTAGCATACCAAGTCCCGGTCGCGAATCAGGACTATAAACAGTTAGCGCAAGCGAATCCCCGTTATAGAGTAAGGTGTCTGTTTCAGAGCCAAGCGATGCGTTAAAACGCAGGAATGGCTACTCAGACAAAGGGACGTCGACGTGCGCTTCGCGCAAGTCTCCGCCCTTAGTTAGCTCTTTGGTTGGTTGGGTTGGCAAAAATGGTGCATTCCAGTATTCCGGATCCAGCGTTCAATATCAAGACTCAACGTGCTACGAGCCTCCACGATCGGCTCCCGAGCATCATCCGCCACTCGGCCTGTTAGCAGCATCTACAGCTCTCATCCTGCGGAACGCGCCGCAGTGTCTACCAGCACACACTGCTCGGCACCACAGAGCTGTCCCAGGCTCTCCACCGCGCAGCCTGCTCCGCGCAACCGGCTGACACTGTACACAACTCGCTCTCACTGCACTGCTTCAGTGAGACCGTCTCTTCACAGGAGTAACGTTTGCCGGACCTCACTAACGAGGCCCTTCGCCGCCACAGTATCAAAGGAGAAACACGTGTAAATACGTCCGACACGGACAACTGTATATAGCAATCATACTGTACATAGCGACGACAATAAAGACTGACGTTAATGTGTTTACTGTTGTTGTGATTTCACAGTAGCAGCATACAGTAACCCACACTAGAATGCAGCATACATCACAACTTAAAGATGACCCTATACATCCTTTGAAAATGGGGCAAATTCAGGTATTTGGGAATGACACAAATGAAAATTGCTTGCATGTAGGAAATAAGAGATGATTACATTTAAGTAATTTCTGTGACCATTCTGTCCAAAGTCTTTTGTCTTCCTGCTTGTAATCTGAGAATGTAAAGTTTATAACATAAGAATTATAAATTTGCTAGTCGCTTGTTATGTGTGAAATGTAGTCTGCCAAATTTATGGTGCTCAAGAACCGATTTGTGAGGAAAATATTTGGACCTGAAAGGGAGGAAGTAAGAGGAGCCTAGAGAAATTTGCATAATGAAGAACTTCATTAGTTTCACTCCTCACCACCCCTCCAAAACCCAAACCCTGGCGTCCCCGTTGCGGAGGGGGGTAAAGTCTGTAGGTGGCTAGCAGGTGCAATGGTTCATGGAAGCCAAGGTGAGAGGCATCGCTTCGAGGGCTGAATGGCACTGGGGTGGAGATAGCAGTGCCGTTAAAAATTCCCTCGGGGCACCAGGCAGCACCCCGTTCCACTCGTAAGGGGCTCTGCGGGTGGTGACTATTATTTCCCCATCACTCGTGGGACTCTTATGGAGAAAACACGAAATGAAAATCCTATCAAAAGCAGGGACGCTGTGGTGCAGAAGAACCTGTCTAGTTGTGCTCAACAGGGGGCCAGCCAGTCTGGCGAACCACCCCAGCGAACTGGTTTTCACAGCAAACATAGGGACATTGAGCATCTGACAAAAGTAAAGGACAGATGGGCATAATATTTCCCGAAAATATAAATTTATTCAAATTAATCTGCACCATAGCCAGGCAGCCACGGCACTCCTTAGCCGAAAACTTGCTATAGAGGAGCTAGATGTAGCACTTATTGAGGAACCCTGGGTTTATGAGGACCGAATAAGGGGGCTATGAAATGCAAAGGGGACATTGTTTTCTGCTGGACCCCGTATTGTTCCTGGATCTTGCACTTTTGTCAGGAACACAGTTTATGCCTTTCTGCTGTCAGAGCTCTGTCCTAGGAATGTGATGACAGTGAGGATGACTTACATTCAAGGAGGGAACAAGAGGGAAATTACTTTTACCTCGGCATACCTCCCGTATGATTCAGATGAACCACCCCGGTCAAAGGAGTTACCGGAAGTCGTTAACTACTGCAGTAGGAATAAATTGCAGCTCATCGTTAGGTGTGATGTCAGTGCACACCACATTATATGGGGGAGCACGGACATCAAGCCGCGGGGAGAACGCTTAATGGAATATTTGGTTAGCACAAATCTTAATAGCCTTAAAAAAGGTAAATAACCTACTTTTGCAGTTAGTAATAGGAAGGAGGTTATGGATATGACACTAGGGACTGACAGGTTAGGGGACCTAGTGAGTAATTGGCATGTATCTGATGAAGTCACCCTGTCAGGCTACGGATACATAGTATTGCAAGTGGCTGGCCTGGAAATGATCAGCCTTACATATCGCAACCCCAAGAGAACCAATTGGGAATCCTATTGGGAAGACCTAAAGGTAAATCTAGGAGTTGTACCAAGAGGTTTGCACTCGATGCAGGACGTAGAGATGGCTGTTGACATGTTGCAACAGGCCATCCCCTCATCTTATCACCAAAACTGTCCAGCCAGGGTGGTTGTCTCTCCTTGGTGGAAAAAAGAGTTGAGCCATTTTAAGTTTCAACAAGACGGCTTTTTAATCAAGCCAAAAGGAGAGGTGACTGGGAATCATACAGGATGGCCCTCACCTGTTACAACAAAGAGATTAGAAAAGTCAAACAGTCCGCTTAGAGGGACTACTGTCAGGGGATCGAGGATGTACCTGACAGACTAATGAGGATCATGGCCAGTCAGCTGACCAAGAGGGTGGAATCTATTAAACTACCTGATGGCCGATACACACAATCTGGAAGAGACTCTGTGGGAGTTAGAGTTTATTTTTCAGGATATACTGGAGAAGAAGTAACATTGGAAGAACAGGGGAAGCCAAACCTGAGAGCATTTGCTGCTCACACGGAGGACTAGGAACTCTCTAAAATGGTTATTGATCAGTCTAACATAAGATGAGCGATTGGTACATTCAAACCATTTAAATCAGCAGGGACTGATGGAATTGTACCTGCTCTCTAGCAACAAGGAGTCGAACACTTAACGACTCATCTGTGTCATATCATTATAGTCTGCCTAGCAAGAGGGTATATACCCAAAGTTTGGAGGCAGGTTAAGGTGACGTTTACCCCTAAAACCGGGAAGGCCAACTACACCGAGACTAAGGCATATTGTCCTATTAGTCTGTCGTCTTTCATGCTGAAAACAATGGAAAAATTGGTGGATGGACATATTAGGGACGAGGTTTTGGGTCTATGCCCCTACTCAGTACCAGTTCACCTGCCAACCAGGGAAGTTTACTGAAAGTGCACTGCATCATGTAATCATACATACAGAGACAATTACATTTGGAGCTTTCCTAGATATTGAGCGAGCTTTTGATAGTACCTCATTTGACATCATAGCAAAGGCTGCCAAATGGGCTTGGAGACACGATCTGGCGTTGAATCGGCTCCATGCTAGGTATCAGGAAAATTATGGCCACGCTTGCAGGAGAAACTCTGCTGCTGTCCACAGGAGGGCGTTCTGTGGCCTTTGCTGTGGAATCTGGTTGTGGACGAACCCATAGGAGGGTTCAATGGGAATGACTATTATACACTTGAATATGCAGATGAAATTGCTGTCCTTATCCACGGAAGATTCCCAAGCACTGTCTCAGAGCTTCTACAGGAGGCTTTGAGCATGATACAGCAGTGGTGTGAGAGGACACAGATGTCCACCACTGCACAAAAGATGGGGAAAATACCTTTCACACAGAAGAGAGACTTAAGGGGGCTAAATGAACCAACCATTTCTGGACAAACTTTTCATCTGACTACTGAGGTCACATACCTTGCACTTATTCTGGGCAAGGGATTGACATGGAAGGCACAGCTGAAAAATGTGATGAATAAGGCCGACAGGACTTTTTGTACCTGTAAGGGCACATTTGGCAAAACCTGGGGTCTGAAACCAAGGGTGGTGTATTGGATCTACACCATGGTGATCAGACAAATATTGACCTACAGCTCCATGATTAGGTGGCCGAGGGTCAGATATAAGGTCAGTGAGGCAGAGCTCAGTAGGTTACAGAGACTGGCCTGTCTGGCTATTACATGGGCGATGAAGACGACACCAACAGCTCCAATGGAAGTCCTGCTGGGACTTCCTCCTCTTCATGTGATGATTGAGGGAGAGGCCCAGGGAGGGATCTACAGGCTAATGTGTAACCAACAGTGCCAGGACACATGGGAATTGATGGAAATGAAATAGCTGATCAGTTAGCCAGACAAGGCTCCTCACATCCATTCATAGGACCTGAGCCTGCACTTGCCATATCTGTAAAAGTTGCCAGGTGAGTGATCAGGGACTAGATGAGTAGGAAAGACGAGGAGCACTGGCAGTTCATATGTAGACAAAGGCAGGCTAAGAGCTTTCTTATAAAACCCTCTGCATAAAAAGCTGATGAATTTCTCAGTCTGAGCAGAAACCAGCTAAGAAAAATGACAGGGCTGCTGACAGGACACTGTCATTTAAAAGGACACCTATTCAATCTGGAACTGGTAAACAATCCCAAGTGTGACAGATGCAAGCAGGCATCTGACACGGCCTCACATGTTTTTTGTGACTGTGAGGCTTTGGCCACATCAAGATTCACACACTTGGGTCATCATTTTATGAAACCAGGTGACTTTGAAGACATCTCTGTCAGTAAGATACCGCACTTTGCTCAAGGTGAGGGACAGCTGAATGAATGAGCTAAAGGGCTGCACAAAAGATCGATAACAGTTGAAGTGCATGGGTTACTATGGTACCTTCCCTTCTGTATTCTATTCTCTTCTATTCTATTCTATTCTATTCTATTCTATTCTATTCTATTCTATTCTATTCTATTCTATGCTATTCTCTTCTATTCTATTCTATTCTACTCTCACCAAATACATTTTGGTGATCAAATGAAGGTGGATGAGATCGGGGAGTCATATGACATGCATGAGATGGTGCAGAAATGCATACTGCATTTCCAAAAAACATCTGAAGGGAAGAGACATCTTGGACAACACAGGGTTAAATGAGAGGTGCGTATTCAATTGAATCTTAAAGGAACTGGATGAGAGGCTGTGGACAGGGTTCATTTGGCTCAGTAGAGGAACTAATGGTAGGCTGTTGTAAACATAATAATGCAAATTAGGGTTCCTAGAATGGGGGGAATTTTGTAACTAGGTGAGGAATTAATTTTCTTTTTGTGATGAAGGGCTGTCTTATATGGAGGTAGACAGTAGTACAATTAGATATAGAAATAACTTGACTCCCTAAAGAGAATGTTCATTTTTGGGTGATTTTTAGGCATTGTGACAGAGATTAGAAGATATAGCCTGTGAGGCACAGGCTGTTTAGCCTGGCAATTTTGGGTAGGATGAAAAAGGACTCATCTTCTGCAAGAGAAATTTCAAAGTGCAAAATAAATTTCCAAAACAGTGTGGAGACACATTATGCTGCATAATCCATTGTATGAATGGTCACTTAGACATCTTCTCCACTGGATCCACACTTCAAAGTAATTTCCTAAATAACCTGCACCTTGGATTGTAATTATTCTTGAGAAGCTAAGAGTTCCTCAGACAGTTAAGAATGTTAGTCCATTTTATGGAATCAGCAGGTTTATTACTATGGCCACAATAGCCCACCACTTATCCTTATCTTGGGCCAGATTAATTCAGTTCGTGCCCTCCCACTCAATCTCTTTAAGATACATTTTGATATTATCATCCCCTCTATGCCTCAGTCTTCCAAATGGAATCTTTCCTTCAGGCTTCCAAACCAAAACTCTGCATGTATTTCTGTTTTCCTTCATATGTGCCTTGATTTGATCACCAAAATAATATTTACTGTGGAGTATAAGTAATAAAGCTCATCATTAAACAATTTTTTCCAGGGTCTTGTTGCTTGTTCTCTCTCTTAGCCCCAGATATCTTCCTCAGCACCTTATTCTTGAACAACCTTCCACCTATGTTTTCCCTTAACCTGAGTGACTATGTTTGACACCCATACAAGAAACAAGTGAAATTGTAGTTCTATATACCTGTATATTTTAATCTTTATGTTGTAGATAGCCAATGGGAAGACAAGTGATTCTCGATCTAGCGGTAGCAGATATTCCCTGAACTTAATCTCTTCTTAATTTCTGATGAATGAAATTCTGATTTGTTAGTGTCATTCCCAAATATTTTAAAATTATCACGTTCTCAAGGCAGTCATTATTATGATAACACTTAAGATAACACTAGCTAGCTAGTGTTATCTTAAGTGTTTTAAGTGTTCTATATGTTCCCCTGAAGATGGTGTGAATTTGCACTGAAACATGTCAGGAGTTCTGTGAAAATTTATGTATTGTGATTTTGTGTTGTGTGTGAGTGGGTCCTGATAATATATGTGAAAACATACGTACATGGTACGGAAAAATTTAAAAATATCATTCTGTATATTTTAATCCTTGTATTTTTGGATAGCAAACTAGAAGAAGAAAGATTCTGCACTGAATGACCCCTAGCATTCCCTGACTCCAATTTGCTCTTCATTTTTTCATGAATGGAATCTTGATTTGTTACAGTTATCCTCAAATATTTGAAGTGTTCGACCCTTTCAAAGTATTTATTGCCTATTGTTGTGTTGGGATTGTGTCTTACAGAGTAGTTCTTCCACCTATCAAAAATACTGTTGGGATCTGTAAGCAGATCACCTTTCTCGCCCTCCAGCTAATCTCCATTGCAACTACTGCCAGTCCCCTTTTACCTGTTTTATTTATCAAGGGGCTGGGTGTAATAATCTGTCATGTGTTTCCTATGTAATATTCCATTTGTGAAAAATGCCCATTTTATGAACTGGCTCCTTTCTTGGCCATTACACGAAATAGACGAAAAATCTTCTACTTCATGGTGTGGTTAGCGTACAAAAATTACCCAAAGCATGAAATGGCTAGTTGCAACATGCAATTAATCGATTGTTATGAGCACATGATGTGTATGCTACTAAAACTACAAGCAACAGTCATCTGAGAGTACACTTAACAATTACACATTAATGCTATGGAATCTGTCATTTAATAGTTTGTAGCAATGTGTTTAAGCACTTCACATGCAGGACGTGGTCCAGCACAGAGATATTCTGTAGTTACTGATGTTTATGTCTTGTTCTTGCTAAGTACTGTTATTGTTGTTGATAGTACCTACAAGGTCAGGTGCACTTGTGGGTTCTTCTGAATTCATTACTGTCATTCATATTACCATTTGACAGGAGATGAAATAGCACAGTCAGCAGTCACTAGGCTTCATATGAAGTGACTTAGGATCCATGGTTCAATTCCTGGTAGGAGCAAGAGATTCATTTCTTCTCCATTGCCTCCAGGCCATTTCAAGGTTACACCCCACCTCCTGCTGCATGGGTAAGGGGTAAAGGGGCCACTGTATCTTTACTATCATTTTATTCTAGGGTATAATCAACGTACTTCACAAAACCGTGTTAAACACAGTGTACAGGCAGCTCAGGAGTCGGATCGTCCGAGGGTTCGAATCCCGGTAGTGGCAAGAAATCTTTCTCTTTTCAAAAACATTCAGACCGGCTCTGGGACCCACCTAGCCTCCTATTCAATGGGTGCCGGGTTTCTTCTCCGGGGGTAAACCGACCGGAGCGTGAACTTAGCCATAAGGATGAGTAGAGCTATACCTTCATTCCCCCTGCATGCCTTCATGGCGTGGACGGGGAAAACTTTACTTTCTTACGGGCGGCTCAGTGAATTGTTTTTAGTAAAATCACAGTAAATGACCGGACGCTGTGCGTTCTTCCTTCCCTCGCGACCCCGGATCTATAGAGATTGTGCCCGTAGTTCCGCAGAATCCCGCCAGAGTTCTCTGCATGCAGGTTCATCTTGGCAGCCCATCAAACCCCCGGGAGCTCGGCAAATCAGTGAGTGTTTTATCGTGCCAGAGGTGCGACATAATATTGCCGTGTGTCTGCGTAGTTAGGACACCTGGGGTGAGTGCCCCACCTACTTTACAATGTGTCTGAAGAAAAGCAGCACATGTATTGATTGTATCACACTGCTGTGTTTCGTATTGATCTCTATGTAATCGTAGTAAGACACCACAGAGATTGTGATTATTTATATTTCATAAACATGCGACAGTAATGTGGAATAATCCGTTTCATTTTTAGTCGCTCTTGTAGTTGAACGCCTTAGTGGGCGGCAGTTCCTGTACGTCCGTCTGAACTGGCAGCATTTGGGTAAGCGTCTCACATAACAATTCTGTGCACCTTAATCTCAGCGGTCTCTTCTTCCGCACTGGAGGCCTAGATTAACTGCCGTACATATGTGTTATTAAGTGTGCGCTTTGTCAGTATTTACAGAATTTAAAGACGTAAATGTCTTGTGTTATGTACATCACATTGAAATATTCTATATAAACAGAGCTTTCGTGCAGTTTGCTAATGTAAATATATGGCATAATTAACAGCAAGTAAACCTGTAAAAAAGTAATGGGAATATATTCGAAATTTATAAAATGTGGAAAATAAGTTGCTATAGTAGCTCAGTCAGAAAGAAAGTTATGCAGTGGGAAATTCATGTTTGCCTTTGGGTACCTACTCGTTATTTGTTATTGTTCAATTATAGCCATTGTTACGACAGAATTTATCAGTTGCAGTTTGAGATTCTTACGGCAGTGGTTATTAAGTTTCTTGTCTTTTAGGATGTGACATCGTGTTGTCTGGTATTTCGCGCCCAACATTTCTTGTGTCCAGAAGACAGAAGCAGCAGTTCCTCCGAAACGAGCCATCAGACTACATTGCGTCACGTCCCAGACTACCGCAGTATTTAGAATCAATCTAGTTTAACGAGAGAAATATTTCTGTTATGCGTATTTTTCTGTGGTACTTATCTTTACCATTTTTATCACTTCGAAAGCTCCGTTTCTTTTTTTTTCTGGAAAGGTTTGATACCCAATAAGAGAATTTGGGGAGTGGGATGCTGTCTTCCCTAAGTCTGACCACTCACCTGCATTTACTTAGAAGGCTGGAAAAGCCTACAGCTTTTAACTCAACATACATACGCTGTTGCGGCGTGAAGATAAATCAGCGATAGTCTGGGTCTAGGTATTTACTGTCGAGGTGCCAAAACTGCCCTGAGAAAGGAAGTAATTTAGCAGTGATGATGTCTATGTGTTCAATGATGTACATCCTGGAAGTTCGGGAATCATAAAAACAGGCGCCCACCCAAATGTGCGGCCGCCGGGCTGCAGCCTCACCCCCAAAATCGAAATTTAAAAGCATACAGATTCAGTAGACACGATATTAGCAAATGTTTTATGTGGTTTAAGCTTCAGCCGACATCAGCGTCTGAAATCAGGTGATGACTAGTACACTGGAATTTCGAAAAAAAATAAAAAACTTAGGAAACCTTACACGAAATTAAAAAAGCAAGGAGACACAACTTCTGATTTAAATGAGGTGAGTGAATCATGGAACATGTAGTTATAGCCTCTTCATAGTGTATAAAAGCGTTGGCAAAAAATCTAATGTTCCTATTATGTTCATGACATGATATTTACGACATAGATTTAAAATCAAACAAATTATAGATAACCTCAGGGTCCGCCCCCCCCCCCCCTCCTCCCCGATTTAAAAATTCTGGGTGCGCGCCTACGTAAAAGCTTATCTCTGGTTTAAACATAAAAGAAACTTGACTGCGTGAAATTTGTGGGCGTACTTCATGATAAATATTAGCTATTCATTCATTTCTTATTCTGTCTTACAACATATCCTTAGCCTCTTCCAAAGCCAGTTCTCCACAGCGTGCAGTCGAGTTCTCCCTCTTTAGATTTCCATTATCCTCTCTTTTCCTTACGATCATCCAGTAGCTGCTTACATCTTCTTTCATGTCTTCCCATCATTTCTTCCTTCTATCTTTCCTTCAATAACGTGTTTTAAAAGGCAGTTCCTACGCAACATGTAACCAATCCAGTTAGTCTTCCTTCTTTTTATAATGTGTAGGACATGCCTTTCCTCTTTGACTCTAAGTAATGCTTCTTCATTACTCACATGATCGGTGCAAGTGAGCTTCTCCATCCTTCTCCAGCACCACTTTTCAAAACTTTACAGGTATTGCTATTTTCCGACGTGTCCAAGTTTGAGCACAATACAAAGCTATGCTCCGTAGCGCTTCACTAGTTCCTTAAATTTAAGTCCAAGTTGCTGATGAAAACAGGCTTCTCCTGTTGGATGTTGCTTCTGTCATTGCAATCCTGGATTTAATTTCACGTGTACATCTTGCATTCTTTGTTATCATGCTACCCAAATAGTTAAAATATTCAACATACTCCGGTTGGTTTTGAGCTATAATAATTTGTACTGGAGTTGGATGCCTTGAGATTCTCATTACCCTACTTTTTTCCACATTCATTTCCATTCCAGTATCTTCCAATTTCCATTTGTCTTTCAATCATATCCTGTAGCAACGTTTCTTCCGTAGCCATTAGCACAAGGTCATCTGCACCTTTCACAGTGCGAGTGAATTACTTGTCCTCTTCTTCTGAAGTCTCCAAACCCCGGTACGTTATTCGTTGTGTAATTTGATTAGAATCGGTGACAAGAAACATCTTTGTTTAATTTCTGTACCAGTGCTCACTTTTCTCCCTTGGTCCAGACCTAATTTAAGATCCTGATCTATGTACAGTTTTCTGATTGATCTTCTTTCGCGCCAGTCGATGCCGGCTTCGTTTAAACTCTGCATTAATCTCGTCCAGTTTACACGGTCAAATGCCTTCTGCCAGTCTATGAAGCAGTCACATGATTCTTCGTCTATGCCCCTCTCCTTTCCTTCTTCTAAATCCAAGCTGATCTTCTCCAAGTATGTCCTCAGTTTTCCTTCAATCCTTCTTCTACGTAATCTCGCTACTATTTTGCTGTATGTGCAATGAGAATGATTGTGCGATGATCACTGCATTTTGTAGCTTTTAGCTTCTTCTTAAGGCAATCATTTTAACTTAATGAAATCCTTGAGACGCTCTCCAGTTTCACGTATGTTGTTGATCTGTTGTGTCATTAGTCCGAGACCATCTTCTCTCAACAATTTGAATACATCTCCAGGTACATCATCGTCTCCTGTAGCCTTCTTGTTCCTCATCTTCTTGATAGCTTTCTCCACTTCACTTTGCAAAATGTAAGGGCGTTTCTTGTCTGCATTTACTTGCTCTTCATGTTCGACGTCTGGGTTTTCTAGTCGATTAGCTAGATCGTAGTACTCTGTAATATAATTCTCCCAAATTTGCAGTACTTGTTTCTGATCTACAGTTTCATTCCCTTTAGAGTCTTCGATGCCAGTTTTCTGAATCCAGTGATTTCCTTTCCAACCTAATCTTTTCTTCTTCGACTCTTGACCCTTGAATATGGGACACATACATTGTCCCGAAACGTTAGTAAACAATTACTACACAAGGCCGCATAATTCCTTTGTCTTCATGTACATTAAATCGTGCCTTCCCGTACTTTGAAATTCCATGATCTCGTCATATATGTTCTGAAGATATTCCTTCCTGGCTTTGTCTGTTGCTCTTTAAATCCATTCCTCAGTCTTCTATAGTTCTTCCTTCTTCCTACATTGTTGCCATTCTTCCACTTCCTTCGTTCATTCATTTTAATGAGCATTTCCTGTGTAATCCGTGGCTTTCTTGACTTTCCCAACCAAATCACCCACAGTATCTAACACATTTCGTGACAGGCCCTGAAGGCTCCAGAAGGTTGAGGTTCCCAGAATTTCTAGACATTCGGCACAGGGAGGTGGTAAGGTTGTCAGCCGCACCCATCGGTCGCCTTTATCCCCAGGAGTTACTCCTGGTACTCATTTCTATTAGAGGCTGAGTTGACTCCAGGGTCATAGTGCGACCGAAAGGGTTAAGTCAATTAAATATCCCAATGACTCCATAGGGAACCAAACCCACGCCCTTCCAGCTTCTCCAGATCCCATCTTGGTTCTCCCTTTGGAAACCTTATTATTTTTTTCAGTCTAGTGAAGATCTTTGTAACGAGTGTTTTGTGGTGAAAGTTAATATCTGCTCCTCGCAGTGTTTGCACATCCTTCATACTGTTGCTGAATAGATGTTTCAGACGTATATAGTCCAACTGATCTCGGTTTCGATCTCCTGACGCTTTCGAGGTGTACAGTCTTCTCTTAGGCTTCTTAAACCATGTGTTGGTGATAACAAGTCCATTTCTTTCACAAATGTTAATGAGAATTTGATTATGATTGTGTTTGTCTCACATTTTCCATCTTCTCAAGAATTTCTTCGATTGTATTCTACAATTTTTCTACCCCGTCGCCTTCATACCCCGATGTTGGCATTTACACTTACATTAACAAAATAGTTACCCGTTCTGCCTTTAACTTAAGAGCAATGATCCTGTCATTACACACAGTCTTCGTAACAACACTTCCCAATATGCTTTTAAGCACCACTATTGCTAGGCCCCTTCCAGCCCTCTCACCTTCGGAATAATCCACTACATAATCGTCATTTCGTATTTCACTTTGTCCTTTCCACTGCACTTGACTGACACCTAGAACAAACACTGCATTCTTCTGCATCTCTTTTGTCAAACTCTCCAAGTGGCTTCCTTGATTCAAGGTCCTTACGTTCCATGCTCCACTCTTGTAACTGTGATGTTTCTTGTGCTTCTGTTTGTAGTCCTTGCCGTGATTCGCTTTGCATGGTATTTCCTCTAGGAACAACCCCCACCCCCTCCCAGCTCCGAATGGGGAGTAGTTTACCTCCGCATTATTTTGGTTCGACAGAAAACATCTTCCATTTGTCTCTGCTTTTGGAAAGAGACTACCCAGGAAAAGTAAAAATGTGCTAGTTTTTCCACATGCTTTCCACATGGCAGTACAGCAGCCGTTCAAACCACTCTGGTCACGCCTGTTGCTATACGAGCATGAAACATCTCAAGCACCGTTTGCTCTATGCTTCAAATCGCTACTGGTGTGACCTGCGCTGTTCTGGGATATTACGCAGCGTAGAGTGGTAATTCTTTACCCACGTTTCGGGATAACCTACTGGTCCCACCTTAAAGAGTCAAGAAGTCCAAGAAGAAGGCTGGGCATCGAAGGAATGTGTATGAGCCTTCCCTTCTCCTAAGGCACTTCTCTTCTTTTCGTCCCTGCCCTGTTGATATGCCTGGCTTGGGAGAGCCTACTCATAGCAATGCTACCACCGCCGTCACTCTCAGGGTTACTGGAACTCACAAGTCCCTCCACCACAGCAAAAGTTTAACCATACCGAAAATAATAATATTTTGATTCTGCCTACTTTAATGTTTGCGAAACAAAATGAAACTTTGTGATCTGAGGTCTTCAGAGCATTGTGATGCAGAGTGCATTCTTATCCTATATTACGCCGTGTTAATTGGTAATTTGTTACCGCCGTTTCGGATGAGCTTGTTGCTTTCATTTTAAGGGAAATTCAAGCATCATAGTTTGCCGCGAGAATCGGTTGCTTTTAGCTCGCTACAGCCAATGCCAAACCTGCTGTTTACCTCTATACATATTGCAACCAACTCTCCCCAGAGACGCTATTTGTGACTTTCCCCAAGACGAAGACAGTAAGCTCCTCCGTGACGCAGGAAACCACCAATCAGCATGGCGTGATGTGCATGAAGACTGTTATCTTCAAAAGCACTTTTATTACTGTGTTTTTCTTCCGTTTTCTGTCCAGTTCAATGTTATGTTTTTTAATTTCTTGTCCTACTTTATGACGCTGTGTAGACATACTACATTACAGCTACTCTAGTCTATGTAACGTCGAATGGGAAATAACAGGATAATTATTAATTACGTGGTGTGACTGAGAAAGTTCACGAAAGCTGTTTATCAGGATAACCCTTCTCTTCACAGAGAATCGAATTTTGTACAAGTTACACCTAGACAACTTATCTGAATGTAGACGCGGCGGAAGAGCTTTTCCGTAGTTCCAGGCTCGTATAAAGATTTCCAGCGGGGAACAATATGGAATTTGATGGAAGAAACTGTAAAAGTGTCCTTTATGTGTCTCATAAAGACATATGGGCAGTAAACCTCCACTCAGCGTGGCATTGCGTATTAGATGTATGGTAACTTCAAACTCCAGCTGATTTACTCTTGATGAAAGACCCTCTGCTATCTGTTAGGAGATCCCCGAAATGCGCTGTGCTCCTGTCTGGATTCGAATGTCCTGTTATAGCTGAGGACACATACCTATGTAACTGTAAAAGCACTAACTTATTCTCTAGGGGTTCTCCTATTTTCCTCAACATTCATTCTTCGTAATCGCCAGCATTGTCAACAGGGGTCTAAGTTCAAACTTTTAGTTGAAGATTCCATTCGTGTGACATGGTACGACGGTGACATGGCTGTAGCGGCCGTGGTCCAGGCAGACAGTGGGCCAGGCAGTCACTAAGACACGTCGTAATTCAGGCGGATACATTTTTTTGAAAAGAAAGATGGTACATAACAATATGATACATACCTGCAGTGCACAGAAGTGCTCACAATGACCTTGAATCTTTCAAACCGTATAATACCCGACCCCTAAAGCCGTAAACGATGTATTTGTTGGCCTCCCGTTTTGTCTTCACCATTTGCTATTTGGTTTTGAAACAGTAAACAACTTACGCTTGCGCGAGGTAATAAGTTAATCGTGGCTGGTGAAAGTGTGATGCAGTAGTCCCTCGGCAATCCGGACTATATGGGGGCAGAAATGGTCCGGATTACCGGGGAATCCGGATCACCAAAGGGAAAATTCAGTGGTGTGGGTCACATACAAGAAATCGTCACTCAAAGCAAAAGTATAACTTCTGGGAGCCTAAATAGTGTGCACTAGTAATAGTAGTAGTAGTAGTAGTAGTAGTAGTAGTAGTAGTAGTAGTAGTAATAATAATAATAATGGGACATTTTTTCACGCTCGTTTTACTGTATTAGCGAAATGAGGGAGAAAGAGAGCTACGACTGTCGGAGAGATCACGTCTTTACTGCTGAGGATTTAAAGAGTAGCTGGCTCCTCCCCCTTCCCCCCCCCCCCCCCCCACTTGTCTCGGTGTACGGATTGGCTCCGATTTTCTCCCGGTGATCCGGAAAATGACAGGATCACCCGGGTGAAAAAGAGGGCTTCAGTTGGTCCTAAATTATCCGAATTACCGGGGAATCCGTATTACCCGTGTTCGGATTATTGAGGGACTACGATAGTTTCTGCGAGAATGGGAAAACCGTCTTTGATTTTTAGTGGATATCAATATCGAACCCATCGGACAAATTAGAATTTAGGTGTGTGTTAAAGACAAATGCGGTAAGTGCAAAGGGAAGCTGAAAACTACTTTAAAGTATGATCGTTAGTAAAACGTCCATAGTTGCGTTCCAGGCCTAGCTGGAATGGAAGTTAAGTAAAATTGGATAACCGCAGAACTAGTGATACGGAAGGCGTGTCTGTGCCTGTACATAACATTTATATCGAACAATTGCCAGACATTTACGCGAAAGGGTATGACATGATAACTGAAATACCAAAACACGATAATGTTAAGACTCGATTGTGTAAAGAATGGCGAAACGTTCTGGGTACTGAGCAAAGTCGGAAGACGTTTCGAAAATTGTGTTTTCGGACGAACTATGACGTCGGGCAAATAAATCCAGCTTTCTTCGAATCGATCACACTGATGACTCAGGAAAAATAATTATTGTTTTTGCTGGGGAACATAATGAATATTTACTTAGAAGCAGAAATTCTTTTATTCTGCGCGGCACATTTAAAAGGTTTCCGAGGCAATTCGCTCAGTTGTATAGCTTACACGTCGATCTAGGAAACACATGCATGAAAACTACGTATGTCCGGTTCGTTTTGCACTTTTATCGGAGAAGAAAGAAATAACGTATCTTTATTTGTTAACTCTGTTGAAGAATTTGTGTGTGTTCTGGTCACCAAAAATTATAAAGGTCGATTTTGAAGCAGCGGTCATCGGTGCGATAAGTAAAGTCTTTCCAGATTCCGTTATTACTGGCTGTAATTTTCATTTTAGTCACTGCGTATGGAGACAAACACAAAATATTGGCCTCGATAATGAGGAGGCCGTGGCGCATTAGGGGCTGTTGCGCCATGGGGAAATAATTATAAATAATTAATAGAAAATTTGTTAATGTCATGTTGTAAGAGGCAAAAACGGATCACGTCTGCTGTCCGCCTGATCTACGCCAATTTACACTTAGTCCGCCTCGCCCACGGTTTTGTCATCCGAAACTCAACCACGCCCTCCTCGCCCACGACACGTAGTACGACGCTGCGTTATGAATGGGTAATCTGACGCCGGCATTTCGACGTTACTTATTGTCCTTATCTTCAAGGGTCGACGGACTAATCGACTACGTTGCCTCGAAACATCCGGATCCGATTACTCATTGACGCAGTGTCATGGTGCCCACAGAAAGGAATCTTCACCCACACGGCTGCGGAAACCTCCAAACTCGTGAAATTTAGTAAGTTTCGCTGTCAATTGGAGCACTAAATTCTCAGCCGTAATGGCGTCGGCTCTTGGCTTATTGCTACCCAGTTACATGAGGCTTTACTTTTCTTCTCTGACCCGAAATCTGCATGGTATTAAATAGAATCTAATTAGCCTAAGAGTAAAACGGTTAATAATCGTAACCAGTTTGCAGGTACGGTTTTCGGTTGCTCGAATATTTCCTGTATTTTCATAAATGTTAGTTATGTAACGATAATTAATAAACTGCGTAAAACAGTTATACAATTTCGAAAGACCGTGCGGTTAAGCATAAAACCTGGGAAGGTTCTCGAAGGAAGCGAGAGAAGCCTATCTTTCAGATTAACTCACCTTTTATGTAGACGAATGACGACTAAAAAAACCGTCAGCAGGATAGATGGCCTCTTGGCTGAGCTTATAACCACATCACGTGCTAATTATTTCACTGCAAAATATAGTAGATCTGTGTACGGTTTTGTACAAAGAACAAGGACAGACATCCCTATGCATTCAGTTATGCACATCTTGCCAAGAATGCGTAATAACTGGCACGTGACACAAAATATAGATCTCTTTATGACCTACAAATTTTGAGACTCCTATTGTTTTATTGTGTTTATTTGATGAAACAGAAGCAAAATAACTCCTGACTGTAACTGCATGTGCGTTGTGATTAGTTTTGCATTAATAGACTAGTACAGGTAAGAAATGAACGTTAGTGGAAATGAATTCAAAAAAGCGTTTGTATATTTTTATTGTTAATGAAAAACCTAGTAGGTACACTTCTCACTGTTCCTTCACATCCCTCCACCCACCCGGACTAGCTGCGTGGGTAAAAGGGCAAATGTCCACAGGCTGCGGGTGTGCGGGAGATCATACGAGGCGGTAGCCCCCTGCTTTGCAACGTAAAAGCAATTTCGTTCCCAATTTCCTGGCTGCCAGTAAGAACACATTGATTAGGGCAGTCGGAGGCAAGCCACTTGCTGTTATTCTTTACAGCAGAGCATTCGGTGCAAGACAGTAACTCATAACAATGTTAAAAGCTTTGTTTCTTTAGGAAGTGAGTAATGTGAAGGTGCGCAAGGACTCTAGCCCATGCTTCTCCAGTACTTACGACGTATGTCTTTGAGAGACCCCAATCCTGATACTCCATTTCATTAAAGTGTCGGTCTCTTTCCATCAGTTTCCCCGGCAAAATTCTGTCTTCGCTTCTTGTTTCTCCCTCCAAGCCACAAGCCATTTACTCCATTCAACTGCAAAGAGAGCTCTGGAAGTGAATACAGATGATGTGTCGCAATCAAAATCGGCGTTTGTCATTGCAGAAAAGCAAGAAATATTATGTGTCTCAAAAATGTGCTATGTTTTCGAAGCTTCCTTGCATGATGTTGGTTTCAACAAGCCCTGTCGTCAAAGTTGGCCCTTAATTTGTGTAAGTTACCCATTACATGAATATGTTGAAACCATGTCTGACGTTCATTCGACCCATGTGGAACACGCGAGGATTAATTTCTGCTTCAAACCCCGTCATTGCGTTTCACTGAATGACTTTCTGGAGACACTGATGGCGGTGTGTAACTGAAAGTTTGTTTGGTGCCGTGAATGGGGCTGGAAGTTGTGACGACACGATTGTTGTGAAGGGAAAACGCCCTGATCTGTTTCCTTCTAGGTGGACGCAGTGAGGCTGCGGTCACAGGCTAAGTGCAGTGAGGCTTTTAACATCTTTATGGATGTCACATTGAAGTTTTGTTAAGATAGAATTATGGCTGCCTGATATTTTGCCCGTTGCGAAGAACGGACACTGCGTCACATCTGCATCACGTGTTCAGGAATTATCGTTCATGTCACCACCTAGCAACTGACAGGTGGTGACTCGGACAGAACCGAACAAGCAAAGTTTGCGCCGGGCGCAGGAATATGAAATTGCAGCCCCACGGACTTCCATAGTAGCTAACCTCTCCTGACCCATGAATTCTCGAAGAAAGTTTTCCATTATTTTCACCTCCTCGAAACTTTTTCTCAAGAAACCACAAGTATCGACAGGCAGAGAAGTAATCGAAAAGCAGTTTGTAAATAATATATTCACGAATATACTGAACATTTTGTAAACTAGTTGCACATGCATGATCTGTTCATTTTTGTAGGGAAGCCAACCGTACTTCAGGACGATGCTGCTGGTCTTGGCGCTAGTTGTGCTCGTGCTGCATACCTCTAGTTCGAACCAAGACATACCTCCCAGGAGCTGCGACTTTGAGGTACCCTGCGCTTGGCAGTGGAATGCCACCATCGCGCACGGCTTTCAAGTGGTCACTGGGCAAGACGTGGGCCGGCCGCCCGGCGATGCCAGCAACAACCCACTTGGTGAGTATGGCGATACACTTAATTAACCCTTTAAAGACGAAGCCCATCTGTTTTATATAAGGACTCAGTGCGTACCGCGCTGTAAACACTCTCCACTTCGGTTATAAAAACCAATCTCTTAATGTTCTATAAGGCAAAAGTTACTGTTTGTTGTGAGACCCGTACAAAACGCATAAACGCAATGTAGGCACCACGTAGAATTTTTGAATCTTAAACCTGATGGTACGTAAAATTACCGCTAGGCTTTAGAAGGTTAAAGCCGTATTGTGTCGGAGCGGTAACGGCCATACATCACCTCGCACGTCGGGTTGCTAAGTGCATTCTCGGCTCACCTTTGCGGCCCCATTCGCTGAGGAAATTTAGGCGAAACCTGAGGGAGGATTCGCGGAAATAATACGTTTTACAACTGCTGTGAGAAGGAGTTGTGTACTGTTTGATAACAGTTGTTTCAAGAGCCGGCGTGTCAGAACACAGGTGTTGCACAGATCTGTTAACTAATGAGCACAGGCTAGTTCACACATAAGGGACTGTGATCCTGCCCTGCCCAGACAGTGTCGTGTCGCGCTAATTGACACATACCGGCCTGGGAACGTGCGGTGCTCCGACATTTCCATGTCCTTCGTGAAATTCGGCGTGGTAGCCGGAAAACACGAACTGCTAATCCATTGCACATTGCCTTCGTGTTTATGTTCAAACAGACATTGAACATGGAAACGGTACGCTTCTTTTCCGCCTCTGATAAATATTTAACAAGTTTTGGTCGAGGTGAGCAAAGAAATGCATGTAGGTTTTGTGTGAAATGTCTGCATTTTCTTCAACTTCAAATTTCATGACAAGCCGTTAAGAGGTACGCGAATTATTTACACACTTGTCTCATGTTTGTCACCACAACTCACTCTCTTTCCTGAAAGTAATTCTGAAGAAACCGCACCTGGTCGTCGAAAAGCCATTTGGCTGTCTGACCGGTAAGAGCGGAAATTTGCCCATGGCGTTTTGCATTCTTCAGCTGAAATAAATAAAGCGATTACGTAATTTTTGTTGTTGTAGCATTTAGATGCATGACGTCAGTAAGCTTTTTTATGGTGAACAAAATGTTATGCAGCGTGTTCCTTACATTTTGCACGAACTTCTCCAGCTGTCTTCTTCCAACAGTTGTCTTTGATCAAATCGTTATCAAAATCCTCGTGATGTAAATTGTACAAGTACTCGAGCTCTTGAACCAAAATAACCAACTTCTCTTCATCCGTGACAAACTTAGTTTAGTTTCGCTGAAGCCAGCTGCAGTTCAGGCCGTGTTTGATAAGTATTCTAGTAATAACCTTCGCGAAATTCGCATGGTAGCCGGAAGAAACCGAACCTGGAATCCTCTTGCAAGTCACCGTATTTCAATTCACACATGCAGTGCTGTGTCCCGGCTGTGATGTGGCCTTGAAAAATCACTTTCAAAGCTGTCCATGGCGGCACGGTCGGAGCACGGTAGGAACATGGCAGGGGTACAGCCCTGCACGTGTGTATCAAACAAGGTCTTACTGCGTATTTCAAAATGTAACGACACAATCTAAATCTTTAGCGACACAACATGGTCGGGGCACAGCAGGGCACATCCCTGGGTGTGTGAATTAGCCTAAAATGTCTTTTTAAATTGACAGCAGCGTCAACTAAGCCCATTCAGGGAGGGGGCGTGTTTTGGTCTGCACACTGCTTGGGACCTCATACTCATTGGTGCACAAAGCTCATTCTTGGACTATGTGTGTGCGTGCGCGCGCGCGCGCGCGCGCGCGCGCGTGTGTGTGTGTGTGTGTGTAGGGAAAAGGAACCGTTTATGAAATACTTTTTAACACTACACAGTACGTGTATCAGTCAATATTTTTCACTGCAAAAAATGAGAGATATTCAAGAAGACTTTCTACTTGATTCTGAAATGATTATAAATACATTTTGTACGAGCATACAGGTCTCAGTACAAAAATATTCCAACATGTCACTTTTCTCTAAAATAAAAATGGTGCCCCAATATAAGACAGTAGATTTTGTAACATATCTTACAATTTTACACTTTTTCGGCACATAGGGCACACTAGGTTGTCTTCCTCAATCCCACAGTCTTCATGCACCCAGCGATAGTACTTCACACATTCAGCCGCCTTCTCGCCGTGCTTATCTTGCGAGAAAACTCCTGTGCATAAGAAGCACTGTGAATGTCCATCGCTTATGTCATAATCAGAGTCTCACTCTCAAATTTATTTGCATCTCCGATTCACTAGGTGGCTCTTGTATACCTACTTTACGTTTCTTCGAAGATCTTTTGTTCTTTTTTTCCAAACGGTTTTTTTTACTGCTGGTTTCTTGGACAGCGATAAGGCTTTCTTCGTCTGACACTTCCTCAACTGCTTCCTGTAAGAGAAGCTGTTAATGGCTTTGCGCCACTCGTTCTTGATTGTTTTGCTTGACCTTTAGGAGCAGAATATTTTGCTGTTAGTTCAGGAATGGGACTGACGTCTTCTGGACTTACAAATGTCCCAGCACTGGGGTTGTGGAAAGACTCGTTTGATGCTCTCGGTCTTGAAATTTAACTGCCAGCTCCACTAACATGTTTATCTTGAGATTCGTCCATTCCAGGCGACATCTAAACCAAATGTAAAACAATGCTTTTAAAACGAAAGCGTTGTTGCCAGTAAAACTGTTTATTGTAGCAAACCAATTAACAACGTTGTAGGACAAAAATTTCCTAATATGAGATACTAGTAACCAAATATGAGATACTGTCTCATATTAGGTGCAAGATACTATCTCTTATTAGGCACTCACTATCTTGAGATGTATAAAATTATTCAGGGTTAGGAACACCTTTTGAAAAGACAAACAACTAGCTTATATTATAGCTAACTATATGAACGTGAGTGTGTGCATATAAATTAAAGCTCTGGATTTACCTTCAAATAGAAAAACTAGTGTACACGGAGCCATGTCAAAAAGTCGAAAATTGAAAAATATTATATACTATTCTGTGCATTCGTTCCTGTGACACACAGCTTCCTGTTGCTCACTGGTAAAGTTCAAGGTCCCAGTGAAGCACTAAACGTGGTTACCACCAGGTTTCCGCAGTTACTTTGGTCAAAACTGGGGTGGCTCTTATTAGGAAGCTATCTCATAATCGGTTCCTTTACCCTATATATATGTATAGGCCTATATATTAAATTTAGGTATCATCATCCCGTTGTGTTTTAAATCGAATTTACGTACATATTCAGACTAACACAACTAACAAAAATACTGTATTTTTTATATTCACTACATTTTTCGGCCGATTTTTATTGTCATCAGGCAGTTGTTCAGTTTACATAAAAGAGAAAGTATATCATGTAGATTCCTCTCCTTAACAGCACTGGATACCATAATCATTATGGAAATTATTATTCCAAGTAGTGGATTAATATTAAAGTAAGATAAAAATTTAAAAACTGATTAAAATCAAATATGTGCACTGAGTCCCTTTCTTTACACGTTTGTAATGCTCTGAGTGCCCCATAGACCGAAGAAGGTCTGTCTTGCGGTGTGAAGTAGACAAAACCCTGTGACTAGCTTTCATGAACACAACATTTGTTATAGCACACAGCTGTGAACATAACAAGAATTAAATAAGGTAGAGTGGTATTAATCTAACCTGGTAAATACATAAGTTAATTTGTATCTTATATAATGTCAAATATTTACTCTTGATTTCTTATTATGTATGACGTGTAGTCTCATTATTAATTTTCATGCTGCTTGTGTGAGAGTTGTTACTTTCTTTTTAGCTCTCGTTGTTGCTTGGGGAAAGGCGATGAACTAATTGGTTGCCCATTAGGAACCTGTTCCCATATTTATATACTAACTAAAACGATCAATGCTAGCAGCTTTCTGCTGTAATTAGTGGATCATTAAAGAATTTCGGGATCATTATGGTTGCGTATTAACTTAATAGGTGTTATCCTATTAACAATTATATTTTACGCGTTTAATACATTTATTCTATGCCTTTTGTTATTCCTATTTTAATTTTGAATGTTACGTAGGTTTCTACGTAAACTGTGTAACAGTGATAAAATTGTTTTATTTTCAGAGCCTTCTTATAATTTTCACATCACGTATGAAACCGTATGACTTACATGTATACTACGACTGGTGCTGTACGCACGTCACTTGTCTTATCCGCTGCTGAGTGGAGGGATTTGTGTAGAGAACGCAATGGAACGATTGTTGCTGTACCTAGAGTGTTTATGTTGAACTATGGCGTCGAAAATCTAATCATAACTTATTGTGGACCTGTCGTTTGTTTGGTTATCCTTGTATGTTTCTTCGGAGATACAAAATTTTTCTAAAACATTCTTCAGTTATCTTTCTAACAACTTGCATTGTCTTCATTAATTTTTCTGTAGGTCCAATGGAGTGGTGGTATTCTTGGAGGTGTTACACGTTCTTGCAACTTTGATTTTGACTTTTATGTGATAAATAATGTTCTTTAAACTTTGTTGCACCATGCTTTTCTGTTTCTCTTTTGATGCACACAAGTGCTTACAGTGCACTAAGACAGTTGGCATAGTCAATGGGTTATGGTATGTAAGATGTTAATGCTACTAATTTTAAGGTTTTAATCCCATTGTATTTAAATATTAATATACATGAATATACAGACTTTCCATTCAATATAACTATTCATTTTTATTGCAACACAGCTACATGTTTCGGTCCGCTACAAGACAATCATCTGGCTGTCAAATAAAAACCTTTCTAAAAAACCAAGCATGCATACAAAGTAGGCCTATATACCCCATTTTTTTGTAAAATCACAATACTTACAAATACTCGTTTAAAATGTTTCCTTATTATGTCAATTAGTAGCTGTTATTTATGCAAAACCGTATATTTTAAAAGCAATATGTATAATTTTTTACATTTGGTAGTTTATTTATCTTAAACTCAAAATTGTATTCAAATGTTAATGTGTACCCTTTTTTTTTTTTGTTTACTCTTCTAATTTGTGATTTTATATTGTATGGGGAAGGTTAAGTTCACACGGGTTATATAATCTCTTTTACTGATTTTCCGTATTCCATATCGTCTTTTGTTTTTCTTCAAAATATTTTCCTGAAAACATGATGAAGAAAAATAGGAGACCAGGAGAAGTAATCACAATGACCACCCCAACATAAATCACGGATTTAAAATGCCACAATCATGTATTGGATTTCTTTCATATGGCTCAATAATTTAAACTTTAATGAGGCCAGCAAATCCAAATTTATTTTGTCGCTCATTTTGCCGCCCCCTGCAGTCTGCCGAGTGGGACGGCCGCACCACTCGCCTCCATACCCACTGTTATGCCACTGGTGCTTCGTGTTTTTATCCGAATGGACAGCTTTCGTCTCTTGCAAAAATGCGAAAAGTAGAGAGAGAATTTCGCTTATGACCTCAACTAAAGCATGACATTCAAACAAACAAAAAAAGTAATCATATCAACGAAGCTGACAACTGTGCAGCGGCATTACGTGTAAGCCAAGTCGGAAGAAAGTCTAGGAAATGGATAAAACATTTGTGTCGCTCTGAACTAAGTACGGCTTTCACCGCACGGATATGCATGAAACTCATAAGAGTTCATCAGCATTATTTGCAGACCTTCAGTAGCGAATCTCACCATTACCGGCCAAGAACTGTGGAAATGTGTAGAAATTTATCTACATCTTTTAGTATGGCTCTTACTGTCTAATTATCATGAAACTCAAAATTCCTTTCCATCGTCACGTGTTTACATTCATTGCCGAATTCTAAACGTATCGACAAAGAAAGTGGGAAAATTGGACAGAAATTCATTCATGGCCTTAAGTAAAGTGTGGTTCTTACGAAACGCATTATAGTGAAACTCATCTTTCCTAAATTGCTTTAGCTTGTGGAATTTCACTGAAATCGGTTAATAACTACGAAAATTACGGGCAGAAATCACGCCGTCAGGTAAAAGGCTGCTTTCACTGCACGCAGTTCCACAAAACTCGTAACTCTTGCCATCGTTATAAGTAGTTGTTGAGTACAGAATATCATGTAAATCGGAGGACAAGGGTGGAAATTATGGGTAGAAATTCTTATAGGGCCGTCAGAATGCGCGGCATGTACTACACGGGTTTTCATGAAACTCACCGTTTGTTAACAGCAGTATGGGTAATGGCGACTCATCATTCGCCATTAAATTTTGCGCATGCGCATCTATCGCATTCCTAGCAGGGATCACCTTGGCTCTGAAATATGATAGGCTGATCTCCGAGAGAGCTATTACATTAAGCCAGTTTTATAGTACTGATTGTTTAAGTGCTTTGTTTTGTTATCAAAACGAACAAGAATTATTTTTCTACCTCAAAATGCGGAAGTTGCGCATAAGAATGCAGTTTATGGCCCTACGTAAAGTGTGACATTCACGATTTTTACGAAGCGACAGCTGCACAACGGCATTACGTATAGATCATCTACAACGACTTTTAACCAAGGCGAACGAGAAATGCGGAAAATGCGATCAAAGATCCATTTACACCCTTATGTTAAGTACAGATTTCACTGTGCAGATTGGCATGAAACTCATAATTGATTAACGGCATTGTGTATGTATCACCAATTCCGGGTTTTACCTAAATCGTTTAAGAAATGCGGGTAGGAAAGATAGAGATTCATTTTGACCTTCTGGCAATCTGTCCTCCTTTCTGTCTCCAAATGTCCGTCTGTCCGGACTGAACGTCTCGGGAACTAATAATGCTAGTGGAAATATAAATATAAAATTTGTGCATTTTAGAAACGAAAGTTCGGACAGTATGTTTTCTTCTTCCTTCCTGTTGCATTCGGGGTAAAAGCAAACAAGGCCCCGTTGCTAGGAAAGCCCGGGGGGGGGGGGGGCGTTGTCAGGATACGCGGAAAACCCGCACACACGATGATTCCATTTTCTCTTCGGGGAAACTGAGTTCTGGTTTATAGCGCCGATGTGATGTTGTGGCGAAAACACAACCCAGTCATTGACTATTCCAGGTGCTTTTGTCAAACAGTTTTGAAAAGTAACTACTAGCTGCATCAAGTCTGGCCGTCTGCCTGTTCATCAGCATGGAGCAACTCGGATCCCATGTGACGGATTTTCGTTAAATTTTGTAAACGGGATTTTTAATAAAATCTTAAGACCAGGTGTAATTTTTTGTAAAATCGGACAGAAAAAAAGACCCTTTACGTGAGGAACTACGTACATGTTAAAGTCCTGCTGTTATTGATATTTACACATGTGCGCCAATAGAATGTGACGCCTGTTAGATCGCTGATTTTATGAATCGGCTTGAATGTAGAACGCCAAAATGTTACGGAGAATCAGTAGTAAAATGTCGTTTAATATAAACTCTAAATTTTTTAAAAATCACAACTTCTAAGCTCTGTGCTTTGTAAGAAATGCACTGTTGTAAGCAATGTCACTGTTCAAGTAGGACGTCTCTCAGTTGTCCCACTTTCGGCTCTGATGTGCGCTTTCAGTTTTCCGAAGGTGCAAGATTTGATCGCGTACACTCTGGCTTTCAAGCGTGCCCATAGAAAGTACTCGGACGCAGGGACGTCAGGAGAACTGGCTGGCCAGGCGATATAATCTAAAACGTGAAAAATACATCCAAGAAACATGGCGCTCAAGAAATCCATTGATTCACTTGCTCTCTTTGATGTGGCATCTTCTTCCTAAAAGCAGAGCTGACCATCGATGTCTTCAGCTTCCACTTCTGACGTTTCCAGCATTGCTCAATATCCCGCTGAATTTGCAGTCAGTGTGCAGTTTCCTTCTCGAAAGAAGTGAGGTCCAGCAACTTCACAGCCGCCACTCCACACCAAACTGAGATTTTCAAACTGTGTAGAGATTTTCCGAACACTTAGTGTATTTGTCCATCGCTCCAATATCGGTCATTTTGTTTGTTGATCTACCCAGAGAGTTGAAAGTTTGCCTCGTCAGATATAACCAGTCTGTCAAGAGCACCAGCATCTGCATCTATAATATCCATGAGCCGCCCGCAGAACGTCAGTGGGCGATCTTATTTGTTTACAGTGGTCGTAATTGTAATTTGAATTTTTGTGGATAAAAATTAAAGCCATCGTGAAGAATCCGGCGCACACCTGTGACCGAACCCTTCAAGGCAACGGATTGACGTCTGCCAGAGCGAGTACGTCTTCAGATCACGGCTTCCCTGTCTTTGTTAATCGCCTTTGGGGTGCAGGCTGATCGTATAGTTCCGACTACAGATCGCAAACACTGCCGGTATATTGGAATTTGTGTTCTCAATTCAGAATATCGTCAGGGGACGCTATTTTGCCAGACCTTCCAAAAAAAACTCATGTCTAAACCTCCGTTTCACTTCCACTACCAATTAATTTTTGATAAGTGCCGTAAGAGCACATACACGTTGTCTCACCTGCCAGCACTCCAGCCTAACCCCAATGATAACAGGAATAACTATACAGAAGAGGACGTAGTGCAGCCACTAACGGCTTCTTCCACTTCGTACAATAAACGCATGCGCTATTGTAAGAAATCGCAGGAGTTGAAGAGCGTGAAGGCTTAAAACTTGCAGCCACTATTGTGGTGCGTTAAATTAATTAATTAATTAATTATGGGTTTCGAGCCTTTTTCGGTCGCGATGCACTTACGCAATCTATTACAGGACCTCTGCGCCCCATAAAACAGATTTTGAATTTTCTGTGAGGTAGGAGCTGAGGCTGCAGAAACAGTTGATCATCGGTTGTAAAAGTCGAGATATCGGCATTTATGAGACGCCGACTTTAGGTGTCCCGGATTATTATACCTGGAGGAGAGTCGATATTAAATCTGCTACTACGATACAAAGAAATCTTATACTTTGTGTTAAAATACTCCAGTTGTTTATGGAAATTATTCACGAATTTAATATCTAGGGACAATAAGACAGCGAAGGCACCACAGATGTTAGGCTACTACGGACATTTCCTAACTTGTTTAACACGGTTATCCTAGTGTAATATAACTGTAAAGCGAGTTTTCCAGATGGCGCAATAGTGGAGAGAACTAACGTTTTATGTGTCGGACCGACTTCACGAGGGGAGCGTCCGACACTTTCGCTGCATTTTCCACATTCATTGAAGAAAATTAACTGTCTTTTGAAAGTAATAAATCAATTCGTTGAATAAGATAATCTGTTTGAAACCGACATATGATCTATTTGCAAAATGATCAGACTTTGAATGCCAGAATATTTTAGGCTATTCTCATTAAGTGGCCTTGTGTAGATACCGGCTCTTCTTCCCTGTACTGAGTGGTCCATTTTTCGAATTTCGGTGGAGTTACCTTTTGTAATAAGTGAAGCTCTCCTTAAGTTTTGTCATTTACACCAAACTAATTCCGAGAGAGACCCACTGAGACAGACCATGATGGCTTCTTCCTTAGGCGTTTGCAGTTCACCATCCTTGATATGGATTTCTTTGGCATTTTTTGTTAAATAAACTATAAAAGCCTGGATATTGTTTGGAACATCCAGAGAGAAGAGCTGTGTTCAAAGAACTGAAATCTGTGACTGCTGTTTCCTGCTCACTGACGTGTAATGTGCATGCGAACGTACGTGGATTATTTTTAGCAGCACCGGCTGGCCAGATTTCAAGGAATAGTTATTAACGAACAGAATTAACAATTAAGCGAAACCAGTGCGCTGAGCCATCTGGCGGTATTGTTGGAATGACAAGAGAAAAATACAACTACAAACTTGCATTGGAATGAAGAATCTGATCCTCCAAATCGAGGTTTAGATTCGCGGCGGTGGTACAAGTCAGTGCAAAGGAAGGGAGATGAAGCGGCAGCCCTATCTGTTTTCTTCGGAAATTTGAAGAGGGAAAGGAGAAACCTGAACCAAGTCAGACGGCAATTCGGACGGAGTACAAACCAGTAATAAATCTAAAATCCATAGGGGCTCCGTGGACTCCTTCTTAGGTGTTATAACTAAACGCCTGAGTCGGGACAACTGTGTGTATAATTACCGGTATTGGGCCGAATGATTGGACTTCGATTCCCACCACTGATGCGGATTTTTCTTTCTCCATCACTGCATCCAGATCTGCCGTTGGACCTATCCGAACGGCAGTAATTAGTCTTCATAGCTAAATGCCCTAAGAACCTCAAATTACATAAAATAATGTTTCAGAAGTCTGATTAAAAACGCGGGAATTATTGCTTTATATCACTAAATTTTCGTGTTTAGCAAATGTCTTCCTATCCGAACCGAACATAACCAACGTCAGTGTGTGTGAGAATGGATTTCGTGCATTCAGGAACAAAACATAGTAAGCAACTGGGCTGTGAAATTGTGGCGTTGTTTTTCGACATATTTAGAGGTAACAACAAATATGACTCAAAAGTGAAATGGAAAGTTATTCAAGAGCAGTTTCGGAGTATGTATTTTTTACTTAGATCGTTAAAGTGATTAAATAATTAAGTGTGAGATGGGTGAGTCTTATAGCATGCACGGAAGAATCACGGAAAGCAAAAATAATTCTGGTTGTTGCATATTAGTGTGGGTGGGAACGAGATGCTAGTATGGATCTTTGAGCCGCAGGTTGAAGTTGCTCCAGATGTGGTTAAGTGAAGGTTCGTTCTTAACAAGCTGATAGCAACTTGAAGTGCTTCCCACGCATCAGGCGCCACGTTGCAGCCTCTGAGCGGCAGCTGCTTCAGCTGGATCAATTTCCTCCCGTCGCTAGGCAACGCGTACTTTGTCCATAATGCATGAGCTGACACCGGGCAGATGGCACCTCCCAGGCTCTCTTGGTACGCCATGCGTAATACTGGCAGCAAAATTGTGCACATTCCCCGTCCCCCATATTTATTCAGCCGTACATACGTGTCTTGTATTTACGAAATTAAAATTTATTCAATTCTACTCATATTTTTCCAAGATCCATTCTAATATTACGCGCGCGCATACACAAACACATATACCGCTATACATATGTACACATATACATTCCTACATAGATAATACATACGTACATACATAATACATACACACACATACATACATACATACATACATACATACATATATACATACACACATACATACATACATAATACATACACATACATACATACCCAATACATAATAAATACATACATGTATACATATACATATACATATATATTTGTACGTGCGTACAAATGTAGGGTAAATTGGACGAAGCAGTCCCACTTTTTATTCTGACAGATTTTTACAAATATATATAGCAACAGAAGCTACATCTGGGTGTGTAACAGGTACAGTAGGATCCGTGCTACAAAACGGTCAGTACCTTTGTAGCAAATTTGAGTTCGTTTACTGACAGCAGCAAAAATTACAAAGGTATATAAACGGGGTGTCTTTGGCATGTGCGCGGTGAAAGATGCTCCACGTGTAGTGCAATACAAAATAATAAATCCGAAGTAAACAAAATTGGAACCAAATAAAATAAGATACGTTATGTATCACTATGAGACTCTTTCTTACTTCTTTGTAGATTTCTTACGTTTTTAAAAATTCTTAGAACGGTTGCTACGTCCACAATCGATGCAGGTTTTGGAGAAAATTGTGCAGTTTTCAAAGACCCACTTTTCACAGAATGAACATTCTATGCAGTCACATTCCTCTTTCGTTATATAGTGGTATTCCTTACGTTACTTACAGCAGTCACTCTCATTATTTCTATCAGAATTGCTAGAATTTTGATTGTAAACCGTTTTCAGGAAATTATTCTTCCTATGTTTGGCTTTTAGTTTCTTCTTCTGGATGACTGGCGAGCCAGTGAGAACTCTCCATGGAGACTTCTTACCCTTGATGTCCCTCGATAATTTTGCTTGCCGTTTTTTCCTGAGAAACCTGGGTGGGTGTTGAGGAATGGGCGGATGCAGGAGTGAAGGCGTGCCATTTTAATACGTTATCTAACACGTAATATGAGTAAATAGAATATATTACAGTAGGTAGGCAACAATTTTGTAGTCTTTCATTAACATATCAATCAAAATACAGTATACAATTCGATGTACAAACGTAGGTCAGTCAGGCGAGTTAAAATATCAGTTGGGCATCTTTATCCATCCTTCGGTGAGGCAACTTTAACCAAAGTGGGGCAAAGAAGCCCCGGCTGATCACGTGACTATGGCGTGGCTTGCGGAAGTCTGTAACGGTATAAAACAGTAGAGAAAAGTCCACTCTTCCTTCACGCAAAGTGTCGGTAAAATTGCTGTACGCATAAACAAACAGGAAATTATTAAATAATAGTTCCCTGAAGAATAGAGGGTTAAAAATCACGTTACTCACTATACAAAGCAATGTCAGGGCGCTGAGAACAACACAGTAACTGTGACTTGCACATACCCAGACGCACAACTGGAAGACCTTCTAGCTGCATAATATGTGCAGCTTCCGAGGGCTGAGGTTTCGAATAAACGATGGTGGGGCAACTTTATCCAGTGAGACACTGGGACATCTTTACTCATTTTACTACGCATACAGAGCTACATATCTACAATCCATATATGGCAGAGTGTACGCTTCATACATACTGTGTATATGTATATATTTCCTTATGCATGTTACATTTTAAACCCATCCCGTCTTTCGTGATTTTATTACTCCAGTACAGTCTTAATAAGTCTACTTCATGATGATCCAAAATTGGTTATTAGGTCAAAATGTTCGCTTCAGTGTTTCTAATTGTAGCTATATGCTCGAAAAATAAGCTAGACAGTGTTATGTATACGTATAACGTAGTATTACTGCGCGTTTGTGTAAAAATTGCTGCCATGGAAAAGCAACAGAGCATTCTGTTTAGTACTGTTGAGGTACGGAATATTTTGTACTCCTTATACTTCCTTAGTTGTCCTAGCCTAACACAGTTTGCCTTGCAAAGATCGATTATATGGAGATTTTATGCCCCTTTGGGCATTGTAAACGTTCTTATATCTCGTACTGTCGTTACATATGAAGATTTAGTTTGTAGGCCTACCTCACAAAGCAAACCTTTCCTTTAGCATTATTATGCCACTCAGCAATGCTTTTATGGGCGATTTAATGTCGCCGGCAATGAGGAAACGTACTTAGGTTAACTTGTAAAATGCCCAATATTTTTGTCCGATTGTAAACAAATTTGGATTTTCTTGACTTTTTTTTTCATAAAATTCCCTAATATAAAATTTCACGAAAATCTTACCAATGGGAGCTGAGCTGATATATGCCGACAGGCGGACGGACAGACATGACGAAGCTAAGAGGCGATTTTCGCGAGTGCGTGTACGCGCCTAAAAAGGACTCACAGAACATTCGTGGCCTGTGTACCAGGTATGCAATCTATATCGGTGACGTCTGTTTAATAGGGTTTATTCATTCTGTGCACAAATTAAAGGAAATTAACGCACGACGAAGAAGTAGTAATGTTTGTCTCGGACCGGGCGCCCTTCTGCAAACTACTCAATGGATTTTGATTTATTTTCGCAGTGGATCCAGATTAACATTTGTCAGACGAACTGAAGTTTGTTTTTATCTGCCTAATGATTTTACAACACCGAACCCCTATTAAGATAAAACTGGTCTTTATTGATTTCCTCAAAAAGTTAATCGCGAAAAACATCGGTACATAATAGACCCATTTTTTCGAAGAGTTTTCTAGACTACGGACTTGACATTCCGGGGTTTCCACCCCGGTAGGGACAAGAACTTTTTCTCTGTTCCAATACGCTGAGATCGGTTGTGGGCCCAACTAGCGCCCCATTTGATGGGAACCGAGTTTCTTTCCTGGAGGTAAAGCGGCCGCGGCGTGATGTTTACAACTCACTTCCATCTAGTGCCAAGGTTAAGAATGAGTGGAGCTATATTCTTCTCCCCTTGTACACCTTTATAACATGGAAAGGGACGAATTTACCTGTTCTATCATGCTGAATACTTTACGAAATACAAGGAACTGTAGTTTCTGCCTTTTTCGCAAAGCGTGTAGGCGTATTTAAGTATATCTTTCCATTCGTACCGCAATATAATCCTTAATTAGGGCCTATGTCAATGTAAATGTATTAAAAATTACAAATTATGAACTTCTCCCTATGCAGTTTTCTCGACTTCCTTTTATTTCATCTCTCATTCTCCTCAGCACTCCCCTCTCTCAAAATCTCCATGTTCTACCTTACACAGCAAACGCACAATTTTGTACATTCTGATCTTATTACAAAAAACTATACACAAGACCAACTCCAGCACTTGTCACTATCTTAATGCGTTTAAAATATTATATTGTATATGTTCGTCATGTTTCGATGAACTATGTCATCATCTTCTGGAACATCTACAATATACGATTATAACGCACCATGTATGTGTACTAATCGTCTCTACACTTTAACACTCTATCAGACGTTTGCCACCATGCTAGTACCCATGCTTCCAGTTCATGAAATTAAGTTTTAAAACTGCCAATTCAAACACTTTCACTAAAATTCTTCAAATTAAAAAATTACTTGATTAGAACACTTTTACTTAAAGATGTTCCACCGCGTTGAGTTTCCTAACCTCTATGTCATCAGCACACTTCACCATTCTTAGTTTTGTCTAGTTATATGCGTCACTGTTTATCACCTACCGTATGCTATGAAGTTCACCTAAGGGGCACTTACTTTTATCGTCTCTCTCATTTAGATGTCTTTGACACACATCACCTGTACAGGTACTCTTTGATGGAAGCTGTCGCACTGTTGAATCCTTATGGCTGTGTCGAAGTCAGCGTTCGTCGTTCACTTTGTATAATTGCATAGTTTTTCTTTACACTTGTAAATTATTTAAATGTAGGCCTAAATTTATCTGAGCCTTAAATCTGAAGTTGTAACAGCCTCTTGCTTTATAAAATTGTGTTAGTCAGATGTATAAAACACATTTTAAATTATTTTATTCTGTAATAACCCTTCCTCTGAAGAATGGGTGAGCGCAAAGTTCATAAAAATGTGATAAGGACTTATTATAGATGTCATTCTCAAGAAGAAGTTTAGCGGAAAAACGTAACGTAATAAGGACAGACGACACTGCCTACCTTTCCCTAACTTAAAGAATACGCTCTAGGACGATAGGAGAGGGGAATTTCACTTTGAGTTACGAAAATATGTCAGGTGAGAATTCTAGATCTCTCTCTTTTGCGGATAATGAAATAATTGTATGTGATCACATTATTATTATTATTATTGTTGTTGTTGTTGTTGTTGTTGTTGTTGTTGTTGTTGTCCAAATTTCTAACTTCTCAGCTTTAGCTGGGAAATATTCACCTATCCTGGGATGTATCATCAACAGGATTAGGCTCGGTGGTCTTATGTGTAATTTAAGAAATTTCTTACAATTGAACATGTGCCAAGAATTACCACTTTTGCGTGTGTATATATGTGTTTGGGTGCAGGTTAAGTCCCTTTAGACTTTGTGACAGTGCCTTTGGAATTATTCCCGTAGCTGAAATTACTATCGGGACCACTTGGACTGCGTCCTGCTTCCACATAGCACGTATTTCTTTCGCCAGTTCTTGGTATTTCTTTTGTTTTTCGGTTATTGTTTTGGCGAGATTGTGTGTATTTGGAATAGCTATGTCTATTAGGAAGGTCTTTTTTGTTTTCTTGTTCGTGAGAGTTATGTCAGGTCGTTGAAAGGTACTGTTTTATCCGTAATAATGCTGCGATTCCAGTACAGTTTGAAGTTGTCATTCTCCAGCACGTTTGCTGGTTTGTACCTATAGTATGGGCATTTGTCTTCAGTAAGTTCAGCTGCTTCTGCCAGTTCCTGATGTATAACTGTCGCTACTTCATCATGTCTTTTTATATACTCGGTAGGTGCAATTGTTCACATGCTGCAGTAATGTGCTGGATCGTCTCCGGTTCTTTTCCACATCTTCTACACACCTCATCGATGTTTGGCTGCTTCAAAATATATTTCTTGTAGTTTCTTGTTGGTATGACTTGGTCTTGTATTGCTGTTAAAAAGCCCTCTGTTTCGGCGAAGAGGTCTGCCTTTGTCAGCCATTTGCTCGACGCTTCTATGTCTACATATTCTTGGCTAAGGTCATGCGGGTGTCGGCCGTGTAAGGCTTTTTGGGACCACTGTCTTCTGACTTTGTTGTATTCTTCGTCTGTGGTGAGTTCATTTTCCTTTGCGTGTAGTAAATCCAGTTGTGTGTATTTATTGTCTGCTTTTACTATTGCAGCATGGAGAGGTGATGATGTCTGTTTGTTGAGGAAATATGTCTGAAGTAACTTCACCTGCTTATCATGTAGCCGACTTATATCAATCATCCCTCTTCCTCCTATTTGCCGTGGTAGAGTGAGTCTTTCCTTTGCGGCACGGAGGTGGTGAATTCTGTATGTTGTAAGTAGCGCTGTCGTTTTAATTTGGACGTTCTCTAGGTCTGTAGACCTCCATTTTACTATTCCCAAACTGAAAGTTAGTACTGGAATTGCTTAAGTGTTTATAGCTTTAAACGTATTTTTCCCATTTAACTTTGCTTTAATATGCTTTTTGTGCGCTGTAGGTATTCATCGCTTAGCTGTTGTTTCATTTGTGCGTGCTAATTTTCTTAGTTTGCATGTGGCCCAAGTATTTGTATATATCTTCCTCTTTCATGGCTATCATAGTGTCCTCTTCCTCTGTTGTGAAATTTCTCAATTCTAATTTCCTTTTTACAGTACTTAATGTTTTGCACTTTTCAATCCCAGATGTCATCCTGATATCTCTAGAGAAAGTTTGGGTGAGCTGCAGGAGTTCTTATAGTTGGTTATTTGTGGCTGCATAGAGTTTAATATCGTCCATGTATAAAACATGATTCAACCGTTGTGTGTCCTGGTTGTTGGAGTTTATACCAAAGCCGTAATTTGTTATTTTAAGCAGGCAGGAGAGAGGGTTTAGTGCTAGGCAAACCATAGTGGGCTCAAACTCTCCCCTTGATATATGCCTCGTTGTATGCGGATAGGATCACTTGTAATCTGGTTATTTTTAACTCTGACTTGGAGGGTTGTTGTCCATTTCTTCATCAACTGCTGCAATGAGTCAATTATCACTGGGTCAGTTTTGTATATTTCTAATACGCATATGAGCCAGCTATATGGCACTGAGTCAAAGACCTTGCGATAATCGATATACGCTATGTACAGGTTTCGGTTATCCCCGTGTGCTTGTTCCAGAACTACTGAATCTATTATTAGTTGTTCTTTACATCCCTGGGAGTTTTTGACACATCCTTTTGGCTCTTCTGCTGGCAATTTATTTGTTTCTAAGTGCTTGTAGATCTTTTCAGCTATGCACGCTGTGTATATTTTATAGATTGTGCAGAGGCAGGTTATTGGTCTGTAATTGGATGGGTCCTTAGTGTCCTGACTTTTCGGTATTAAGTATATTATTCCTCTGACTAAGAATTCTGGAATTTTTTCGGCATTCTCTATGAATTGGTTAAAGAAATATGCTAGATATGGGTGAGTTGCCGTGAACCTTTTGATCCAAAAGCTACTTATTCCATCTGGTCACGGTGCCTTCCAGTTAACTGTTTTAGCAATCAGCCGGGATATTTGTTTTGTGGTTTATTGGACTGTGTTCCATTGCAGTCACATTAGACATTCTTTTTTGCTCACTTCTTATCCAGCTTGCTTTCAGGTTATGTCTGGCTGCATTCCCCCATATGGACGCCCAGAAATTTGTTAGTATCTCTTTGTCCGGTAATTTGTCTTGGCAATCTAGCCGTCGTTCTCTTTTTAGGTTACGGTAGCAGGTTTTTTCGTTGGTAGTAAATAGTCTGTTTTGTTGCTTTCGTTCATTTGCTTCCTTATACCGTCTAAGCCTTTGTGCCTTTACTGACAGCTTTTGCTTGAGGGTGTCAAGTATTTCAGTTGTGTTGACATTTCTTGGGTTGTATTTGACATATGTATGTGTTTTTTCCCATATCCTACGCATGTGCTTCTGTATTCTGTTGCTGGTGTTACCTCTTTTGACCTGCTGTACTCTTCCAATGTCTTTCCTTAACACTGATTTGTTGCTTGAGCCTTCTTTCCCATGGTGGCCTTTGTTGTCTATGTTGTAAATAATCCAGGTTATTTTTTTATCTTACCCCCCGACATCGTCACGGTGGCAAATGCTGCTTCGTAAATGGTGTTATGCAATTCTAGGAAATTGGTGACACTATTTTTCATATATTCCGGAAGTATCTCCTGGTTCATGGCTGTTATGATGGTAGCTAATTTCCGTGAGCATTTCTGTTTAGGTATCTGTAACCTAATGGCTGGATCTGTTCCTTCAAATTCTCTTAGTGCTTTGTGGAACTCTATTTTTATTTTATCCACCTCTGGATTTTCCACAGTCTGTCGGCTTTCTAAACTTTGCCTTTCTTTTTGTTCATTTTCGCCAATAGGTTGTGTTGTTTCTTCGTCTGTGTTTATATTTTCCTCAGAATCCTGGTCATTTTCTTTTACAGTTGTCTCCCTTAAGGTTTCAGCCACTTGTGCTCTGATTTCTTCTAACCAGGGCTTTGTTAATAAGTTTTTGGCAACTATGGCCCTTCGTTGGTCAGCTATTCGCTGCTCGCTAACGTCCATCTCAGGGTACTATCTCGTAAATCTGTCATGTAATTCTTGTCTATATCCAACTTTTGTAGTTTACTATTTAGTTATTGTGTAGTATTGGCGCATGATAAACGTATTCATTTCTTTACTCTATTGTATGCGCTGGAGTGGTTTTCCAGTTTTAGTGGTCCTTAGCATAGCTTGGGAAACAGTTTCAACTGGCTGGGTCTCTTACTGCTGTGTGGACCCACGACGGGGTCTTGTGGCAGCTCTACGTGGGATGGCGCCACTTGCTTCACCAGTCTCCACGGGAACTTGCCTCTTATTTTCCGCTGACTGTCCAGTCCCCAGACATGCAGCGCGGCTGATATACTGCATACCCGAAGCAGTTTCCGAGGCTCAGTTAACTTCCTTCTCCATTCTCATGGGTGTAAAGCATTTTATACCTTCTGCCAGGTTTGTGGATCGGATAGATAGGGAGTTAGATTTAGGTAGCAAGGACTGTTAATGATATGGGTAAGTTTGAGGACAGTCGCCCCAGATGATTGCCTCTTACGACCGGCAGGGGATTCCCTAGGTCTATTCTTATACCGGTACCCAGACGGTATTATTATTATTATTATTATTATTATTATTATTATTATTATTTACTCTTACTGCCTTGGAGTGTGACGGATGATTTCTTGGAGGGCGAAGGGCAACGTTACCTGTAACTTTTTTTATAGCTGCGCAGACCTGCTGCCGCTCTGAGCAGAAAATGTTTACACGACCTGATGACTGGGCGGCACTTTAAAATTTTTTTGTAATACGCATAATAAGAATATTTACAATGAAAATTGAAATATTCCAGCTGCGCGGCAACAATTCAGTGTGCGCGTGAGCATTTCAGTTACAGCACGGCTGCGCACCACCGAAGCTTACAAGGAACATTGCGGAGGGATAATTAAGTAATTCTCTATCCTTCCACATAATCTATCCTCCGGATCAGGATTCGCCTCATATGCTTAAATTGATAGCTTATATAAAACCATGGAGATAATTCTTCGGTGTAGTAACAAGAGGAAATTTATTGAATATTGCAGGCCACTTTTTGTTTCTGCGGGCTGGCGGCCCCCCCGAAGTGAACAACATATGGAGTCCCATGTACCCGGCAACTCAGCAGCAGCACTGTAGCCTCGAGGTATGGCTGTTCATGTCCAACATGTTACGTTCGACACTTCGCCTCGTAAGCAATTCCACCAGGCAGCTGATCGTCAAGGAACTGCGGGGAAATAACAACGAACGCTGGGAGAAATTTCGCTTCAAGATCGGGCCCATCTACCAGAAATTCAGCCTAATACTAGAGGTGGTGGCCAAGGATATCGCCCCCGCTATCATGGCGCTCGATAACCTGCGTTTCGTCGACTGCTTCAATGGTGACCGATGTGATAGTGCCCTTGGCAGTGTTTCACTAATTCCGTGAACGTAATATTACATTCTGCACAGAGTACTCTTTTCCCAGAAACTTAGTACAGTATTGCATTTGGCAACACTGCGTTTCTGAGAGTGAATACCTCTTTCCCGGAAGGCATTATTAAATTTTCCAAAGAATGCAAAAAATTTTCCAGAAATGTAAGGTTTCCATTTTCAGAAGGGATACCGATTTTTGGGGAGGAAGTAATGTTACGTTTTGTAGAGTCCGTAGGACTACGTATTTCCCACAAAAGAAATACAGCCGAACCGGGTTATAACGACATCAGTTTAAGTGGAACCTCGAATATGACGCCAGATATCTGTGGTGCCAATTAATTCCTCACTATGAAACATAACATTTTACTACACGGTTAGAATGACACTAGTTTATAATGGCACAAAATATTTAGTCCCTTTCATGACGTTATAACTGAGTTCGGCTGTATAACGCCTATCAGTGTGTACTGCTTTCATAAAAACGTAATTTTACATCTTGCAGAATTTGTATTGATATCTGGAAAACTTCATATCCCCTTTTTCCAAGTACTCCCATATTTGAGTGAATAACAATATTACATTTGTAGCATGTTTCATTTTCCGGAAAACATATTACTTTCTGCCTACTGTTTCGTGCAATTCGTAATTTTAGGAAGCCAGATAACTAAATCTAGGTAATGTTTTAGCTCAAGAGCAGCACACAGCTAGTATTATTTTAATTATACTAAGAAAACTTGTGTTAAAAACATTTTAAGGCCTACATATGCGACGGGAGCTTCCGCCACTTTACGTAATTTGACCTATGTCGCATGGGCCTAGGCTAGTCTCAGTATCGTCATTTTGTAAACGTAATTCCCTGTATTAAATTATTGGTACCGACAAAGCAGAGTATAATAGGCTACCTAAATGCTCTAAACACAATTTCTTGCACACAAATATTTTGGAATCGCCTTTTTTTGGGGGGTCGTAGCGCGGGTAGGCTAACACGGAGGTTGGTTGACTGAGAGCTGGATACCCGAGGGTGCACTGTTTAAAGATTTTCTTTGAGTTTCGTGCAAAATAGTTGTTACAGTGGACCAGTGTAGAAAAAATCAAATTCAATATGAAATTTTGTCAAACGCTGCTCGACATGTCAGGAAAATGACATATGCAAAGAAATAAGTTCATACAATCTCCGAAATTATGCATTTATTTCCCGCACACTGTCCAAACAATGCACAGAACTGCGTAAAATCTACTGCCTAGATAAAGTGAAGAACTGTATCGTATTCTTTTGTGTTCAGAGGCACCACCATTGAACTCAAGCGCATCCTACAAGTTCTGGTGCTCAAACAACGTATCCCTGGACAGGGATCATGTGTGTGACTTACACAAGGACTGTCCAGAAGGAGAAGACGAGGACCAGGATTGTGGTGAGTGCTGCAGCTCACTGTTTGATATTATCTTTGTCGGTAGTGAAACCACCATGAGCCAATCAAAATATATTTTATATATTTAAAACTTATTTATAACTAACAAACTGCACGTACTATGTATGGCCACTCTATGTTTGCACTACGAAGGAACATTCTGTGATACAGGGTTTACAACTCGATTTCATTTGAAGAGATTTTACTATGGCAATATGTTTGGATGCAGAAGATTTCAACAACTGTCTTGCAATAAAATAACTTTAACAGTTTTGTATAACACTGTATACAGATGTTTTAATAATCTTTTGCAACTGTATATTTACCATCTGCATTGACAAGGCCGTACAACAATGCTGTGTACGTCTTTAAGTATTTACACTCCCTGAAGACAGATAAAGAAAATAGCCGAAACATGCAAGAGTGTTTTTTGTTTTCAATGTTTGCAACTTGTTGGTTATAAACTTGTTTTATGTTTGTCAACTGCACGGAAGACGCACAAGTTTTTATACTTCACATATACTTTTGTGTCTACATCAGACATGGTGTATTTTACCTGGTTACATGTTGTAACACTTACGTGTCACCATCAGACCATCACAGTTTGTAGACTTGAAAAGTTTAATATGTAATAGGCATTACAGGTTACTTCTGAAAATGCGAAAGATCAGTTTATCGTTGGATTGAAATAATGTGGTTCCCTATATTTCATTGTTTTAATACAGATAAAAAGGCCTCTCTTAAAGTTACTCAGTCTAATTTGTGGAGGTACAGATATGCTGTGTTTCTAACATTATGTTCAGAAGCGGATGTTAGATTTGTGTTAGATTCTTATCAATTTTCTTGGTCCTTGTCTTTCTATTGTTTTTTATTAACCTTGATATTTGTGTGTGAAACGTTTCTGAGCGTATGCATTGGCATCTGTAGTGAAAAAAAATCTTTATTTTTTGCATGGTAGGCCTACAGTGAAATCTCTTTTCAACGAACAAACAGCAGAACCACGAAATCTTCTTTTTCCCGCAAATTTAATGTATATCCGTAAGCAAAACTATTCCACTTTGACGGAAATCATTGTAATGAAAATATGCCTTCAGTGCCATAAAAATCCACCCCGTGTAATGAAATCTGTAAAAAAATTATATAATTGAACAATACGATGCATAATTTACGAAAGTGCACTTCGTGACTGAGACGAGAGATATGGGACAGAGAAAATATTTATAAAGGATTTTCAAATTGTGCGCATTACGGCGGACTACAGGAAAGTGCACAATGGTCATGGCCACTATGTTCTGTTGGCGAAATCCCATGTGTAAAACACCAAGCTAAAAACCTATTCCCCATCTCAACCACAACTTAAAAGTGGCAGCAAAACAACATATTCACACTTAAGGCGCGTTTATATTGGTCTAGCAAATAACCAAACTGAAACTCTGTTAGCTAGCATTTCAGTTTGACTGAAGTAGAAAAAGTAATTTTACATTGGTCGATTTGAGTCGAACAACGTCTTGTTTCAACAAGATCAATCAGCCAAAATTTGGACTTAATTGAAATAGACAGACTGTCCTTTCGTTGGATTGGATCGTTGCCTCACGATTAAATCATCAGTGTTAATATCCGGTGTCTCAGCTCTTTCACTTACTGCCATGTGGATGTTGTCCCATTAGTCGTTCTTCGCAGTTTCAGAGGATCTGTGTCGGTAGGTCAAGTGACAATTGGACACAGCGTTTGTTAGGCTAGCTGTTCAATGGGCGTAAATCTCGAATCAACCGTTGGATAGCTGAGCTGCCATACAGCTCGGGCCTGAGCTCTTAGTTCAAAACGCCCCTCTATTTACGTAGTGCATGTTACTATCAATAATAAAAAGCACATTACCAGTTAAGAGTGCAGGACCACCTCACAATATGTTTGACATACGACTCCGAGTCTGTTTCGCTCAGACATGATTCTGATTACTGTACGCTCTGTGACTGTATCATCATGGTGCTCTCACAATAACTCCGACAGAAAATGTTTACAAACAGTATGCCACTCCATGTCTAACCGTTCTCGCAGTAGTGTTAAGACTCCTTCCTTCTGTGGACCTCGCATCTTCTAGCGCCGCAAAGCTAATTCCTGAACTGCCTGCCTGTGCAAGAAGGAACTCCTTGCAGCACTGCAAGTATCTGTGATCAGTAGCGAAGTGGAAGGTATGTGTGCACACTGAAGATTTTGTGCGATTACATAGTAATTGGTGTAACTGCTTTGTAAATTAGAGTAGCGTCCAGCGGCACTTCAAAGCACTTTGAATCCAAATGTTACACTTGTGTTTTGTTATCGCTCGTTGTTCCTTTTTTAGTTTAATCTCTTATTTTTATTTTTTTTGGGTCCGGGGCCTCAAGGAGGAGAAAAAGAAGTGCAAACAGTTTTCTCCACATGAGAATAAAAACATTCTGAAGGAGAGAGACAAAGGCGACGTTGCAATAAAGTACTGAATCAGTGCGTTACCACTCTTTTTGTTTCCGAAAGGTGGACGGGAAATCAAGAATAGCATTGATTCTGAAGCAGGTTGACTCTTATCCTAGAGCTCATACTTTGAACAGACAGAAGGAATAGACAAAGGTTTAAACAGGGGGTTTCTGGATGCGCTTTTGAAGAACGAGCCCGATCGTTCGTATGACCATTCAGCTTAACAGAATATAAGTGAACCGAGGGATAGCGCCATACTTTTTATGTTTGTAGGTGATGAGTTTGGATTGAACGAGCCTTTAGTGCAAACATATCCATCAAAAACCATAACCAAAGAACAGACAATTTTCAACTACCAACTGTCAAGAGCAAGACGGCTTGTTGAATGCACGTTCGGAATAATAAGCAATAAATAGCGAATTCTGCACACCAGTATTTTCGTGCTGTCTGGAAAAGCTATCGATATTGTTAAAAGCTTTTGCCTATTATATAAATTTCTTATAAGGTGAGATGGCTACGTGTTTGTACATTCTTTGACTTAAGATATGGATGATTTGGGACAAGTAGTAACTGTAGGAGGGTGAGCTACTGGAATTGCAGTGAAAGACTCATTTTCGGCATATTTCAGCGGCACTGGCTGTCTCTCATAGCTTAATACTAGATTACAAGTGTGGAAGTAAAGCAATTATTTTGTGAGATTTATATTTTTAGAGTTATTCTAATATTACTTATCACTCCAAGGTAATAAAAATACACGTGATTTACGTACCTTTCTCGTTTTTACCTCATTTGTCATTTCATCCATTTCGGGATACACTTCTACACTTATCTTCGTCCAACACTTGGCTTTTAGTTCTCGATTGCTGTAATCTTTCAGAGTCTTATTGCGGAGTGGCGATCTTCTCTTTACATCACCAATTTTTCCACATCAGAAAACAACGAAATACAGTATATGAATAAGATGCTGCAAGGCTTCCTGCCGATCTGCCGTTGTTGTTAACGTTGGCGGCAGGGTAGTCTACTTTGCGTAGCTACCGTCGCGTTTTGAATGCTCAGGTAGTTTGGTTGGCGCGTCTACCACCAGCGATCACAATGACTCCCGTTGCGTTAAAAACTCTGACCGCCAGACAAACGCAGGCAAACGGGGCGGTAGAAATGCTCGTTGGCTTTGCTACATTACGTTATGCATGGTCTGTAAAACGAAACAGTCAACGGCGTTTCAACCGCCGCATTTTTAACGCATGTGCAGAATTTACACTCTTTGACTCTCCGAAACTCTCGTATTGTCCTTTGTCAAGCTCTGTTGAAGGAAAATGCCGTCCAGTAACTATGACAAGCCCCGTATGCGCATGTGCATTGCTCCATTTATGAGCATGTCTGCTAGCAGAAGGTGGGAGCTTATGCTAGCAGTCCGCACTGTGTCAGTGTTGCAATTTTTTGTTTGCATGTATATAAATCATTTGACTGTTTGCATGTAGGTTGTAAAATTTTGGATACTGCAGACTTGTTTAGTCGTTTTAGTGCACTTATTTTAAGGGCACTGAGTACTAAAACTACTGTGGTTAAAGATGGGGGCAAGCGCCGTCTACACACGCCTCACTCAACCAATGGATATTTTCTTGCCTTACGGCTAGTGCTGCTCTACACGGTGCGCTTGAATCTATAAATTCAACTGACCGTGTATGTCTGTGATCGAATTTCTCCAAGGAAGGTCATGAGACAGTTTATTATTTGATGAGAAAGTAAGAAATTATTCACGAAGGAAGGCCAAAGCAATAACTTCACACACATACACACACACACACACACACACACTCTCTCTCTCTCTCCCCCCCCTCTCTCTCTCTCTGAGGGGGTGGGGGATGGCTAAACTTTCTTCGGCATTTTTGATCGCAGTTTTATAAAAATGTAACATGGTTACGTGGTTGTAGCATTATGAACACGTTGTGTTGGCCATGTCTTTTATTCTGGCAGAAGAAATCAACCTGACTTCAGCAGGTTTTGACGACCTACATAGCTTCCGCATAGCTGAGAGGTGCCATCGAAAAACCTTTTCTCATATACATTTCCTTGAACGCTCTTAAATTGCCAGAAATATTCGGGGACAATTAGTAGAGCCTGAGTGATAAGTACGTGCTATCTGTTGCACAGCACAATGAACAGGCCGACATCAAAGCACCGTTCATCTATCGTGTAATCAACATAGAGTAAAACTCGTTTAAGTCGTCCCATGTTAAGATGTTTTCCCGCCTAAGACTTCAGGATAAAAAAGCACCAAAACTCTCCCATCTGATTAACATTACACGTTGTACTTTAGTACGTCCTCGCATAAACAATTTCCCGACTAAGAAGTAACAAACATTGACAAGGAAACAATTTCTTTTACCCGTTTAATACCTTTTCTGTAAACAATTTCGCCGAGTTTCCATTAATTGTTTCCAAAATACAGCGTTGAAATGGCGCGGTCCGTTCATATAGGTTAATCTCCAGGGCCATTTTTGCAAGTTTCACACAGCAGAATGACGCAGCCTCATGGCGCGGGGTGTTGTATCTCTCCCGCGGTGCCGAGACGTCCGCCAGTCAGTCCCCATTACTCGGTCTCTGCCGCGACGACAGAAAGATTGTATCGGACGGCCGGAAGCTGTTCCGTAACCTGCACGAGTCTGCATCTGGTAACGCTGGCGTGTAGAATCTGATTTGCCTTTTCAACTGGCGGAAAACTAGAAGGGAAACCAGGCAGCCAATAACACTTAAAGAAGTTTAAGCGCGCTAGCCGAAGCCACCCGGAGTTCCACCTTGCTGGGAGGACAGCAGTTTGACGCCAGATGCGTGGCGGCTCGCATGCGACAACTTGTTTAAAAGTAATTTATCGGCCGTACTATAAGTGCGTCGTGGTGTAGCCTGATTGTCAAACATCTGTGGTGACTGTGTGCAGATAAGTTACATCAGCAATTTCAGAAAATAAGTTACAGACACTGCAGAGTTAGTGAAAGTGACTGGAACTACTACCCATCCCTAATGTCTACCTAATAGCGTACGTATGGAATCTTAAAATGTATACTGCAACTGTGTGTGAAAAAAGGACATGACAACCCACGCTTGACAAATATTTCAAGGAAAAGTAAACACCTGGATTGAAATGTGAACTTGTGAATGAAAATATTGTGACAGTATAGTTAAAGGTGTAAATAAAACTGTGAATGAAAGGTTACAGACAAAATGGTTCGAAAGTCAGCTACAGGTCAGAATGTGTTATAGCCAGCTGCCAATTATAAAAATCCAGCATACATATGTAATAAGTTCATAAAAATGTATATCTTTTCGGTCCTACCCTGTTAAGACATTTCCCGCTTAAGACGTCAGATTTCCTTGGAATTTTCAAAAACGTCTTAAGAATGTTTTACTCTATTTGCTACGGATTCAAAGAAGGTCGAATTATGTTACAAATCCCGAGGTACAATATGAAACTTTAAGGTTTCTTTTCATGCCCAGTTTAGTCCAGTCTCTCTCTGTCCCTTTCACGCACACTCACAGATTTGAATCCTGTATTTCCGCTTCCCCTTTCATTAAAATCATGCTACGCCACGCTGTCGGAAATATTTTTGTATAAATGGCAGTAAAACAAAGAACAGGAAGAATAAAACTCAAGTAAACGAGAAGAAAGTAGTGAAGACATAAGCATTGCACAACTGTTTCTAAACATAATGTGAAAAACAAAGTATTGAATGAAGATTCCGGCTTCATGGACGATTTCATGTCAATTGGTGAATAGTCACTGACATTTTGGAAAAAGTAAGCCATTATTATGATACATATCTGAAACAACATTACTGCATTCCACTGATGAACTCAGATTTTATGTTTTTAAAATGTATTTATGTGTTAATTTTTTAATGTATGTAAGTAAGCTACAGTAAGATAATCTGTGTAGAGCTGAATGAATGATTAGTGAATAATTAATTGGATGTGATGTGGAAGGAATGGAGGGGTTGAGTAAAATCACAAAGAACCTCAGTCAGGATAGCCACTCCTTGGGTCCATATTCGAACCAGGCGAGCTTGCTGAGCAGGGCATAGTTATGTGTTCATATTTTTATGATTATACCCCATGTTGTTGTGACCTTATAACTGCATACAAGTGCTATAACACGTAACCAGGTAATACACATCTCGAATTGAGGTAGGTGGAAAAAATATTTACATAGTCATTATTCGGTAGAACATAACAGTGTGATGAAATTGAAAAATTATGACCGAGAGCCAACTCTTTCAACATTGAGATTTAAAATTACATTTATACAGTGAATTTGTATAGATAATTTATTTGGTACTTTTATAAACAAAACATGTTTCTGAATCTGATTTATAATTGAATTCATGAACCTTTTAAAGCCTAGCGGTAATTTTACATAAAACCAGCTTTAAGATTAAAAAATTCTACATGGTGCCCACATTGCATTTATGCGTTTTGTATGGATCTCGGAACAAACAGCAACTTTTGCCTTGTAAAACATGAAGAGACTGGTTTTTATAACAGAAGTGGAGAGTGTTTACAGCAGGGTACACGCTGAGTCCTTGTATAAAACAGATACGCTTCGTTTTTAAAGGGTTAATGCTGCATTGTTGATTGATTAAGCATCTCAGTATCATGGCATACATAGCAGTAATGTGTGTTTGTTTACAGACAAACTCCCAGCTTACTCACATTGCACATACGAAGATGGCTTATGTGGTTGGAATGAAAAGGAAATGACATGGATGCGACAGAATGGTTCACATGCCAATGGCCCTAGTGTGGACCACACATACCAAAATGCATCAGGTGAGTGTCTGTACCACAGCATGGACTGTACATTCTGGTTTCTACAAACTGACAGCTTTTGTGAATCTAATGACATATTGTTACACCACATTACCATGTGTGGCTATCTTCTACACTGCAGTGTCTTTCAACAGCAAAAGATATGTATCTTTTGTACAGTTTTGGACCTTGCAAAGGACTGAGATGATTCAGGGATTTTGACTCTTCGCAGGTGTTTATTTATACGTCAATTTGTCAGCTGCAGATATGGGGTTAGGTCCCATACTGGAGAGTCCAATATTTCACCCCCCGCCCTGCTACCACAGTGAGAGTAATCAGCTCTACAGCAACAGCTGCACGGTGAGTTAGAAGGGACTAAAGCATAGCAATCTAAGTTAACATAACTTCATAACATGGCCTATTGCCACATTAAACTGCCATCTGAGAGTTCAATTCTCCTTTAGTAGTGTGTTTTGAAACGTGCTTGCTATAGCCATGTTTCCAGTTCGGAAGAGTTTGGCCACATAGGTATATAAGAGTAAGATATTTGAAAAATTTGAAAAAAATTTTTTTAGTGAGGGGGGTGCTGGTACCAGATTTCAGTATTACCTTGTTGACAGACACAATTCTGCTTTAGGCCTGTACATAGTTTCATGCAATACATTCCTTTTTTATTGCATTTAGATCCTGGCACAAATTTACAAATTTTCATGTGAGAAGTTTGTTTAAACCTTCAATTGCACTGTACCCAGGATGGAGGGGTTTTTGATTTTGCACACCCTTAAATCCATTCAATACTGAAGCTGGAAGCACAAGAAGAATTATAGGTCTATACTGTACACCAAGGCCAGCACTGATGGTTGAAAAAAGCATCTGTATATATTACAGTAATTTTCACAAACCTTATATTTTGAAGTTGCGGTATGTTATTTGGCCTTTTTCTGATGTCTGAATTTTGTTGTCTTTTCTTAAAGGAAACTTGCATCATATTTTAATATTTGTGGCACAAATTGTATTCTAATATAGAAGAACTCAGCTCCTTCCACAAAGTTTGCACACTGTTTCGGAAAGTTTTGAAGGTGATTAAAGTTGGGAATCAAAGGACATTACCATTACATGCAAAAGATAATGTTATTGACATTTGAGGAAAATAACATGCTTATTACCACTGTCCCATCAAGTTATGTACAAGTTGGATTGTTATGCAGATCCGGTTCCATTACTTCCCATACGGTGGGTACAGTGCAGGTCTGGAACTGAGTGTTGTAGAGTTACAGCCACACCAGAACAAGACTTCAAGACTTTTCTGGTTCTTTGGAGGCCGGGGACAGAATTGGGTCAGACATGTTGTACCGTTGCCAAACATGACACACAGGTAACTGCTCATTTTGAAGGGAGTGGTCATTCCAGATATGTCTCAGGCTGCCTAAACATTATGTTCCTTGTTTACAGGTACTTCCTGAAGTTCCATGCAGTGAAGGCATACCATCAAGGCTACATGTGTCTTGATGACTTCTCCATGAGTCCTGAGTGTTTTGGTTTTGGTAAGCTGAGAATTGCTATTATTTGTAGCACTAAGTGAGTCTTTTCTAACTAAATCTGTCCATTAACTGAGCAGAGAACTTCTTGAAAGGATAACATATTAATCAGACAGCTAGTTAAGAAATATTCTGCGTTTGAACCTGAAGTTTTTAATATTTCCTTTGCATTGTTTGTTGTGTGCATAGGTAACATTTTGGAGGCTGACTGTGTCTGCAACTTAATTTATTTATTATTTTATTTATTTATTTATTATTTGTATGTTATATTTGAAAGTGTTAGATAGAGGTAACTCTTATTAGAGGGACTTTGAAATGAATTTTTTTTGACACAGTAGTATGAATTTAGAGATTCAGAGATACAGTATATGATGCGATATTTGTCACCTCCTAGACAAGAGGGCCATCAGATGTCATAATTTTCCAAATATTAGAACTTCGTACCTAATGTGTATTGTAATGTATGTATCAACCTCATGGAGAGGTTTATCCATTTAATTTGTCACTTGATACTCCTATTTTTCCTGTCACACTGTTTGTTCCTTTTCAACTCCCCTTATGTAATCTAGTGTGTATATAATCCAAAAAAACCAACAAGACACTAGTCTTTCGGGGGTATGCTGTGGTGCAGTTGGTTGAGGCACTGCACTACAAGCCGGCAGGTTGCGGGTTCGATTCCCAATGGTGTCATTGGCATTTTTCAATGAATAATCCTTCCAGTCCCTCTATGACCCTGGGGTTGACTCAGCCTCTTAACAGAACTGAGTACCAGGAATATTTTCTGGAGGGTAAAGGTGGCTGGTGCATAAGGATGACAACTGTACCACCTTCATTTGCCAATTGTCTTGAAGTCTGGGAGCCTCAACCTCCTGGAACCCTCAGAGCCTGTCCAGGCATGTAATGGGATTGCATTATCTTTAGCTTTACCACTAATCTTTCACTCTTCCAATCACTATATTCACAACACTGAATTACATACACATTTTGATGTCACTATGTTAACTAATTTCTGGAAAATTTACCGTGTAAATAGTCAATTTAAATTTAATGGGACTCCTAGTTACTTTCTGGTTAATGGAGCTTTGTGGATCATCCAGCTGTGAATACTTCAGCTTGTATATTATACAAATGAAATTTGCTTTGCTATGTATTACAAAATAGAGCAAGCGACATTTATTGCTACATTGTAGTTTGATTACAGTGCCTCCTAGTGGTCTGATATGTTTCTGGCATTTCACAGAAACCTTCTTCCTCCATCTTCACTGTAGAAATGATAAGTTATGAGTGATGGTTTATGTAGTGGTTGGTGGTTGAAGTGGATGCAGGAAAAGAATGACCATTTTAAGGGATGGAGTATCAAGGAGTGTCACCATGGACAGAAGACAAAAAGACATCTATTATAGCTGATATTTGACACCTAGGTGGTCTTTCTGTTCTCAACAGTACACACTATTGCCCTCTGTTTCATGCTTAAACCATTTCTCACCCAATGATTCAGGTCCCCTGGGATGCTACACTGTGTCATTGGATGATTAGTTCCTGGCTTTTCGAAGGTCTGTAGTGCCTTCATCTTCAGGGTCAAGCGGTCAAAAATTCTTATTTGACCCCCTGATCCTGAAAATGAAGGCAACGTGATCTTCTGAAACATTAGGAAGTACCTACCCAATGACAAAGAGTATCATTCCAGAAGACTTGAATCTTCATGAACACTGCTGTCATAACATCAAATCTCACACATCTCTCATTTATTTTTATCACTTCTACACTGAAGGTAGAAGCTATGTTTCTGTGAAATGCTGAAAACCCTTTTCACTACTACACAGAAGAAAACTGTGAATAACTATATATATATTGTTGCTGTATCGCATACCTTGGTTGAGAGCTCCAGTGCAATACACAAACTTAAGATTTGGAGACCGCTGATTCATGCCAGTGACAAAATCCATTCACTTGGCAGATAATTTGTTACTTCCTTACTATTACTCATGTCTGTGGGCATAGCCTCAGGATGTCTACATATTAATAGTGGTCACTGTGACCATGATATGAATTTGTTTCATATTGGAGCTGTGCCATATCATCCACTTACTAAGTTTGGTTATCGCAACATCCTTAACTATGTATCTATGACTATGGTGGCTTTGGCAATATATCAGGTATGGATCTGGGTGAAAGTAAGTGTAGGTAAGGCTCTAATGTCTGGCAGGATCAGACATATATTTAAACTAGCTGAATTTACTCTAAACATATTTACAAAATCAAGAGTTTTTGGAACAATGATGTGATTGCCTTTTCTTTCTCTTGTGTCTGCCATTTACAGTACAACTCACTGCTCTAGGAGTACTAACCCATTCATTAGCTTTTACTACCTGTTGGGGGCCTGTTGGAAAACCATCTGTTGGTAGTCCATTTTGTTGCAACCAACTGTACAAAAATTATGCTTAGTGTCAGAGCTTCAATAGTGTACTGTGGACTCAGGTCGGCCTTGTTGGAGAACGTGATACAAGTAAATTGTTCACCACTTGCAGTCCATAGCTTTTGGCATGTATTTGCTTTTCAAGATGTAAAAAGTGTTGTCTTGAAATTACAGAGCAAAGTGTCCTAGCCTAGCCTTATATCAGGTATTGGAAAAATTGTTTGTGCCTTTGTTGAGGTTTTTATCAGACAGTTAAACTGAGTCCTGAGAAATAATACTTCTATTCCCTATATGCCTTCTTACTGGCACATTCTTGTAAATCATACAGAACAAAGGCCTATGTCTCTTGCTGCTAACAAAGAATTTACACAGTGGCTGGTATATGAATTATTTCCTAGCTTGACCTACCATAATTTAACTGAAATAATTTCTGATCTCTGGTGGATCACAGTTTTGATCTATGTTCCATATCAGTTCCCAGGAGAACCTAAAATCTTGAGTTGACTTTAATGCCAATGTGCTGTGTGCCTTCAGGTGTGCCTGCCAATGTGTCAGATGGATATGTATACAATAGGACATTCTGCTACCAGACAGGTGAGGACAACATGTCCAGTCATGCATTGCAGTTCCTCTCTGTGTTAACACTTTTGGTACTAACACTGTTTTCTTTCTGTATCAGATAGAGCAGGTAAAGAGATTCACCGAGACTTTGTTAACAAGACTGGTGAGTACTAGAGCTTTGCATGTGTAAGATTCATAAAACTGTTATTCTGGAACTAACATAATTTGTTTCTCCATGAATTATTGACAACTGAAAACAAAATTCCAGGGAAAGTTTTTGGCATAAGTCATGTTATAAACATGGAATTAAGTAAACTACAGAACCATTAATGTGATGATTTATATGCTGTTTTCAGTACTGTTACATTAATTAGTAAATGGTGAATGAGTATGTGGAACATGCAGTTCACATGTAGAAATAGGATATTTGCTAAAAATTTTTGTACAAAATCCTTAGTGAACAAGACCTGTGAGAGACAGGAAGATATGTGGGAGGGAAATATTAAATTGGTTCTTACAAGAATGGTTAGTGGGTATATGTATGGGATTGGAGTGACTCAGGAATCGGTCTAATGGTTAGAATTAGTGTTACATTAGTTGTGCACATGCTTTTAATTAACAGAGTTTTAGTTGCTTGCTTAATCAGTCTCTGCCTTTTTAAACATTCAACAATGGAAACAAAATTTATTCTTCCGATTACCCACACTTTCAGTATCTCATTTGTAACCCTGTTGAAGTTTTTACATTAGAAAAAATTGGAAAATATTCCTGAATCTTTCCATTTTATTAGTAACTGGACAAGAAATCGTAGTTGTGTTTTAAATATTTCAAAACCATGATTTAATATGCCTGAATGATTGACACAGAATCATCCTTCTAGCAAGATCCTAATTTTAAAGTGCAAATTTTTCCTGCAGTGTACACGATTACTACTTGTGGTGCGAGGGGCAGGGAGGGTCCAAAAACAGAAAACTGTCTTCAAGCATACAAACACTCTGCCACAAATGTTGCTGTGTTGGACACTGCCCCTTGGGCTGGGATACAGCGCTGGACAGTCCCAGAGGGTGGCTACTACACGTGAGTACTTAATACAGCTTGAATGCCCCTGCTCCATGTTACTGTATTACATGTAGTGTATCATGCTGAGAGTCATCCTTTCTAGTACTTGCTGCTCTGAGTTCTACAGAATGGGAAATCTCCACATTTTCAAGAGCCTTCCCGACCAAATCCTCTGGGTTTACATTCGTAAGCATGTTCAGGATTTAATCTAGTCTCACTTTTTTATGTTGCTTATTCCTAGTTTATTCTACAGTCTAATACACATATACATGTACATATACATATACATACGTGGTGAGTGTGCGTGCGTGCGTGCGGGCGCGCGCGCGCGTGTGTGTGCCTGCGCATTTATACGTGTATGTGCAACTTCTCACTTCCTGAAGTTCACTTTCCTGTTCCCTATCACAGATCTAAGAGAGAAAGTCTGGCAGAATTATAATATTTTCTTCTTATTCTCATTTCCTACCTCAGAGAAAACAATTGTGTCTCCATCACAAGGACCGGTTGGTTAATGTGTTGTGGAGAAGTGATTGCTGTTCACCTGGGACTTGTACAAATTACATGTGCATAGTCCTTGGATAAAACAAGGATGAATGTTAAAAAGCAGCAGGTGATCCTTACAGAAAACACTTGTCTTTGAAGTGTTATGATGACATGCCAGTATTGACATAGAGTGTCTGCAGTTCTTTCAATCCATATTCCTACTTACAGGAGTATAATTTTTGTCACTGTCATGTTATATTCCACTGTTTACTCTTTAAATTATGTGAATAATCTTTACTTCAGCGCAAATGCCATAATTTGTGAACTTTTTATTTTATTGCTCATATACATTAGCATGATATTATCAAGGAAAGCAAATATATCTTGGGCAAAGAATTAATGTCTGCTAATATTGTATATAAACTGCCATTTGTATGCTGTACAACTAATTATCTCCATGGAACTCAGTCTGTGATTAGTCAGTACTCATTAGCTAGTCAGAAAAATGCCCAGCCTTTTGTGGAAAGTGAAAGGGTATTTCCCTTTTTACGTGAACGAACAATAGGTTTCTGTTGTAGCCACATAAATCCACTCTACACCCATGCACCACGTTTCTTTTAGATATCCTTTTACATTATCCTTCCACATATGGTACATCTGTCAAATAGTCTTTTCTGTTTACATTACTGGGTAAAATCTTATATGCATCTTCAGGGCCAGCCCAAGATATTTGGGCACCCCACGCAGTTTAATAATTTGGCACCCCATGCAAGCTAATAATTTGGTGCATTATAGAACTGATATTTTTTAAAATGTTTCATCCTTGGACAGGGCTGGTGAACATATTTGAGGGAGCATGCCCAAATTGAGGAAGAGATACACATTATGTAAGTCCATATGGACTTACAGAAATATACATAATGTATATTTCTTCCTCAGTATGTTTTAAAGATCAGTTCGGACCTGAGAATAACCTGAGATAGGTCAAAACATGTAGTTCTGTAGAATAAATAGAATTTAGCATTGCTTTAATTTTTCATATTGTGTATGTACGTTACATTGTAATGTCTTAACAGTGCTCTCCCATCATTCCTAAAATCCATACTCTGCTCTTGTACGATCATGTTTTTTACCATGTTTAAACAATCCTGACACTTGTTCCTATTCTGAAACTGATGAATCCGTTTCATGCCACCTGACCCTGTGTTTAAAGATGTATTTTAACAATATCATCTCAACTACACCTAGGGCTTGTAAGCAGTGTCTTGCCTTCACGCGTTCCAATCATTACTCTTCAGGTTTGTATTTTATTCTGTATGTTTGCCTGCTATAATGCCAGAGAAAATCCTGTTCACCCCTTCGCATACCACTTCTTACTTCTTAGCAAGTGCAGTGAAGTACCATTTAATTTTTAAATCTCCATCCCTATGGCACACTCATCCTTAAAACCCATTTCTCATTACATTTTATAATGTTCTGTTTATGGAAATCCATTTATTTCACTTCAATATTACACACAATGTACAATCATTTCAGGAATATAATATATTTGTAGTAACAATTTACCTAATAGCTCTTTTTCATATGACAAATCTTAAAACACTTCGGCACTTTACAAACTTCACATTCCTATCTGCTAGTGCTCTTGATTTTCATGTTTGAACATGCCCTACACTGCCTTGATGAGTTGGCCTTCACAGGATTTGGGGGTTTATACTGTGCAAAGTGGGCCCAATGAGCAGACTGAAGCCTAATGGGCTTATCAGCTACTGGGCAACCTTATGTTGCATATTGTGGCATTATCGGTCCATCAAGTCACTCCTCTGCTACAACTAGTCTGAACTGGTTGCACTTCAATTTCTGGGAAGTGATCTTCCTGTGCAGGACATATGCATTGAATAGCATCATGTCAAGAAGATCAAAGAAGATCTTCCTACATGCCTTCAGATAACGGTGCATGACAGCATATGATGCAAGCTGCTGGTCCATTCTGTCCACACACACACACACACACACACACACACACACACACACATTTGTTATGGTCAATGACAGGCTTTGGTTTCTTGAATGGCTCCCCTGTTTTCGTGCTTGCCTTCCTGTGTCCACCATGCCAATGTTGTCATGCATCAGGGTCAGAAAAGTAACAGGTTTTTGTCTAGCCACTTTATGGCCATCATTTTGTTACTGCACATGACAATAGCATCTCCTTTCTTTAGCTTTCGCATTTTTAGTTCTTCAGGCATATTCTTTCAGTTGACCCTTACTGTCCCAACAACATATGTATCTGCTTCTAACTGTTTCTAAAAGAGAGCTGGAGATGAATACCAGTTGTCTATATACAAGTTTAACCTCTGGATGAGTAACAAGCCATCAACTCCATCACAACAGCCTCATGTGCAGGGAGGCCCTGATCCCCAACTTTCTGCCCACTGTATATTCTAAACTGTGTACAGTAAACACTGCTAGATTCACAGATTTTGTAGTATTTTATGCCAAAAGGGGCTTGTTTGGTTGGATTGAACTGAATAAATGAAAGCCTTTCGCAGACATTGTTGAAGTAGTCAATGGGGTATCTCACTTTCGCAAGATGATCTGAATGGTCAAGTACAGCATTGTCTGCAGAATGTAAACATTTACACAGTAATTTATATCAGTTGAAAGACATTACTGAGGGAAAGAATGGAGTCTCTGTGGACTTCTGAGTACTCCAATATGCTTGAAGGATGACTTTCTTTACAAATGATTGGATGATACACAAGGAAATAAATGCCTTTAGTTCGTCTACCATAGTGTTAAACCACTTGCTGTCCATACTACTATTTAGGGAATTAGTGACATTCCACACTGTTGTACTTGCAGCACATTTGTTTACCTATGCTACTAAATGTAATCACAAATCAGTCTCCACAAACATATTGAGAGCATGTACTGGCCTCACTTCCTCTGACAAAGGTGCTGTCACATTACTGTTTATGTCAGGAACTCCACAAAAGCTTTCTGAGTAGGCTTGTCAGGAGATGAATATGAGGAGTTCCACTTCCATTCTTCCAACTTTTGTTTCTTCTGCACAGTTGTTCCATCACCACTAACTGTGGGGAGTTTATCTTCCACTTCTGAATCACTTTGATTTTCATATTGGCTTTCACTATCACTTGATTCATTATTGTTATCACTGCCAAAATTCTTTTCAGAATCACTGTTTAGTAGAATGACTTCAACTGCTTTATCACTCAGACCTTTAGCATGCACCGTTTTAGCAAACTAAGGATTTCCGCGTATATGGTCTCCGACTGCATTTCAACTGTACAAGGCAAAATGCGAACAGGGTGTTGAAGTCTAACATCTTTGGACTGACTGAAGCTTAAAGAAGGCCTGTCTTGCCATCTAATGACCAAACGCCACAATGTCGATAACAACAGAAGTCTGTGCGGAGCCATCTGAGAGGCATTAAGGTACCGGTTGTACATATGTGATGTGGCTGTCTCAGAGATGGCTGGGTATGTTAGGGGGTTAATATAACATCGCACATTTCACAAAGAACCGCCGAACACAGACTGAAACAAAATCACTTGCATGTTGTGTGAAAAATTGGTTACAATTATGGAAATGAAAACAAACGAAATGGCACAATTAAAATAGGAGCTGAATTAGAGGGAATGTACATTATGGGAAAGATTGGTAGAGGACAGAGAATGAAATATTGTGATTGCATTTTTATGTAGAATGCACAAAAGGAGCAGTACAGCTGACATAATTGACAGAAAATGGAAAATATGGAAGGATAACTACAAGTAAGATATAAAGAAGTGGAAGGAACTGACTGGAAGGAAGGGGACTCAAATATTCAGAGTATGAGACTGTGGAGCCTGTGAACATGAAGAACAGAAAGATCTAACTAAAAGACTGGGCATACTGATGGCTAGAATGTACCTGATATTTTTGTAGTCAGACTGCAACTCAGGCCTTTTTATATTTAGTATTACATTAACCTGGAAGTTGAATTTATCTTGAAGAAAACATATGGAATCCCATTTCATGGTGCTGACTGTTTGGATTTTGATCCCTTGGGTTTGTTATGTCATATAGCCTTACAGATGGATACCACTATGCTGGAGGAACATGCAATCTCCATATTAAGAATCAATGTGAGAGGATATTTTTCTTTTCCCCTTTCTTCAGGGAGAGAGTGAAAGTCACTTTTTTGTGGTTGGGATGTAGCTCAGTCTATGGTTGCTTTCCTGTACCTCGATTACTGAGCCGGGATGGTAGCATTGTTGAGCAGGATACTATGACTCAGGATAATGCTGCATTCTACCATAGCTGACTTCTGTATTCTATATAGCTGAATGTGATAATGGTGTTCATTAACCTTTGTCTCAGTGGAATGACCAGTTTGCCAAATGTACAGCTTTCCACACTTCCAAGGAACACTATACTGTATATGCCTAGTGTTTTCAGGCCCCAGGAATCAAGGAGACTAGAGAATTTTCCCAGTGGGATGCAAGGTTTCTTGATGTTATATGTGAATTGCACTTGCTGATACGGTTACTGGTGTATTGCATGAGTTATAGGAAGGCCAGCTAGACAAGTTGGTGAATTGCATTGAGACATGACTGTGGCGGTGGTGATATTAGTATCATCATCATCATCATCATCATCATCATCATCATCATCACCACCACCACCACCATCAGTAGTAGTAGTAAGAGCAGCAGCAGCAATACTCATTTCACAATATGGTCAATGAACCATCCCCTTGACACCGCCAATTTGGATGTTTTCTACTTCCATCCCATATGAGTTTAATACTTTGCCTCAAAATAACATTTCTATTGTTTCAGGATAATTGCCAAGGGTGCCAGTGGAGGCGCTGGTCTTAGTGGAGGCTCTAGCAGTGGTGCCATTGTGCAGGCAGTGGTTGAGCTTCACAGAGGGCAGCATCTGTACATACTTGTTGGACAGGAGGGCTCCAGTGGCTGTGAGGTGGGGCTTGTGCATGAAACATGGTTATATTCAATTGGATCACAGAAATATCATTGCCAGTGTCGCCATTATCATCTGACTGGGCTTGAAGTTCTTGTAATGTCAACTTTTTTTAATCACACATGAGGCTACATAAAGTGAGTCATGACATTGTAATTATTAAAATTGATGTGGTGTTGGGGACAAAATTTCACTACTAAAATTTAGATTAGTTTAAGCCCAAGTATAGTAACTGAGATTAGGTGAGGTCCAAGTATAGTAACTAGATGTTTTCAGCCTTTTCTTACGTGGTGACTAATAAAATATTTGTGGCTTTTCTGAGGAACAGTACCTTATTTACCTAACACAAATAATAATGTATAAATTTAATTACCTGTAACCATGGTTCCCAGTATTTCTTCCATGGAAGAACCACTAAAATAATTTTTCATGTCCTTAGGAACACTTACCTATGAAAAAGTTTACAGGCCAGAAAATGAGAGGAAGTTGGTACAGCATGGAGATTACTCCAGAATTGCCAATTGCCAAACAACAGAAGACAGTGATACTCAATAAAGGGACAAGATCCATAATGGATCAAGAATAAGATGAGATGTTTTTATGTAGTAGTGAAACTTACAACGATATACTAAGCATATAGAATTTTAGCCGCATTTTATAAGATCTTACATTTTTGAATTCAGCTACAGAAATCACTGTGAATAATGTGTTCTACTATTGTAACGTGTTATACTCTAGTGAGTTTTCAACATTGATATGTAGACTCCCTGAAGATGGCAGAGTTCTACCAAAACATATAGGTGTAAACGAGAGATTGTATTGTTGTGTATTTTGTGCGTATTTTGGTTTTATAAATGAGAACTTTCCTTGTTCAAATTTTTGGTACGTTTATTGTCAGTCCTTGTTTCCCTACTACATGGTACCATGGGTATTGCTATGATCTGTTCTGTTTGCGTGTCCACGCATAACATAAATCCATGCTACACCGTTATATGGTTTTGTTAGGCTGATTTCCATTTGAGGGGGCAAGTGTTTATCACTGCAAACCCAAATAAAGGTTAGTTCTTTATCAGCTTTAACTATAGATGTTTGCAGTCTGTTGTTTCATGACACAGGGCCTGAGCAGTGGGACCTATATGCAGCCCAAACCCAGTGCTTCCAACAACAGCTTCTTAAGACACTCATTTGCAACGTCACAAGGAGAGAGTTCTATCAACAGAGTGCTAACACTGAACATCACGCATGGGGGTGGAGGAGGTGGTGGAGCCACCTTTGTGTTTGTGGTGAGTTGTGTACCTTTGTGGTGTGTTAGTTGCAAGAAATTTGCTGGGAGAAACTCAAAACTGCTCTTCTGCAGGTGGACGAGGACAATGATCCTGTGCCTCTGATAGTGGCTTCTGGTGGAGGTGGTCTGAGTCACAGCAGGAGTAAGGATGATTGGTCTCAACATGGGCACGGATTGAAAGATAGCAGACTAGACGTTACAGGCAATGAGTTTGGCCAGGATGCTGCAGGTAGAGTGAATTTCGGTGAATTTCTCTGCAGCAATGTTTTCCAGATGATGGTTTATGAAACCCTGGGGTTTCACAAAGCAAAAGGAAGGGTTCTGTAAGAACATTTCTTTACAATATAGAAACTGTTTTTTAAATATTATTGTTAGTACTCACAATTTCACTTAAAATAAATTTAATTTTTATTTGACTGATGCATTTATTCAGATAATTCTGAATTTTTGAAATGCTGCTGATAGAGTAAATACAACAACCTTATTTTGAAAATCGGTTTCCTTTTTTAGTATGGAACTGCATAATAATATTAAGTTTCATTTGTTATGTACATGAAATGCGATTTCTACTTTCAAACATATGCAATTAAATAATATGTTGATTTCATATCCTTGTTTAAAATTTATGTACTTGTGATCCAGTTTTATGGCCTGATGTACAAGAATTTTATTACAGATTCCAGGAAAATGCAGGGTTCCTTATGCAAATTAAATCTGGAAACACTGCACTGTAGATTTCCTCCATTGTTCGTTAATACAGAAGAGACAGAATTATTAAAAAGTGGTTATTCCAGAGCTCAGGGGTGAAGGACAGCTGCCCTCAAAGTGCACATTTCAAGTAGAGAAGTTGCAGTATTGCCAATGGAAACTGTTATAGGTGCTGGTGGTGGTTGGACAAACAACAGTTCCATGAATTTCCGGATAGAAACTGGATGGGCACTGCTGGGTGGTGGAATTGGTGGAAACGCATGTCACAACCAGCCCAATGGGATGGGTGCTGGGGGGTTTGGTGGTGGAGGGGGTGGTTGTGCTGCAGGGGGAGGAGGTGGTGGCTTTGCAGGTATGTATGTTTTGAGATACTTCAGATGGGAAGAATGCACATGTTTCTATAACACTCCATTTTCTGTGTTGGTTATATAAGAAATGACATTATGGTCATGGATATAAGAAAGATGTATGAAGAAGTGCTAATGGCAAGCTTTTACATACTGTGTCATGTTGGCTTAGTGATAGCAAAGAAAAGCATGAAAATTGTCATTGTATGGAAGAATACATCAGGCGTGCTAACCTGTTTATGAATGTGATTGCAAAATAAACCTGGAGTCCTAATGTCAGAAATCCAACAGGTGGGAATGCATGGTCTGAGCCTACAAGGAACGGAGAGGGTGGCTATTCATATGTTGGAACAGAGATTCTGAGTAATATTGAGACTGCCAAACACCATGGCCCGGGATTGGTGCTCATCATTCCAGGGCTAGACAAGGCATGTGGCTGTGACTACCGCTGTCTGGCACTGGACGAGTTCCGCAGTAATGTCCAGTGCATCTGTCCTGACAACTGGTTGCTTGCTCCTGACAGCACATCTTGCATATGTAAGTGACATGGTTCCATCTTCAGTCTTTGAAACCATTTGATACATACTGATGAAGTTTGGTATGGGGTCTGTGCTAAATTTGTTGATAGAATTAATTTTATGCATAAAAATGCTACATGACTCATTATTTATGAAAGGTTAAAAGAAAATATCGAAGTTCTCAAATGTGTTTCATTATACAGAAACATAGTTAATGGGGTAAAGTGTATACTGTGCTTTTATTTTATTTAAATATTGCATGCTGAGTGTACACAATGCAAAGCAAAATAATTCCTGTCTCTATGAAGTTTAAGTTTAATTAACCTTTTAAAGCCTAGCAGTAACTTTACATACCACCAGGTTTAACATTAAAAAATTCTACGTGGTACCCACATTGTGTTTATGTGTTTTGTATGGATCTCAGAACAAACAGCAACTTTTGCCTTATAAAACATTAAGAGACTGGTTTTTATAACCGAAGTGGAGAGTGTTTACAGCGCGGTACGCACTGAGTCCTTATATAAAACAGATACACTTCGTCTTTAAAGGGTTAATAAAGAAATTTTGACTGATTTACCTACTGACAAGTACTGGTGTAGTGAGTAGAGTACAGGAATAAGTTTAACCCCATGCATGTGTGTCAGATCAAATAGCTGTTTGAAATGAATACAAATTAATTTTAAATGTGGCTATTACTATTGACAGCTTGTTTTGCAACATAGTTTTCTGAACATTTTCAGTAGCCCCAGAGTCTCCAGTCATGTTCACAATTGCAACGATGGGAACTTTTCTCATGCTTGTGCTTGGATTTTGCGCAACATGCATCTATCTCTGTAAGTAATTCTGTAGTTTTTCAAACGGCTGCTGCACAGTTATTAAGTTTTGGTGGGCTACATAATTAGTATGACTTTTTTATACTTGTAAATACCTTTCATTTTTGCTACATAAACGTTCTGATGTCAGTATTGCATGCTGACATTTTTGCTAATTTTATGACATCAAAAGTTGTAGACCTGTATTTCCACTGTCGGTCGTTAGTTTCTACATTTAAATTCTGAAAGTTTGTGTGTTTTTTAATTTAATTTTTGTAAGCAGTTGTTGAAACACCACATTCAAAAACTTTACTTTTTCTTGCTATTATAAAAACTAGTCATTTGCACATTGTAATGTCTCAGACGAACTGCAGATCACAGTGCGGGACTCACTTGTGTCTGGAGGTTATCCACAATATGAACACAAAATTTTGACTGGGAAACCTCAATGGAAGAGATCGCTTGGGAAACATAGGCACATTTCAGATGTAATATACAGTGTGTACCTAAAATGCTCAGACAAAATTTTAGGACAAGTTCGCCACACCAAAACAAAGACACAGTTCATATCAATATATGTCCGCAAACAGTTTTTCGAAGTACAACCCAATAATGTATTACCCCATTCAATTGATGTTATCAACACACATATTCTAAGACTCGATGCAAGACAACTGCCCATGCCTACAGTATTTGGGCGACCTTTGAGCACATTCCTAAGTAATGCTACTGGTTTCGAAGGCTGTAGTGAGCGGCGTCAGTAGTGCTTAGCGATGCAGCTTGCTTTGTAAGATACACGAGTAACTACCGTGCCTTTGTGAATATTCATGAGTGCATAACCATGCCAGATTATTCATTTCGCACTCAGGTGAATAAGATTTTAATATGTGGTCTCGTGATGCTAAGTGGATGTACCAGGAAACTTCAGCCAAACAATCGCTCCTTTGACACACTGTATCGTTGACTTGTACAGTGGAATATCAGCAGCCGTTACTGTGGATGGAGGAAGACCACGATGATCTGTGGAAGACCAAGAGTTGCTTGTACACCTGATCTGGAAGACAGTAGCTTAGAACATGTTGCTGGAGACCCAGGTATCAGCAGGAGACAATGGGCGGCAGCATTCCCTGTTGGTCACATGACCGTTTAGAAGATACCTCATTAACGGCTGCTTTTCCCTTACCGTTTACAATGAATGCATGACAGAACACCTGCTGATTACTCACCATGGGAGACTTTTTGTCGATGGTTTGTTCAGCAAGCCGCTAATCTTTGTCTCGTCAGTACTCTTCACAGATGAGGCAACTTTTGATAGATATGGCATCACAAATCTTCACAACCAACAGCAGTTTAGGATTCATTTGTGGGTTGGTATTTTTGGTGATTGTCTGGTCCGTCCAGATGTTTTGCCACGTCCTAACATGCTATGTTAAATGGCCTTCCACGACTGCTGGAATACGTACTCTGGTAGTAAGGCCATGGTTTATGCACAACGGAACTCTGGCACATTTAACAGACCCGTACGAGATGTACTCAGTAATACCTATCTTGACAAATGGATAGGTAGAACAGAACCAGTTGCATGGCCTTCGCGGTCGGCCAAACTCGGTCTTAGAGATTTTTATATGTGGGGACTTAAGTTTCCCCATACTGTATTCAACTCCAGCTGAAAAAGAAGGGATACTTCACCACCGCATTTTTATGCCTGTCAAACCATTCGCAACCGCCTGGGACCTTTGAAAGTGTGCGATAGTCCGTGGTCAGAGAAGCCCATGTGCGCAGTCATTCAGGAGGACATTTTGGGCATTTGTTATGAATTATGACTTGATGAAGGACAAGAATTCAACAGTTATTAAATTGGGAACGTGTATTGTACCTCGTAAATCCATGCCGAGCCCGGTGGCCATGCAGTCTAAGGTGTAGGTCTGCGGCCTCTCAATTCCTGGGATCGTGGGTTTGAAACCCGCTGAGGGCATGAATGTTCATGTCTTATGTTGGTTACGTGTTGTGTATGTAGCAGCCTCTGGGAACAGCTGATAGCTCGCTCAGAAGTCTTACTGCTTTTGTGTTTAATTGTGTGTGAGCTAGGAACCTAAGTAATGAAGAGTCCTAGGCCACAGAAAAAAGAAACAGTAAATGTATTATGTCAGTTGTATGTAAAACATTATAGAGTTGAAGCACTTTTTGTTGAATTTAATATTTCAGTTAAACTCAAAATCGACTCATTTCCGGATATAATGTTTATGTGAACTTTTTTTCTCTGTTTTGGTGTGAAGAATGAACTCTTGAAGTTTGTAAAATTATTTTAGATACAGCCTCTGTATGAAGTATATTATGAAGACGTGAATTCGACTAATAATGTATAATGGGGGATCGTAAGATCACAGTGATGAAACATGGGTTCAAAAATGATTGGCAATTTCTTGGTCATATGAACAACAGTCAGCAGTTCAAGAAGACCCTGGACCATATAGAGATTTAGTTAGATAATTGGGTGCCAGTTATTCAATTCCATAACAGCATGAATTCTCTTGGTTAACTAACGTCTGGCTGCTGTTCAATGAGTTCTTTTATCCTTTCTTTTAAAAGGTTCTTTTACCATAGACTTATGTTGTTGATTATGTACTGTAGCAAACACACTATGTTCGTGTACTTACTGAGATAGACAGGCAGATAATTAGGTAGCTGATTAATTAGTTTAACAGCTAAGTACCAATCAAACATATCAAGAAGGTCTTATACAGGGGAGTTATCATAACATAAGATTTGCATTTTAGTGTGTTCTATTTATCAAGACAAAGCTGTAACTGACTGGAGTAATGACTGCTTTTATAAAAGTGTAAAAGTAGTTTCCGGTTTGTGGAAACTGATATAGCCAGTTTAAATTACCGTATTTATGAAAATCTAGATTTAATCGTAGATATGAGGAATGGCTTAAAACCAAAGGAACCATTTCAGTGCCTCAGAGCGGTGCGAGCGGCGATACCCGCAGTTTGAATCCGCACGGTAAGAAAGCTTGTAATTCCTTGACCCTTCTTCCTGTGACATTGAACCATAACTTGGATTTGCGTAAATACGATACAGTAACTAAATTCTTCCTGAATGCAGCATGCCCTTCCCAGGACTCGTTTTGTTTCTTCTGCCAGGCATAATTTTTGTCCTTCATGTCACAGAACAGCTGCAACCTGCAATACCAACATATTAATTTAGTATGTTATATACAAGGGTTCACTCATATGTAATTAAAATTCTGCGTATAAATTTTCCATATGATTTTGAAAACATAGGGGCTTTGGAACCTGCAGGGACTCGAATTGCACGATAAACTGTATTTTGAGCTCAAAAAAAACTTCGAAATTTTTATTCATTTTCAATTTGTGTAACATTACGTCAGAAATAAGACAAATGTGACAAATCTAGTAGGTACACTTTTGAAAATTTTCGTTGCGAAAGCGCTAGAAGTATTACACTCCGTAACTAACGGAAACCAGTCACATATGCCATCATGTTGCAAGTTACAAGACGAATTTATTTTTTGGGTGATTGTGATTGGAGCTGAAAATTTGTACTCGAAACAAATAGAATTTTTTGCAGTTAAAATTTGAACCTTTCGCACATGCCTAAATTTTTCGTGTACGAAGCACAGTAAGAAAGTATCGCCAATAAAACTTAACATATTTTGAATTTTTCAGTTTAATTCCATCTGTTTGGTTTGTTAATCCAGGAAGCTATGGTATATCAGCGGGCTAAACTCTATTATCTTAGGATGAGACATCCTGTTGTGTTGAGTAAATAGAGAGATAAAAGAGTACGCCATCAATCACGGTTGTTTTTATATAATACCTCATTTTATTGTCTTAATGCGTGCTTTATATTTCGGCTTTTCCATAAAACCACTATCAGGGCAAGTATCAAAGGAGTGGTGACGTTATTTCAGGCTTCCGCCGCGGTGTAGATGAATCTTCCCTCTTCTGGGATATTACGCAGCGTAGATGGGTAGTCCAAGAAGATTTTTGTTCTTGGACTGTTGACCTGTGCAAATGGGATGGCTTGGTTGTCCCGAAACGTCAGTAACTCAGTATCAATCTACACTGCGCAAAATCCCAGAACAGTGAATATCTCAAGGTATTTATACACAAAAACTTCCCTCCACAAAGCAGAAATATGATGACGTCTCCTGTATTACGCGCATTTAATAGTCCCCCCCCCCCATCCACCAGGAAAAACAGGGTATATTTTGAAAGAACGATGGTGTCTTAAGACTAGAGTGACAAGCGCCTGGGCTGAGCACACTTTGCCTCTATTTAAGTAGAAACCATACCGTCGATAGGGGGCTTTCTGCAATACCTCGCGCCGTCAAATGCGCGAACCCATCAAGGAAGAGTTCAGACCTGCGGTCTTTTATACACAAAATAGTGCTACATCAATAACATTACACGAGTTTTAGTCATGGTTTTAATATATCTTTGAAAATGTTAAATTATAACTAATTTTTGGCTACTAGAAAAAGAAATCGTATGTGAAAAATATGAAGTTGAGATCTCAGTCCTTTTTAACTTGCAGTGCTTCTCTTTACAAAGAACTTACTTCTCATGTATTTTTGATACTAGTCCGTAATGATGGCTTTCTGAAAAATCCGAAATATTTAGCAAGTATTAGACCCTAAAATGAGGTACTGTCTGAAAATAGTTGTGATCGCCGGTCTGTTGCTTTTTATATCTGCATTATTTCAGGAGGTGTGTACGTGGTACAATTAGGAAGCAAAGCTAAAGTAATTCCATTTCATATATTTCTCTGTTTCTAAGGAGTACAGCAAAAAATGCATGTACAAAATTGTCTGTGCTAGCAAGTGTCACACAAACAGCTATACACACTGCGTTCTTACAGCAGACCCAGTTTACGGTATTTCGCCGCCCGGGGACAAATTTTAGAGTTCACAGCCCTTTTTATTTAATAGACGTACATGTTAATTCGAAGTTTCAGCTTCCCAGCTTCGACAAAAATATTATCAATGGCTGTACTTGATTAATTTTGTATTCTTCTTGCAAAATCTACTGTACGTGTAGTTAATAACGAGGACATTTGATTTTTTCTGTTGCTTCCAATGAGATAATTTGTGTTTATGTCTCCACAAATTAAAAAGTCAGCTTTTGGTTTATACAGATATTTCAAAGTATCATCTAGATTTTTAATAAACCGATTAAAATCTCCTGTAGGGATTCTGTATAAGTCAATATAATTAATTTAGATGTTTCAGTTTCTAGTTCAACTGGGCAAATTTCCAAATCCTTTTCTATACAATTAGGTGAGATATCAACTTCGTTGACATTGAGGTCTTTACGAGCAAAAATACACATACATCCTTTCTGTAGGTCTTTGTGGCAGAAACTGTGTACCCTGGCAATGCGAATTGTAGCAGGTCCTGTTCTTCCATGTGATGTTCTCTAAAGCATAGTATGTGGGGATTTATGTTATCTATTTCAAAAGAATGTATTAATTCGTCACTTTTGCTTCTTATTCCCTAACATCTTAATGAAAGATGTGTAATGAATTAGATAAATCTACATTTTTATCCTGGTCTGACTGTCAACAACTCAGGGATGACTTCTGTCACGAAATTGCATTGTCATTTGGCTGATGCCTCAGTCAGTCAGTCAGGCAGGCAGGCAGGCAGGCAGGCAGGCAATCGGTAAGGTTGGTTTTCTGCTTGTTGGTTGAACAGTCCAAATCTCTATGCTAAATCTAAAGTAAGAGCCAGGAAAGAATTGTTTGTTGGGGAACTGTCATCCCATTTCCGATTTTAATGCATAAAGAGCCAACTAGCGTTACATACTAATATTGTCAGGTTTTTTTATAAGTAGTGGATCCAGCTTCTGGTTTTCTGAGGACAATATGAACATATTCCACAGAATGTGAAACACTGGAGAAACTGGCATTCACATTAAAAGGACAGATTTCCTGGCAGAGTAGGAGAATTAATCTACACAGTCTTAGGTGTGATTTAAAAAGAGAGGACTTACAGTGTTTTTCACTTTGTTCTCACCGTGCATTCTTTTGTATCACAAGTAAAATCACCAACAAAATGCACTGTATTTTTTACACTTAATCTGTCTTACCCCGACATGTTTCGGCGTAACATAACGCCATCTTCAGGGGGATTGTGCGGATTTAAGACACTAATCACTCGGGCGATGTTTACATACAATATTAAAAGAAGTGGTTGCTAAAAACATAATATATACACATACTCAGTACTTTTTCAGTTTGTTAAAACTTGATAAGAGCTGGTCAAATGGTAGTACACAGTTTACCAGCTCTTATCAAGTTTTAACAAACTGAAAAAGTACTGAGTATGTGTATATATTATGTTTTTAGCAACCACTTCTTTTAATATTGTATGTAAACATCGCCCGAGTGATTAGTGTCTTAAATCTGCACGATCCCCCTGAAGATGGCGTCATGTTACGCCGAAACGTGTCGGGGTAAGACAGATTAAGTGTAAAAAATACAGTGCATTTTGTTGGTGATTTTACTTGTGAGACTTACAGTGTATTTACATGTTTTCCTAAGTATCATCTTCCTTTGAGTTAATTATTTCAGTATTTTTAGCAGAATCTGCCATACTACAGCTCATTTTTTAAGTACTATTTCCAGTTTTTTGGTGTACAAAAGAGATCATTATTGGTTTTTCTTTCTTTATTGTCAGAAGTTGTGACTCTGATGGCTGTTGCAGTATCTGCTTTAGCTGATGTTGCAGGTTGATCTGCACATGATTTGTGCTTCAGTACTTTATGTTGATAATGTTGTCTAGCAAGTAATTTACCAGCTCACATTATCACTTTTGTTGAGTTCTGAAAATTTCCTGTACAAGACACAGGATTTTGTTATCACAATCAAGTGATAACACAATATCCTGAAGTCCTGTCTTACAGTTACAATTCCTTCACTTAATGTGTGATGGCACAGACAATTTTTCCACACCAGCACGTAAGTCTGCATTTAATGTGTTTCATGCATCAGTGTAAAATGTTCTGTGAACAGACAACAGATATCAGATCAAGCAGTCTGCCATAGAAAGGCGCCGAATGATAAGTGGACCAGGCTTACCTCTGAACAGGCTGAGGGAGGCCCCTGGCAGCGTAATGACTGAGTCCAACCCAACCTATGAGTTTGGTGGTGAGATCTACACCATACAGGACTTGAAGGACATTCCGCGAAATCACCTGCGACTTGTCAAGTAAGTGGAATACAGTCACAGCTCATTCCACGTCACATAAATCCCCTGCATTCATATTAAGTTATTACACTGTTCTGTATAATTTGCACCAAATAGTAAAAGAGGACATATCTGCCTGCCCATGCATGTATTTTGGTACCTTTTGTTTGAAAGCTCTACATTACAACTTGTCAGTCACAGTTAATTTTGCTCGTGTGGGTTCAATGTTACCCATTCTTTGCATCAAAATCCAAGTACATTTGATCACATTTTTATAGACAGTTGTGAGCAGAACTAGCAACCAAGTGTTCCTATTGCACGGATAAAATCGGGTGTTGCAGCCCAACAACAACAAAATGCGGTTTAGTTCAAGGGATGTCAGAATGTTAATGCGCATAGATGGCCAGAGGATCAAATCCTACTCAAGTAAAAAATCTGTTGTTGTTACTGTTAACACTGCTGCTGTTGCTGCTGCTGCTAATTATTATTATTATTATTGTTGTTGTTATGATCATGTCGCCTGCAAGAACCATGACATCGACCTACTTGGTGCCCAGTTGGAATCTGTCCGTACAAACGGCGAGTGCACCAACGAACTAATTGAAAACTTGGTTAACCTTGTACTAAAATTGTCTAATGAGGTAAGGTTACTGAGAAAGAATAATGAAAATTTGAACATTTAACTGGGTCACATCGCTGCTGCTGAGTGTCGCTGTCGTGTGTCACGTAGTTCGGGGAGGATTTGCCTTGAAGCCATCCCACCTGCTGCTCCCGAAGCAAACGTGACCAAATCCTATAGGAATGTGCTAACTACTGGCTGCGCATATCGTATCTCAACTCAAGCTAATCCTGCTAGTCCTGGAGGAGTGCGTGTAACATCTACTAAGAATGTGGTTCAACAGGCTGGGATCTGTGACGAAGTCTTCACTATGGTATCCAAGAAGAAGAGAAATAAATTGGATGATCTTCCCAACTCTTGGATACACAGAAGTAGGCCAGCTATGGTCGGAGTCAGGAACTCTTCTGCCTCCCTGTAATACCTAAAAAACTTAAATAAAAATCCCTTGTCTTATCGCGCCTTGGTCTTGACGTTTCGGCCTCAGATGCTGAAACTTTCTTGCAGGAACATTTGAAGTTGTCGTCTCTTACTTGCACAAGTTGTAAATCCAATTTAATTCTTATTAATCTTTTCATGTGTCTGCCACGGAAGACGACGTTCCCCTTGTAAATGACAATGGGGCCCGGCCAACGTCTGGTTAATTGCACCGTTTTATGGGCGGCTTAGTCCTGAGCAGGTATACGCCTTGGAATGTCCTGACAAATCCATTGAGACCAAAGCACCCTCATCACCGTCTAGTCCAAATTATACACCAAAACCCATGGTCACCACTGATACCATTAGGACCGACGAAGGATGCCCATGTGCCACCGAATAATGGCCAGTTCTCCTGCGAATGGTTCTGGAGATAGCTCATCTTCTAACTTACACACATATTTAGACTTCTACTACCAAAATATCCGTGGCCTCAGGACTAAACCTTATGAACTAGTTATAAATGTACACCCATCTGAATTCCTTGTTATCTGTTTGACTGAAACCTGCCTCAATGATTTCTGTTTTAATCAAAATTTCTTTCCTGAAACCTATTTAGTGTATAGAACTGATAAGGTCAGTGCCGTGAAATCATGTGGAGGAAGTACCTTAACTGCCACATCCGACAGCGTTGGAGGCGTTGTACGCAGAACTGACTTTGAACTGTTTGAGGAATGTGTATGGGTTGAAATGCCTACTACTGATGGCTTGAATTTGCTTATTGGCAACCACTATTTTGCGCCTGACGCATTTGTGGACACAATTAAGCAGTATTTTTGCAGTTTGGAAAATGTATTAGACACCTATAATTGTCGAGTTCTTGTTGCTGGTGACTTCAAAGTCCCTGGTATCGACTGGAAACGTGGGTTATCTTCCCGTAGTTCTCACTACTATAACAATTTGAAAGGTGACGCCACATACACCTCCACGTGTTTATTCGGCTTATCTTAACATAATTATTCCAGCAACAATGGCAACCTGCTTGACCCTGTTCTCTCCAGTATTACTGATTTCTCTATTAACTACGATGTGCTCTGTCTTGTGCACCCTGATGTTTACCATCCTCTTTTTGTCACTGAATTAAAGGTACCTAGTAGAAGGTCAAATTTATTGTCTAATATCTCCTTCAGAAGGCATTCTTCTGGGGATTACTTAATGTTATACAACACTGTGTCTACATATGTTTGGTCTTCAGTCTACAATGAAACCCCAGTTGACGCTGCTGTTGATAGGCTCATTGTTGCTGTTACTCATGCAATTGCAGCGTCTGTTCCTACTGGGTGCACTAAGGAATGCATATTTCCCGTATGGTTTTCCAACGAATTAAAATTTTATATCAGGAAAGAGAATTACTTCTACAGGCGTTTTAAAAATATAAGTCTAATTACTTCATTGACAAATTTTCCTCATACTGTAGGCTTGTCAAAGCAAACATAAGGTCCGACAAGCTTCAGGGTCTTAAAAGTATGGATAGCAACCTCAGAACTAATCCTGTGGATTTTTGGAAATACGTTTCTTCATTCAGAAAAAGTGACAATAATTCAGTCCACCTGGAGGTTGATGGAAACAATCTGTCCCAGCCATGTAAAGCTGCAGAGGCTTTTGCTGAGTACTTTAAACGTGTCTTCAATAACCCTTATCTGCATGACTCTTCTACAGCTTCTTAGTCCCCTGATTCCTCATATTTAGCATCAGTCTCCGGCTCAGATGTTCTCAAGGCCATTACGCGCCTACGATCTTCACAGTTTGTTTGAATTGACAACATACCTGCATTTATTACAAAGGGTTGTTCGGACATTTTCATACCTGTTCTTAAATTTATTTTCAACCTTAGCTTAAGTCAGCGAAGTTCCCGTACCCTTTGGAAACAAGCTGCTGTTATCCCTCTTTTAAAAAAAGGAAACAGAGCTTCAGTGAGTAATTACAGGCCAATTTCGATAATTAATACATTTTCCAAAATATTTGAATTCGTCATCCATGAACATGTTTCGTGTTACTTTAAGTCCAAATTAAATCCCTCGCAGTATGCTTTTATGAAATCTAAATCTACTGCTACTAATCTTGTTACCTATCTTGACGCTATTGCTCCGCTGGTTTATTCCAAGGGACAGGTTGATTCCATTTATTTTAACTTCAGCAACGTGTTTGACAGAGTTCCGCAAGAGATGCAACTTCGTAAACTAAATGACTGAGGACTGTCTGCCGGTTACGTAAGCTGGTTACGTAGTCACGTGACCGACAGAACATCTTATGTTCTTAATGTGGAGAGCTTTCTTCGCCATATGAAGTGTTATCTGGCGTGCCCCAAGGGTCCGTTTTGGGACCACATCTTTTCAACGTCTTCATCAAAGATTTGTGTGGTTTGGTCAAGTATTCAAATTGCTTTCTCTTTGCGGATGACATCAAAATTTTTCGAGAAATAAAGTCCCGTCATGACTGTCTGTTACTTCAGTCTGGCATAAACTATGTTAGTGGATGGTAGATTTCTAATTTCATGAAGCTCAACGTCAACAAGACCCGAGTTATCTCATTATCCGCGAAAAAGAGCTTTCGCCTTTTAGATTACAAATTGTGTGAATCCTTGATTACATGTACTGAACACATCTAAGATCTGGGAGTGCTAATTGACTGCAAACTGCACTTTCACCATCATACGGACTATATCTTCTCTCAAACAATTAGGTTTTGGGGTTCATTTGGACAGTAAACTTTCCCGTTTCCTCTCTGCAGAGCCTTCTGATGCTATACTGCAAATTAGTTAGGCCTAAGTTAGAATAGGCCTCTGTTGCGTGGAATTCCATTACTTCTACTGACACTAATAAGCTTGAGCGCATCCGGCGGAAGTTTGCATGTCTTTGCCATCGTCGTTTTTTCAGTACCTTAACATACAGTTAAGGAAATGTTTTAAATTACTTGAAATATCATACTTTCAGTGACCGTAGGAACCACTTAGTCGCCCTTTTCTTACTTAATGTTTTCAGTGGTGCAAAATTTTGGCTTACCGTTTTGGAAACTGTCGGCCTTCGTGTGCCAAATCGAAATTTCAGAGATTTTAAATTACTTCACTTTGACTTTAACCGTTGCAACTGCCCTTCCACTAGATGGGCTTCGGCGGCTAATGCCATTAGTAGGAATAGCTGCACATTCAATTGTAGTTCAGTTTCGATTAATGAGTTGTAACCAGGTTTCAGGGTATAGGGATTTTGCCCAGTACTACTTTTGTATTACTTTTCCTGAGATATTGTTTTGCTTGCCTGTTTAGTATTTTGTTTTGTGTATTTGTGCTATTTTGTGTTGTGTCTGTGCTGGCTTTTTGCTGTTAAGTCTGCATGTAAATAAATACCCATTGAATTATTATTATTATTATTATTATTATTATTATTATTATACTAAAAGACCTTGGGGTACAACTTGATTCAAAATTGCATTTCCACGCACACGCAGACTACATATTCTCCCAATCCGTAAGGACGCTGGCCTTCATACGAACTATAACCTATTCCTTTTCTACCCTTGATAGCCTGCTGATATTGTATTTAACACTAGTTAGATCCAGACTTGAGTATGCTCAACTGTATGGAACTGTATAACGATCACTGACGCTAAAAAGCTTGAACGCATCCAGCGGAAGTTCGTAGCCCTGTGTCAAAATCGTTTCTCTACTCACGACCATGTTACTTATGAGGTTTTCCTTGAATTTCTGAAGTTTCATGCCCTGCACGATAGAAGACTTGATTTGGATGCACTATTCTTTATTTCTGTTTATTCAGGCCTAAAATGTTGCCCGTCTCTCTTGGACACCACTGGTATACGTGTTCCTTCTCGTAATGTCAGAAACTCCTCCCTGTTCACTGCTACTTGTAAAAACTCTCCGTCAGTGCGATGTGTTACGGCTGCTAACCGCGTGTGCAAAGCCACCGATATCTGTAGGAAGCCCATTACTTCTTTAAAACAGATATGCGCTGAACTGGGGCATTTTTCAAATTAACCTATCCGTGTTTTTTCAGAGTGTACGGGTTTTGCCGTAGTATTTTATATATCTTTTCCTGTAATATTATAGTGTATTCCTTTGTTTGTTTGTTTGTTTGTTTGTTTGTTTGTTTAGTGTCCGTGTATTTGTGCTGTTTTTGTATTTGTGTTTCTTTATTTTTTGTGCTGGCTTTATAATAGGCATTTTTGCTATTAAGCTTGCACGTTAATAAATACCGATTGATGATGATTATTATTATTATTATTTTTATTATTAATCACACTTATGCAGGGAATTTGCAATTATATACCTGAAACAAACCATGTTCCTAGGTTATATAATTCTGCAGTTAGTCTACAGTTACAATTCATGGTGCATGTTATTTTACTTTCCATGTTGAATATTTTGTACTTTTATGTAAGTACTTTCCAATATATGTGTGCAGTGGCCAATACAACTGTCTTCTGTATTTCTGTTTGTAATCCTGGCCTCAGTTCTCCATTACTTATCGAATTGAAGCTGAAATGAAATTTTTCATGGCAACCATGTTGTTGTATTTGTTATCTATATTGTTAAAAGAACTCTTAAACAAACATGGATATTTCTTTAACATCTTTGACCACACATCATTTGAGCACGGTTGTCCTGAGTGGCATTAGTGTTGCTCCTACCTCAGAATTATGTCCCTGTGCCATGTTATTATTTCTGTTGCAGGAATTACAAGCACAGACTTTAATGTTATAACATTCATCCTGGTTGAAATCAGTAAACTGATTCAAAAGTTTAAAAGGGGACATATAGGGTGTATGTACACAGAGACTACATACAGATCTCATAAGCTTACCTTTCTCCCTTAAGGAAGGAAGCATGATAAAAAGATCTTATTTTATCAAATATTTGTATGTGGTATCAAATATGGGTCATGTGAATTCTATAACTTCTGCTGAATGTCTTGTAGATCTAAACTGATGCAATCCAAAAGAAAAATACTTATGACTTCCTCCAGTGTAATATACTGACTCCTAAATTCTGTCAGCAGAACTGGTAATAAATTGCATCCTTCCAGTCAGAAACTCTGTGTCTGGATAACAACTAAGTTGCAGATTGCAATCTTTCAATCTTTTTCGCACATACTTTCCTGTTTCGAGACATGTTAAGTGCTGTAGATTTCTTTTCACTGTGTTATCATCATTCATGATTGTTTTTACTCGAGGTGGGGATAGGATCATGCTAAATAATGTCTTCACCAATCTCTATATTCTTATCAACACTTCTTGTATTCGTATCTACTATTTTGTGAATCTCATTTCATTTGGTCTCTCCAGCTTATCCATAATCTCTTCTATGATCCTATTTTTAAAATAATTATTTTCGTTTCTATGAAAGTAATTCTACAGTTGTTGATGTGTAACGTATGTCCATACATCTGTTATGTAATCTGACAATTTTGTTGTATTATTTCTGCTTCAAGTTTTGTCTGCAATTTTGATTTCTGTACCTTGATGTGTTTTCCTGATGTAGGTGTAACTGGTATGATAAGGCTCAGTCAATAGGGACAGGAGAAAGAGTGTTTGATACATGGAATGAATACTCAGAACTTCTGTCGTTACTGTACCTGTACTGTACTGTACTCACCTCCATCTCATGGTGAGCTGGTGAAGCATGAAAATATATTTCCTATGTACCTTCATAGTATGGGTCTCAGGCACAGTGTTTATTATGTCATTACTGTTACTGGATTACAAAAGATCCAAAAGTAACACATGAGGTTACTTTACTTGTGTCTTCATATTCCCTGCAGAGCACTGGGACAAGGAGCGTTTGGTGAGGTTTACCAAGGTTTTTTCCGTCACCGTCCTGGAGACGCAGTAGAAATGCCAGTAGCTGTCAAGGTATGTTAGAAACCAAGGAATGTGGGGTGAATGTATTGTGTTTGAAAACCAAAGACTCAGGAAAATGGATCTTATATAATGACATCATGTAGTGCTATTAGGGTAGAGAAATAAATATATTATAATCGGCTCAACTTATAACATAAATAAGGAAAATATGTAGTTACAAACTCTCTTTGAAAGTAACCTTAGAAACTGGAGTACAATATTAACCTGAACAAAGTGGGATGTGGGGTGTGGAGATGTGAATTGGATTAAGCTGCATCAAAAAATGTTAAGCAGTGGGCTATGATATCACTGTTGAGCATTCATGTTTTATTAGTACAGGAATAGTTAAGTAACCCTGTTATCCTCTATAAGGAATGCTTGTTTCAGTCTCTTCCAGAGCTGTCGACTCTCCAGGCAGAAAAAGACTTCCTCATGGAGGCACTAATTATGAGCAAGTTCAACCACCCGAATGTTGTTCACTTCATTGGGGTCTGCTTTGAAAAGCACCCTCATTTTATTGTTCTGGAACTGCTTGCAGGCGGTGACTTGAAAGAATTCCTCAGAGAGTCCCGTCCCAAACCGGTAAGTAAACTGTTTACTGCGCTTATTGTGGTTCTGGGCACCATCATGCCTGTGTATGTTTCTTGAAGTACTGTAAATTTAAATTCATTTATGAATTTTGATGATGCTTGATGCCTTTGCAGACCACACAACTTTCATAGTTTCTCATTAATTAATTCAATGTAATTCAAAGTGACAACTCTAGCTTTTCCATTTCCTCTTCTTATTCCTTCTTCTTCCCCTCACATTCTGTTACTTCTTGTATTCTATTTTTCTTATTCTTTCTATTCTACATGCCTTTTCATCCTCTTTTTCCGCATTCTGGTTTTTGAGTTTACCATGATACACACACACACACACACATGCATGCACGCACGCACGCACGCGCGCGCGCGCGCGCACACACACACACACACACACACAGCTCTACCAAATTTTACACCACTGTCTTAATTAAAACATCTTGTATTTACTGAGATTGACACTAATGCAGAATTTTGCCCTCCTCATTATGGAGTCCTGCAGTTGAAATAACACCCCATATTACTTACAGTTTGTGATATTCCAGTTTCTTACATTGGTGTTTTCAAATATTCAGTCCTTCTGGCATGTGATGCTGTTTTGTTGGCCAAGTATTTTCCAAGTTTCAAAGGAATTTATTGCCTCCTTGAAACATTAAACGCTGAAGATGATGACATTACACTTCTTTGATCCATTGAAACATCAGGAAATACTCACCTAATGATAAAACATCACATACAGAAGAGTTCAATCTTAAATGTAGATTTTATGGTAGCCTGCGATTTGATATACTGACTGTGTGACTCATGTATGTCAAAGTAAAATAAAGTAAATTTGTACCTGCTACTGTCACCATGGCACAAAGGCATATGGGAAGTGTGGAGGTAAAAATTCAAGCATTCTACTTTTCAGCACCAGAGGTAAGAGAGTGGCTATTTTTATGCACTCACTTCACTCCTGGATAACAGAATTGGTACTCACTGGTTAGAAGTATGAGTGGGCTGTTATGTTGTTGCGGGCATCAAAGGTCAGTGTAGATAAAGTTATGTATTTCACTTGTGAATCTAAGATGATATCAAGCTTTATGTATAAGACATTATCAGCTTTAATTCATTGTTTTGAAAGGACTGATTAAGTTTATTCAGAATTTACTCACCTTGTACTCCTAGGCCTGTATATAACTATTTTCTTATTGAATAATTTAATAAAATATAAACCCCAAAAATTACATCCATGTTGTTTGGCAGTTCTTCGCTTCTATATGCAATGGCTGTATCAGTATGACTTATTTTTATAGAATCAGGTGAAGCCATTTCTTCCACAGTATGTACAGGTTGTACTGGTACTCTCAAACGTCTGGAATTAATAGCATTTTATTGCAGCCAGTGACAGCAGTTACATCAATATGAATTCATTTGCAGAATTAGGAAGTGGTATTTCTACTGCACCAGATGCAATGGCTTTCTCATTATGACTCATTCTTCTGGTTTTCAGTTCAGAATGTGACACAGTGGCACATGGACATGTTTATAGTCAGCTGAATGGTACAGTGTAATATCCCACTGTGTATACTCTAATTATTTTCAAGTACAGCATGAAGTCAAACACAATTAATTGGAAAAACAAATAGCCTTCTTTTTCACAGTACATGTTTCGACTCATTAGTGGGTCATAGTCAGGCAACTGGAGTAACAATTTGAAAGAGGATATGGTGCAATTTTTAAAAATCTTCAATTTCTGTGATATTCCATACCATATTATAAAGTATGTTAAATTTTACTAAATTATGTATTAATGCTATTAGCCTTGCAGTATAACGTTTTGGAATTATTTTGTTCAAGATGTTCTCACATGTTCCAGTTATTTACTTTTCTTGTAGAATTTGATAAGTTTTTATTTGAAACATGACTATATTCAAAAATTATTTCATAAAACTATTTAAAACCTATTTTAAAAGTTGCTTGGTTAAACACTATTGTCTGATTCCCTATACACCTTTATATAAAAAAATCTTTCTTTTCTTTTATTTGCTCATTTTCTTCCCTTATTTCCTTTCCCTGTTATACTTTCCAAATGCAGGATACTGACCTTGTTTTTAACTGTTGCTGCTATGCTCTACTGTAAAAACAGAAATATTTTAGAAATTATATTAGCAATAATACATAATTGAGTACAGTTTAATATATTCTATTGTAATAATGTAAGGTGTGATACATTACAGCAACTGAAAATTGTAATAATTGCATAATAACCTCTTTCGATATTTTTATGCTAATAGCCTGGTGATGACCCATTAGGGGTCAAAACATATAAGTATATTCTGAAAACAAAGGATATTTGTTTTTCCAGTAAATCAACTTGTGTTGGACTGTGTTAATTGAAAATATACAGAGTAAGTTCTACAGTATATATTTCTGCTGGAAGTGTCTAGTTGTCTGCACTAGTTCTGTGGCTTTATCATGGATATTATATCATCTTAATTTTCGTTGAAACTCTGATGAAACTGTACTATGCATGTTCATAGAGTGACAGAAGACAATGGTTCTTTTATTTAGATGATAAACTTCAACCCTTTCTCCCATGATGCACTATTTTAACCTTCCATGCAACAACATTCAAATATACTGTCATTCACGATAAAAGTTGCACCTTTCACAGCTTTTCTATTAGATGTATGTTGAGTTTGTTCAATTATGAAAGAAAATTTATTAATCTCATCCATTTATGGCTTTTTAATAATTATTTTCGCATTGCAGCATCAATGTTCTTGTTTGAGGATATGAACATGAAGTTGAACTTCTGTGCTTCTGTCAGTTTAAATTTCAGTGTTCTGTGATATCCTCATAGTATAAAAGCTCTAAAAAAAAACTTTCAAGATCAGAGGACATATTTATACACATAGCCCAACAGCTTGATGGCAGCAGTTTATGTGGGGTTGTGATGTAATGCAGGAACGGCCATCTCCTCTCACAATGAAGGACCTGTTGATGTGTGCCATGGATGTTGCAAAGGGCTGTAGGTACTTGGAGCAGAACCACTTCATTCACCGAGACGTAGCAGCCCGGAACTGTTTGCTGACCACAAAGGGACCAGGAAGGGTTGTGAAGATAGCTGACTTTGGCATGGCTAGAGACATATACAGGTACACCTTCTCCATGTCTTGAAGTGATGCTTAGATGAGACACAGTTACATGCTGTCCATCAGGTGGAATATAGCCAGAATTAGCAAATTAATTTCCATACAAGTCACCTGTGCTGATCCTTCTACCACCCAAGCCTTATTTAAAATTTTATGAGTACGACATATTTTTTCATGGTGTTGGTATTTATAGTGACTTGGAACCTATAAACCCCATATAAATATGGTTATGGGTGAAATGATGCTACAACTATACACTTGAAGTACCCATGACTGAACCTTTTGCAAATGAAAAAGATATAAATTTTTCCTTGCAAGTATTTTCTTCTCAAACTATCAAAAACACTGTAACCTGAAGTCTGGGCTTTTATTATCTTCATGAGCCTCCCTAAACATCTTTTACTTCAAAATTTTAGGATAAAGTCAGTAGTACCTTTCTTGTTGAATAAATTCAGAAGCATGTCCCATATGCTGCTAAAATATCTTCATTTCTCATATTTTCAAACATCACATGTTCTACAGTGCTTCCCCTAAATTTCATTTCTACATTTGTTAATTTTTTTTAATGCTCCAGTCCGGGTTTACTTTGTTTTCCTGAACTACTGACTACTGCAACAGTCATGTATATTTTTAATTACATTCATGCCTCAGAATATTTATTGTGTTACGTGAACATTCCACCTTTACATATAATGCTCTTTGAAAGCACTTTAAATATATCTGTACCTGTCCTACCAAGCAACAGCACAAAAGTGTGTGTGAAACCCATATGCGGCATTGAACATCAAAAGGAAAATTTTTATTGACTGGCTTTCTGACTGCAGCTTCCAGCATCAGATGTTCTCATGCAGGTAAGTATGACAAAAGGGGCTCTAAAATTTTTGTACATTCCCAGAGCAGGCATTAAATATGCACATGGGTTTAGAAGGGCACCATACATTGTGTTCTGCATGATGGTTTGCATAGTGAGTTCTAAGAAGAAATTACGACATCTGCTTCCATTGAAATTTTTCCATTTAGAGTGAAATCCTATACATGAATAATTGTGTAAGTTTTTTTGTCCGTTTCTGTTCGTAATTTTGACTAATACAGTGTCATTATTTTATCTGACAACTACTGTTTGTCACAGGCCACCGCTATTGCACAAGGTCTGTGGGAAGCTGGTTGAGTGGGCTACTTTATTATGGTAAATGAGCCTACAGGAAGTGGCAGCCAGTAGTTGTAAGATAAATTAATAAACATACATACATTTTCTGTAGTTGAACATTGTCAGATATAACATCAAAACTTCATTCTTGTGATATGTTCACAATTTTTAATGTACAGAAATATTCATATTGCCGTCTTACGGGTTACAACATTGTGATTCAGTTTAATGGAATGTGGCGGGTTGGGGTGTACAAAGGCCTGAAGGACCTTCTACAGGGTAAAATTGGTATGATTTCCCAGAAAACAAGAATATGAAACTGCACTGCCAGATTCAAAAATATATTTAGTACTTGTTGTGTTTTTTACACACTTATACGCTTAAATCACTGTTGTGTTTTCATACGCACACGTATTTTGATTCTTCCACGCGATCACTTATGCGCGCGCGCGCGCGCGCGCACACACACACACACACACACACACACACACACAACCGTTACGCTTTACGTTGCATGCGAACACTTTCTTGGTTTCCCGAGAGCACGGTCAACCGTCAATTGCTGCATCAACGTGTCCGAGCAAGACAACTTGTCGGATCGAGTCACGCCACGCGACGCTAGCTCTCGAAGTTTCCAGAACATTCGGCACGAAGAATCCCGAACTGACCCGCAGCTAACGGGATCATCACCGACCGCTCAAGTTATTTACAGCGGCCGCGGGAATCCAACAGTACTAGATTTTTAGGCATGTTTGTAACCTCTAATTGAAGTGTGACACTTTCAGTAGAGTTGCACCCTACCAACTCTAAAATTCTACCATGTTGACTAAATATTTTTGTTTCAAGCTTACGTGCCTCAATGGCTTGTTAAAAGCCTGTGTGTGACGTACTGAACGACTGCTACGCATAGCATGGCATGAAAAAGTCATCTCCATTTTTACGTTTCAGAGTAAAACTCTGGGGTTGGTTAGTGATATCTCCGTAACACTTATTAAATCATGAAACTGAAAACTGTACCTTTTTGTTAGTAAAAGGTGGGATTGCGTGTGTTCCTCAGTCAAATTTGTGACTAACTCTACAAGGAGGAAATAAAATGTTTGTGCATAGATATGGGCAGAAAGGTTCATCAGTTCACAGAATTTTTCCTGTAAAATCCCAGAATAAGCAGTGACATAAGTGTGATTATCAGAACTGAAGATTTGCCTGAATTAACTAACTGACACGGGATTTAATTGATTGGGGAGAAGAGCAATTTCTTTAAAAGAAACTCTTGATTTCTACTGTGAATTCCTCTTTAACATACTGTAGTTCTCTTCGATTTACACCTAGCTATTTTTTCATGCCTCTTCATTTTATGCTGTAGTGGCGTGGCCGGCGATGATCCGGTCACTGCCACCAGCTTGGTGTAGTGCCTTCCCAAAGGCCCCTACCGGTAACGCAGCTCCACAAGGCTCCCGCTGCGTCTGTCTTTACTCTACTCATAGTAACGCTGCCTCCAGTCAGTTTGTAATTTAAGCAGATTACTGACAACTGCTAACCCTTACGTAAGTCCCAAATATAGTTTACTTAATATATCAAATACGGCAATTAATCAACACTTCACTGCCTTTACCTATGGGAATGTTAATCTACATAATTCAATCTACCGCCTATCCAAGTTTCACAGTTAACCATCCGTGTCTCAATTCCTTTTATGCGCGCGTAATAATATTAAAATGCTTGCCTCAAGCTCATTACTCTGGTAGTTACTATCTCTCCCAAAGTTACCCAATCAAAAGTTTCTAAATTTCAATAAATTTTAAAATACCCTATATCCGATCATGGTTTACCTATTCTCACATTAACTCATCCATCTCTCATAGACGTGCTTGGGTCGGGATATATCTTCACTATTTCACACGCTTACGTCCCAGCGGACCACAAACAGAACACTGGTTACATTTCTACATAAAATATGGATAATATATTCTCAACTAAAACTACTACACAAAATACAGAAAGGAAACACAAACACATTAGCAATTTTTCCTACTTTCTATCTAGTTAGGGGGCTGTCCTGACAACACTAGGCTGGATCATCTTTAATCTTATTTAATCCAATTTTTACTAATACTTATGAATTTAGAAAAAAACTAACGTAACACTTTTACTACAATTTAACACAACAATGGATGCGTCACACACCACTCACCTGGTATGAACAGGAAAATGTGCACTATCAAGTTCATTTTAGAAACTTCTTTTTCTAACACTGATTTCTACGATGATTTCTCGATTAAAGTTGGGCGACAAAAGGTACTGCGCGTCGGTGCAAACAGTCCACACGCTCTCCCAAGACTTACCAAATCAGCACTTTTCAACTCGCTTAGCAACAGCGTAACGCAAACTCAACAAATAGTTTCCATTACTAAGAGGATAGGACCTGATACAGCCTTTCTGTTGTTAGCACGTGTAACCACTCAACCTAACTTCTATCGAAGTTAATTTCAAAATGTAACATTATCACTCCAATGTAGAATTTAGAAAAATAAATTTCGCGTGGTTACCAACCTTACACTACATATGCCATTTTGCTTGAACGCCCTATGCCAGTTTACACCACTTTTGAATTTTTTCTTTCTCATTTTTGGTTTAACGCACATTGACTCACTGCACATTCAAAGAACAAAACTGGGAGGCTGCACACTCATTGCAAAGTATGTCAGCACCGTGCATTCACTGTTTAGTTCAGATCACATGGCTTATTTGCATTTGTTTGTGTCTTTTTTTTTGTTCTACGCACAAAGGCCATCGTGACATCCAATCAAGGAACAAGAAAAAACTGTCATGATGATAACTAACTGCAGCAATAATCTTAATGGTAGAAATACGTATAATCTGTGGCTACTTAAATGACTGTGTAGTAAGGTCTGTGTGAATGAATTTGACTACTTGTGACAATGATGTACAAAATCTAGTAGGCCTAACGACGAACTAGGCAGGAACAAAATACTGAGACGGTCGCGGGTTCGATTCCCGATGGTGTCATTGCAATTTTTCAGTGACATAATCCTTTCGGTCGCTGTATGACTCTGGGGCTAACTCAGTCTCTAACAGAAATGAGTACCAGGAATATTTCCTGGGGGTAAAGGCGGCCGGTGCATAGGGCTGACAAACCACCTTCATGTGCCGATTGTCTAAAAATCTAGGAGCCTCAACCTTCTAGCACCCTAAGGGCCTGTCCAGGCCTGTAATGGGATTGTTTTACCTCTACCGTAACCTAATCATCATCATACATTTTGGCATGACCGAAACCCTAACTGAACCACAGAATCTTGTCAGTGGTAATACAGGGACTGCGTTGTAAAGGTTGTGGCATTGAATTTAGTCACTTCCGACAGTGATGACAGGGAATATGTACCATCTGTGACAAGTGTATGCAAGTGTTTTACAATTCACTTTTAATTTACACAGGCTAAAAAATAATTGTTTGTTTCTATATTAATATCAGTAATACAATATTATAATAAGTACATGTACATCTACCACATTTGAAAAGGCTGTCATTGATATGATTGACCCTAACCCATTTTTTCTTATGGGACTATCATTTTTGAGCTATGCTCACTTTTTCATGAACACAAGTGTGGCATAAAATAAGGGCTATGTGTGTTGTGTAATGATAGCAACATTTCTTTCCATTATCATGAAATGAAACGTTTAGTGTAAAATATGTTGTACAGATATTATATTTGTGCGCTCCCTATCATTTCTGAATGTTGATCTTCTTGCTTCCAGGTCAGACTATTACCGAAAAGGTGGTACAACTATAGTTCCTGTAAAATGGATGCCCCCTGAAGCATTTCTGGATGGTATTTTTACTTCAAAAACTGACGTCTGGTAATTAAAAGCGTTGTTATCTATTTTACGATTCTTTCCTCTCAGTATGAGTCTGGTCATGATATAAGAAGGGCATGTCTCTCTGCAGGTCATTTGGTGTTCTGCTGTGGGAAGTGATGTCACTAGGCTACATGCCATACACTGGGTGTGGCAACAAGGAAGTTATGGATCTTGTGACAAGTGGGGGGCGCCTCGACCCCCCCAGTAACTGCCCGGCACCAGTGTATGGGATCATGAAACATTGTTGGCACCCCACTCCAGATGAGCGCCCCAACTTTTGTAGCATCATAGAATGGCTGTCGTATTGCTTGCAAGTAAGTTGCAAGCTAAAAGCATTTGACAAATCTCTGAAGATTTGTAATGATGGTTCATTCATTGCACCAATATTATGATGGACATTGCCTTTTGTATGGAGTATATTTGCAGACTTTTATTATTCTTTAATTATAGGATTAGTGGTGACAATTGGGTTTGAAATAAGGACCTATTGATTACTTACGATAATGTGTTCATGGTATAGCTCCATGTGCAGCAAGACAGGAAGCAACTTTGTAACAAGACAAACAAGACCAGTCAAATGCAACTGTTTATGAATAAAATAGAGTACTTGTTTTATAAGCACAGCTACATGTTTTGACATTTTATAAAGCCATCAACAGGGTACACTAAAAGTATTTAGAGGAAAGAGTTTCCAATTGAAGTATACAGTTCAATTGGTAATCAGTTACTGTATACACAACAGCTGTTGTGTATCAAGACATATAGAGGAATTTGTATAACAACGTTAAAACCTGTTAGAAAGGCAGTTGAGGTCTCAAGTTCTATTGGTATTGTTTCCAGAATTCCTCCTTGATCACAGCCAAATATATAATAATTATACCATTTTTGGACATTAAAATGCCATTACTTTTATAAGTCTAACAAAATCCACTTATAGGTGTTGTCTAATGCACAGAAAATATGGAAAATATTAAGATTAATATTCCTTATTGTATGCAATGTCATGTCACGTAACCGGTCTTTATGTAAGACATTGGGATCTATAATCTTTCTTCTTATGGATGTTGAAGTTCTTAGTTAAAATCCATGTTGTTCTGTAGTACCTGTGCCTACAAAAGTATGGGAAAATTTGCCTAGGGAAAAGTCTTGGTCATTCCCAATTCAGTGTAGTGGTGTTGTTAGACGATGTATTCAGTTCAGAATCCTTTGTCTTCCAGTTTGCTATCCAAAAATATAAAGAGTAAGACATACAGAACTATAATTCTACCTGTTGTTTTGCATGGGTGTGAATCTTGGTCTCACACATTGAGGGAGGATTATAGGCTGGGGTTGTTCCAGAATATGGGACTGAGAAAGATATTTGGGCCCAAGAGTGACAAGCTAACAGGGGAGTGGAGAAGACTGCATAATGAGAAGCCTTATGATCTGTACACCTCACCAAATATTCAGGTGATCAAATCAAGAAGAGTGGTATGGGTGGAGCATGGGGCTTATGTGGGAGACAGAAGAGGTGCATGCAGAGTTTTGGTGGGAAGACTTGAGGGAGTGAGACAACTTGGAAGGCCTAGGTGTAGATGGGAGGCTAATATTAAAATGGATGTTCAAAAAGTGGGATGTGGAAGCATGGACTGGATTAATCTGGCTCAGAATAGGGACAGGTGGTGGGCGCTGGTAAATGTGGTAATGAACTTTCAGCTTATGTAAAATGTGGGCAGTTCTAGGACCTGGTAGCTTCTCAGGAAGGAATGTGCTTCATGGAGTCGGTTGGTTGGTTGGTTGGTTGGTTGGTTGGTTGGTTGGTTGGTTGGTTCATTAGTTAGTCAGTCAGTCAGTCAGTCAGTGATTTAGTTAGTTAGTTAGTTAGTTAGTTAGTTAGTTAGTTAGTTAGTTAGTTAGTTAGTTAGTTAGTTAGTTAGTTAGTTAGTTAGTTAGTTGTATGATGCATCTTGTCTAGACAATTTGGTCTAAGGTGAATACAGTTCATAGAATGGATCAACCTTATTCATTGTGGGTTTTCTGGACACTTATGTGTTAATTTTGTGCTTTTGGATGCTTGGGTTGGTTTTTATTTTTTCTCAGGGCAGAGTCGGACAGGCTGGGTAACATAAGTAGGTTATAGCAATACAAGGAGCGTAACTAGAGCTATAACAACAAAAATTGCTGGACATCACCAATTTGTCAATCAGTAGCCAAATGTTATGACTTATTTGAAGCATCATTAGGGGACCAAAAACATGCCCTTAGCCAGCTTTATAACTGTGACAAGACAGACACACGTATTTTGCAGCACACACAGACGTAATTGGTTTAGCGGAAAGACGCCAGACATATACCATCCAAGCAGTGGAAAGGTACTACCTTATTACAGTCGTCACACGCAGTAATCCAGCATGACACTTATGCTCCTCTCACGAAGATGATAAAGCTGCAGCTTATGAACAGGGCTGGACCATGTTCGGTTTATGTTTGTAACCCCTCTGGGTAGATTGAGAAGGATCAAAGCGGTCCCGACCATTTCATGCAGCATGTACCTTACTCGTGTTAGATGGTCACAGTTCACATACATATGTCATAAATTTTGTTCTGTCTTTATTTCCCTTCCCCTACATTCAATGAACAAGATGCAACTCCTTGATGTAAGCTTTATCTCCAAAATTACCACATTTTCCTTGGCGTTTTTGAGGACGGGCACGGCGTTGAAACGACAATTAAATTGGTACATGCGTTACAGTCATGTTTTTATACTGTATCTCAGTTACAAATTTACTCTTTACTGCTCAATGCGCAACACTGTCACCATCTCCTCGTCTGGAAAGTCGCTAACAAGATGCAAGAAAGTCTCCATTCTAAAGAATGTTATCAGCAAGACGGAATAAGATCGGGGAAAAAAGGACAAAGTCCGGGATAAGATTAGTCCGGTACATAAGTCTCATGTCAGGAACTGTCACCGAAAATTTGGGACGAATGGTCACCTTATTCCTCTAACCTTTGAAGATATTTTACATCCTAGAAACTAAACAGTGGATGCTGAGAACTAATGGCCACGTAGTGACAGTATATCAAGCAGCTGAATTATTCGGGTATGGTATAGCAAAGGGAGAAGGAAGCTGCTGAACAGAAAACAAGGATGAATGTTGAGAAAAAGAAACAATCAGGAGCAAGAAGGAAGCAGCTAAGCATTGAAAAAGCAAAAAGACGGAACTTTCGTGACAAATGTCCTTCCATATGGTATTTACCTCAAGAAGAGGTTCTGTGATAAGGCGAATGAAATGACAGCTGAAATTCGAAATTATGATGATGACCAACCCCTGTCAAAAGAGGAAAGGGACGCCAAATGCGTGTTCTGCATCGATTTGTTTTCAAAAGACAATGACGGCGAGGACTGAATCCACTGCAGCCTTTTTTCAAGTGGAGTCACAACCTTCATGCCAATCTGGACGGTGGAGTTTTCGTTTGTGGTACGTGCAAGTACCTAAGAAAGATAAAAGTTTTCTTCGTTTTTTCGTCGCTATTCATATTTCCAGCTTATTTTGGCGTTTTATACAATTGAAAATATTTCAAAAACAAAGACACGCGTTGATTGATGAAGAAAAGTAGACATGGTGACGTTTGTGTGAGTCAAGAATTTATTCCTTGCCTTATATGTCTTTTTTATATAAGGCACGATTTGTTCAAAGCCTTCGTAAGACCGGATTTTAACATCTTTCCACGTCTACACGTCTTTTATTGTAATAGACGAAACTCCCCTGTGAGAAACACCCCTGTGCCTAATATAGGGAACACAGTACATTTTTCATGCCTGCAAAATTCACAGAATTACATGTGAGATGAAAATCGTTTCCACGCTATCTGTTACTTCTAACTTCTAATAAAGTATTCATGCTAGTATCAATTCTTCATATCGATTTTCCTTTTACTGACGAGTGTTTTATGCCAGGGCGGCTAGTCCCTACAGGCTGCAGGGCTGCAGCCATCCCAGAAATTTTGAGAAAAATTAAGCTAAATATCCGGATAAAAGTGTTTGTTAGAGGTAGCACATTCTTTAAAAGAAAGTGAATGCAGTCATTTTAAATTCAGATACTCGCGACGGACTCCAAGCGCTGCGGAAAGCGAGCAGACTGTGCCGTACTCAAATATTGCGTGTTGGGTCAGAGCAGCTAGGCTGATTGTTGGGAAGACAGCGACAACTTGGTCGCGGACCACGCTGCTGCGGTCATTGCACACCAGAGAGGGTTTAAAGGAGAACTTCGTATATCTGTTTACCTTTTCTAACATTTATAATGCTGGAATTTTGATAGCCATGTTTACTTAGCTGTTTTCAAAGCCATATTTGCGAACGTTTTAATTTTAGTATTTGCCATTTTAAGATAAACAAGAAGAACAGAGTGAAGTGTTTACACGGCATCAACTTCTTGCACTCAACTCTTGCCGAGAAGACTGAGGTTAAGAATTAGGTTGCGCAACACCTGGTTTAGTTATTTCTCAGTCATCATCAAGCAGAATACAAACTTATGTGGAAAATGTGACCCTGCTACATACGCTAAACATAAATGACTGAGTGAATGTGCTAAAGAAACGCTCTACTAGGCCTTCTTAATAATCATATAATAACCCTAGCTCCAGCCCTACCATAAGAAAGTCCCACGAGCCGCCACTGCTTCTAACCTTCCCCATATCAGATGGACTTCTTATACTTAGTTACGTAGGTAGCTAAGTGTTTAAAAATAACTTGTTATTAATGTGCGTTTTAAAGTTTTGAAGGACTGCAGCTTTTACATTTTGATAAGGATAATAGTTACAACACGTGACGTGTCCAGAAAGAAAGTATCAGTTGCGTGTAAAAAGTGTAAACTACTTCTCCGCATAGTCGTTGTGTAAATCGAGTCACTTGTCATATCGTGTGACCATCTTTTGTAAGCCTTCGTCGGAAAAGGTCACCACCAAACCTGTCCTGCACGACGTATTTTTTTCTTGGTCACTCCTCAGACTCTGGTCGGCCAAAAAAATGTTTGCGTAATTCAAAAATTGTGAATCGCTTCTTTTCCCGAATTTTTGCATTCGCTCTTTCAAATCATTTGTGACCAAAGACCGGCGTCAACTTCGTTCCTTGTCATGCACATTAGCCCTGCCTTCTTTGAACAACCGACACCATTTCCTCACGTTCCCGTTGTTCATTGCACGTTCACCGTATGCTTCAACACTCTGCCTTTGAATTTCCACCGGACGAACATTCTTAGCGTTTAAAAATCGTATCACTGACCACACTTCACAGGTAGCGGGATTTTCGATTGTCGTGTTTAACGACTACAGCGAATGGGGAAAAATTATGACACCATACTACACAATACACGTTGTTTCCCTTGACATAGAGAAGACGACTGTCTTCCACAGGAAGTGCGCGCGTCATCTGCGCAGCCGATACGCGTGATCGGCCTTACTTTCTGGATGCGTTCCCTAATTATATTATACGGAAATATTTGTGACATACAGAATTCAATAAGAAGGAAATTAGTTCTTAAAGCCAGCAAAGTGACGCCCAAAATTTTACAAGGAGGAAAATTTTAGTGTCAATGCGAGGAGGTAGGCACAGCCTTAATTGTACATTGCTCTATCGATTAAAAATTATTATGTTTTCTTTACCAAAAGTTTGTCGCAGAAAGTGGAAGAATAAAGAAAAAACCTGTGGAATCAGAACAGTGTCTAATATATCAAAAGCCTTGCAGCGAAATTGTAAGAGATAGCTCTGTCACTCCTGCTTCGTTATTTAGTTTGTTTCCCATACTGAGTTTCTGTAACGTGTTATGATAATGCAGGATCGTGATGTACTGAATGCACCACTGCCCGTGTTCCACCTTCCTTCCTCTGCTGAATGTGGTGCCACCAACAAGCGCCCTCCTGCACACGGAAACTCATGTCTGAGAGTGCAGCAAGCCACAGACTACCTTGTGCCCCTCCCGGGGCCCAGTGCTCTAGAAGTGCCCTCATCTCCTTCTACAAGCAGTGTGAAGAAGCTGCTGAGTGCCAATACAATATCAGACCAAGAGACAAGCTGTGTTCTACCAGAATCCAAATCCACCCAGCCACTGCTGGAGGAGGCATCATGTAGCAGCACCAACAGCAACAGCAGCACAGGTAAACAAAATGCCAGAGGCAGCTGGTGATTGAATCCAGTCACTTATTATTTAATGTACTGACAATGGACTGAACTTGTATCTTAGATGGGGTAGAAAAGGAATTTACACAAATTCTGGTTTGGAAACTTACTGAAAAAGTGACACTTGGAAGACTGAAGAGATGGAATGTAACATTCAGGTGAACATTATGGAATTAGACTGTGATGGTAGCAGATGGTTAGAACAGGTCAGGATTATGCCCAGTTGTGGACTTTGTTATCAATGATGTGGAATTCTTAGAGTTTGTGAGCAGAGAGTTGATTGGCTGGTTGTTTGGTTAGTTGGTTGGTTGGTTGATTGGTTTGTGGAGTGGTCGGCTACTTTGTCAGTTGTTATTTGGTTGGTTGGGTAGACACTGATCCACCTCAGCTATTTTCAAGCAGGATTCAAGCAGGGTGGGACTGCCTCTAATTTGAAGTTCTAAAATTTACAAGCCTGATCTTTGTAATTTTATGTTCCTTCCTCATTCTTACAATTCATGCATGTACATTGTAACAAGAATGGTGCCCAGTACAGATATTAAACATAGAGGTAAAAGGTAAAGGTGAAGTTCACCCTATAACAGGCCATGAAGGCCAAGAGGGGGAGTAAAGGTAGAGCCCTACTCTTTATTTAACCTCAGAACTACATGGAGGTGGGTGGTTAATGCCATGCCCCATATGCTTTACCCCCTGGGAAAGAGATCGGATACCCATTAAACATACAGAGTCATAAATAATATTTCCTCACATGTGTTAAATGTAGATCATATTGAAGAGTATTTCAGCTAAGAGTCATCAGCTTAATGAGCTTTATATTTGTTGTTATGCCTCAGTTCTTTTGTACAATGAGCCAATTTCGAGAAAGTCAATGAAGCCTGGCTTACATTTCATGTGAAGTAGGAATCATAATGGACTGAGTTATACCAATATAAATTTGCAAACAAAATTTAGTGTAGATTCCTAATAACAAACTACATTGACTTGTGCTGATGTATTTTACACGCTCGTATGTTTTAGATGGAGTAGCAACAGTTGACAGTATGGTGAGTTTGGACAAGGCGTCACCCAACAACAATAACAATAGTAACAACAATAACAAAAACAGTAATAACAATAACAATACCAACAACAACAACAACAACAACAATAACAACAACAACAATAACAACACAACTCGGAAGCACAACAGCCTGAAGGCCAGCTTGTCGCTGGACCCTGCAGTTTTGGTGCAACAGCCTCTCCCATACGTTAATGTGAACATGACACCTTCCCATGTTGTGGCAACTGATGTTGATTCCCAGGAGTGTCCATTCACTATTCAGGCAGCAGCAAGCAGAAAAGTCCTCTTGGACAATGAGATCTCATGCTGAGGTGTGTCAGATACTAGTTTAAAATTTATGTAAATGGCATGCTGCTGCAGTCTTGGTACCTTGTGAACTAATGAGGTGGGAGAAAGACTAGCACCCTTTGAAAGAGGGTCCTCAATTTTGTGTGGTGACAGATATATGAAATAAGCAACTTTCAAAAAGTTTTTTTAAATGAAAAGTGGTGATCTGGTGACTATGTTAAAGTATGATGGTGTGCTGGCGATAATTATGACAACAAGGACATCCTTCAGCATCTGAGTGCCTTTAAAACTCATTTGGTCCCACAGACCACTGTTTCTCCGTCTCAGACATTCCCCTAGGACTGGATGTCACCACGTGCATTCCAAAACTGAAACTTTCCTATTTTTTGATAGCAGGAAGATTATGTTTTTACTTCACTTGTGAAGTAGCCCAAGTACAAGCAAGTATTACTACAAACGACTGTAGCTGTATGGCTTAACAGAAAATTTGCCATCACAGTATTTGATAGTCTTGTTTTTATGTACTTAGGAGAAGGTAAATTTTGTCATTAAAGTTGGCTATTGTGTGTCCACAGTTTTATTAAGATAGTGCTATTGTTTTGGAATAGGAGATACTAGGCTTCATATTTTTAATATCTTTTTTTAGAGGCTTTACATTTCTTTGGTGTGACCATACAGTTTACACAGCCAAGCTCTGTTGCTTTTAAAATTGTGACTCCATGACATGGTCATAGCACATGTGTGACTATAACACAGGTAGCATAAATGCACTCTACCACCTGCAATAAACCACAGCTGGATTTTCTTTTGTTCTGGTTAAGTTTGTTTTATCTTTACCTTTTTAAATGATACTGTACTTATTTGTTTTGTTTTGGTGTGAAATTTGGTCTGTTGCTGTGAAGGAATTACAGAAATTGAGGACATCTGACAGCAAAGCACAGAGGAGAAGAAGAAAGAAAATGTTACTGCAGAGTGGAGGAACAAACACACTGTGGAACACCACAATTTAGAATTTTTGCTTTCTATTATCTGGATGTTGACTCTCTCTCAGCACAGTGTTTAAACTTTTGGATTGACAGAGGCAAGGAGTTTGTTGGCAAGCTGAGTAACCTTCAACTGCTTATGGAAGATAGTGTACCATAGTGTTACTTTCCCAGAGTGCATTCACGTGATTTTGTGTCATGGTCCATTGTTCTACATACAAGTTGTAATTATACAGCATGTTCTGCTAAATGTGTGCTAGACTTCATGATGATATGAGTCATTGTGAGTAAAAATGCCATGACACCCTATATCCAATTACAAACCATCACACCGCTACAAGCATTTTAATGTATGTACATACATGGCTGTAACTGAACAGTGAAAAATGTGTGTGATTTATTACACTGTACAACATGAAAAGAAATTAATGTGTCAAATAACACCAAAAAAGGAAGGAATAAATTAAGAATTTGTTGCCTTTCAGATAATTTCATCATTTCCCCTTATGTGGTAAACAGAAGTCATTACTCATTGCAGTAGTTCTTCTCTTGTCTGTAATTTTTGGTGGCAGATAATATCCTTCATATGCATCCCCCACAAGAAGTATAAAAGGGGTGTGAGATCTGGTGGCCTTGCAGACCAGGCTTGTGGACAAAAACAACCATTCCAGTAATTAGGATAATAGCATTTAAGGGGTTCTGTTTTGTCTCAGCTAGCATGCAGCAGACACTCTGTTTACTGAAACTTGAGTGTCATATTTACAAGCATTGTAGAGGAGTAGTGGGGGGTACAAAGTAGAGGTGTGTACAGAGGTGGGAGTTAGCATGATGATGATTCATAAGAACTGATACTGTAGTGTATACCATATCCAGACACATTAAAATGCTCATAAGGATGTAGTGGTTGATAGAGGGACATACCAGTATTGTGACATAGCATTTGTTATTTAAAAATGACATCAAATAACACCTTGAAGTTTGGCTCACATTTCACAGAACATTCTATATGCTGCATGCGCATGCATGTGTGTGTGCATTCATGCATGCACATACATTATACACAATGTCCACAAAGTTCTCTTCCTATTTTAAAAAGATATTACATGAGAATCAGAACAGAAACGTGCAGTCTCTTGCAACCTGCTTTTTAACTCAAGAAGTTTATTTGTGCTAAATGTGTGCTGTAAGCTCGTGCATGAGAGGGTGATAGGCCTATTGTTTTTTAGTGAGAATACCATAACAGGTGTGTCTGCCTTGATGTACCTGAGCTAAACCTGGTCCCACAGGTGGAAAAATTGCAGCTATTTGTCATTTTCCAGCATGATGGTGTGCCCCCAGACTAGCGCAACAATATGCGGATATTTCTTGATGAAACATTCCCTGGCAGATGGATTGAGGATGGTGGACCAAACTCATGCCCCCAACACCTTCCTGATATCAAGCCCTTGGCTTTTTTTCTGTGGGGGTATGTGAAAAATTATGTTTGCAAAACGTCCATGGATGACAGTGCAACCTTTGTGCAAGGATAATCAAAAGAAGCTGAAATGTGGCAAAAGAAATGTTGGCTCTTACATGGGCAGAACTGAACCATTGACTTTGTGTGGTCACGGTCACTTAGGGTTTCCCATGCTGAGGTGAAATAAAGCAAGCATAAACTTTTTGAGTTACAGAACAATTTGCAAAAGACTGTGTATTTCTGTTGTGGTTACATATAGTACATTTTAAAATAGGAACAGGACTTTGTGAACACTCATGTGTGCACCTGCATGCACATGCGCGTGCACTCACACACACACACATTGTCCTTGTATGTTGGTCAATTTGATTTTGTTGCTTGCAGATTTAGTTCCTACAGTGTACAAATCCTCAACAATTTGCAACAAGAAGCACTACCATCAGGCATTGGAGTGGAAGGTTAGGGTTTTGTTTGTGCCACCCTTAGGCAAAAGCCAATGTCACAAGCCCTGAAGCTGGCATTGTAGTTATGTATCTCACCGTAACATGGGGCTGCCACCCAGTGATCCTCCATATTATGTAGTATGGGTAGGACTCCTGCTTTTCGTGCATTCAGTTTGGAACCAGAGGCCACATATTGTGACAAATTTTTCATAATTTCCATAGGCCCTCCAAGAGGCTGCTGGGACTGCATCTTAGTCACAGCCATGCCTTTGACTTTATTCTCAATTTAGCATTAGCAGTCCTCAGCCATCATTTTTGTATGTCCAGTGTGGATGAGAAGGGATCGTTAAATAAACTCAGCAATTGTTTCTCATTACACACTCAAACTTTGCCTCCTGAACCACAGCCCTCTGCTTTGCTGGTGCCCCTGAGCTCCTCACAATAAAAATATGCCAAGCAAACCACAATTTATCATTCATGCAATATTAGAATAATTATATATTCTATACCACTGGATCATACTCTGCTGAAAAATTATTTTAACACCCCTGTGAAACTATTCTTCAGTCACCAGCCTAAACCATGTGATGATAACTTACATGGTGTCATATGGCAAGGCCCAATCCATTGCTCCCATATTCACCTCAGAAATACAATTTTTGAAAGACTCTGAATTACAATTTTGTCATGAAAATGTCTTGAGGAGATGTTTTTGAATCCCAGTGAATTTGTTGCCATAAAACAGTTAAGAAGTTTGGTCTTTTGTTGGTCAGTTTCTACTTAAGTTGTACAATAGTCTCTCCAACATCATGTTTGGTCCCTCATTCCATTTTGCTTTATTATTAATTTTGGGAGACTATCAATCTTGCATGCTGTTTAAATGACAAACTCTTTTTGCAGGGAAGTTAATATTTTGGTTAACACTGGTCTGATTTTCAGTTCTCACACAATGTTTTAATCCTTTCAACTGTTTTTCTTGTCTTCTTTTTCTGCTTTAAGGGTGCTGTTATGAAACCTTCTGAACATTTTGTCACTAACTTGAGACTTACAGCATGGCATTAATGTGATCTTAAAGATTGAATGTGTTGATCTTAAAGACTGAACATGTTCTGCTCTGTACTGTTAGTGCACACTGATATTTACACTCATGCAAATTGTGAAACATAAGAAGAATGGATAGATGCACAGTCTAATCAGTTCATGCACTGCATTTTCAAAACAAAATACTGTATTTATCAAAATAACTGTAAAGAATGCTCTTGTGTGTAATATTTTTGTGTTTAATTGTTGTGAAATGAAGATGTGTCATTGATGTGCATATAAAGCTCTAGTCATTTTCCTGTACATGCTGCAGCTGCCTTATTTCAAGGTAAGAGACTCTGATGTCTATTGAATAGGAGGCTGGCCAAAGCCACAATTGATGTGCATGAAATGATGAAGAGAATAATTCTTACTCCTGCCTGGAATGAAACCAATAGACACACCGAGGTATCCCAACTCTATAACCCAAATTGCATGTGGGATTCTAATTTCCTGATCTCATGTGAAATAAGCTGATATTATTATACTGTTTCGCTGTCAAATGAGTGTTCTGTTAGATGTTGTGTGGTGTCAACAACCTGAGATTTACTACTGCTTCCATCCAGAGAGTTTTTCTCTGGACATCAATGCTTGTGGCAGCCCCAACACAGTGCTCTTGGAGAGCAGCATAATTTGTGTGTGTGTCTGACTGTTAGATAAATATTTTTGTATACATACATTACATTAATAATAATAATAATAATAAATGGTTGTACAATGGTTGTAGCCGCTAACAACAGAAGAGCTTATATTTTCAAGTTTGACTTCTCAAATCCATACAGATAATACCACAGAATATTTTCCATATGTGTCATAATGTGCACATGGACCCATATCATGGAATGATGGTCTGTCTGGCTGTCCGTCTGTCCCATTTGGAACCCATGAGTTTTCTTCTGGTTGGCAGTTAACAGCTAGTAAATCTGTTGACATATTGAATTTTTGGGTAAACAGCTGTTAAGGATAGTCTGTTATATACTTTGAATTTGAAATTATTGAGGATGAAACGACCATGACCTACTTGAAGGTACTATCTTGACATTCTTTATGAAGGACTGAGGAAAATGAAGTAGCAGCAGTTTAAGCCATCTGTGGGTCAAAATTTGAGACTGGTACATCTTAAATATGAAGCCAGACTACTAACCACTGCAATATGATGGTGAGTGTGTTTGGTTGTTGTTATTACTATTCATGGAATTGCGAACATTTTCATCCCATCACAGTTAAACGCTCATGGGTCTGGGTGCCAGCTTGTCCTGTTCTATGCACCTTGTATTGATGTACAAGGTCTCTGTGTATGATTAGTCATGTCAGTGTGATATACATAATGTAGTACAGGGTTGCCTTGGTTGGAATAAGAAAACAAAATAACCAAGTTCATTGTCACTGGCAGAAAAGTTGTGAAAAATAAACATGACTTGAATTGAGGCTTTTTTTATTAGCATATTCTTCCCACAGTCAAATCCAATAATGCGATGCCGTTATTCCTTAATGTCAGAAATCAGTTACGAGATGCAGAAATGAATGTTTTATGTCATGATGCACTGTTTTGGATCCTGGACTGGTGTCAAGGATGTGCACGCAGTGCTCACCAGATTGGGCACTGAAGCCAAGGGGCACCAGAAATTTGAAGTGGCACTACCTTCCCCAGTAGTATTATCAAGTAACAACAAAAATATTAAAGACTTGTATGGAGTAATAACTGAATTTAAGAAGGATCTTCAATCTAGTATTAACTTGGCAAAGGATAAGAGGGGTGATCTGCTTGCAGATTCTCAGAGTATGTCGAAGAGCTGGAAGAATTGCTAAGTTGAAAAGATATTAGTCACCAGATTCTGATCAAATTATGGTGAAATTGATCCAAGCAGGGAATGAAATATTACATACATTATGAGAAACCTAAATGTATTAATTCTGTTTGAAATAAGAAGAAATGCTGCAGCAGTGGAAGGGCTGTCTCACTGTACATAGTTATATGAAAGGAGATAAGATTTTTATTTTAGTGGTTATAAGGCATCCATGTTAAGTGGGTCCCTGTCACCACGGCATGGCGCGTCCTCGGGTTGCGGATGGAGGAACGGCCTCCAGGTATGGAGGGTAGCTGCGAATACATTGAATAAGCAGTCGCGGACAGCCGACAAGGGGTGGTCCTCCAGCTTGGGGGTTGGGCGAGGTGCTAACAATTCCTCACCGTAAAAAATTATGATGTTACAAAACAGCCTACAAAGCCTCGGACCTGGACCGATTCTTTGGTACGACCCCAGCTACGGAAAAAGGATATGAGTTTTGGAACATGGAATGTGAGGAGCATGTATAGGCCAGGGTCACTTATGACAGTGGCCAGGGAATTAGCTAAGTACAAGTTAGATTTAGTGGGTGTACAGGAGGTTAGGTGGGACAAAGAAGGGACTGTAAGAGCCGGGGAGTATACTTTTTTCTATGGCAAAGGGCAAGAAAATCATCAATTGTGAACAGGTTTTTTTGTGCACCAGAGGATGGTATCAGCAATCAAGAGAGTGGAGTTTGTTAGTGCTAGGATGTCATACATAGTGCTGAGAGGCCGCTGGTGTAATATCATTGTTCTGAATGCGCATGCACCAACGGAAGAGAAGGGTGATGATTCAAAGGACAGCTTCTATGAGGAATTAGAAGGGGTTTTTGATCATTTTCCTAAGTACCATATGAAAATTCTGTTAGGAGATTTTAATGCAAAAGTGGGGAGAGAGGATATTTTCAAACCGACTATTGGGAATGAGAGTTTACATCAGGATAGCAACGATAATGGTGTTAGGGTAGTAAACTTTGCCACATCAAAGAATCTAGTTGTTAAGAGCACTATGTTCCCGCACCGAAATATTCACAAATACACCTGGACCTCTCCTGATGGGAAGACTCACAATCAAATCGATCACGTATTGATAGATAGGAGACGGCATTCCAGTATACTCGATGTGCGATCTTTCAGGGGAGCTGACTGTGATACTGATCACTATCTGGTGGTTGCGAAAGTTAGGGAAAGACTGGCAGTAAGTAAACAAGCAGCACAGAAGTTTGATGTAGAGAGATTTAATCTCAAGAAACTAAGTGAACTAGAGGCTAGGAAACAGTATCAGCTTAAGATCTCAAATAGGTTTGCAGCTCTGGAAAACTTAAATGTTAGTGAGGACATGAATAGGGCTTGGGAAAACATTAAAGAGAATATCAAAATCTCGGCTCAAGAGAGTCTAGGTCTACACGAACGGAAGCAGCATAAACCATGGTTTGATGCAGAATGTGCAGAATTTTTAGATAAAAGGAAGCAGGCTAAAATTCAGTGGTTACAGAATCCAAACCAAAATAATGGAGATAATCTGCACAACGTAAGACGTGAAGCTAGTAGACATTTCAGGCACAAAAAGAAGGAATATCTGAAAGCTAAAATTAATGAAATTGAAACAAACAGTAAGAACAAGAATATAAGAGACTTGTATAGGGGTATCAATGAGTTTAAGAGGGAGTACCAGCCTAGAAGTAATGTAGTAAAGGATGAGAAGGGTGACCTGGTTGCAGACTCCCACAGTATTTTGGCTAGGTGGAGGAATCATTTCTCCCAGCTGTTGAATATACACGGCGTTAATGATGTTAGGCAGATTGAAGTACACACAGCAGAGCCACTAGTGCCTGAGCCCAGTGCCTTTGAGGTTGAGATGGCTATTGGAAAACTAAAAAGCCACAAATCACCAGGTATTGATCAGATTCCAGCAGAATTGATTAAAGCAGGGGGTAGGATTATTCGGTCTGAAATCCATAAACTTATTATTTCTATTTGGAATAAGGAGGAATTGCCTGAGGAATGGAAGGAGTCGGTCATTGTGCCTATTTATAAGAAGGGTGATAAGACAGATTGCAATAACTATCGAGGCATATCACTTTTGTCGACTACGTACAAAATTCTATCCAACATCCTTTTGTCAAGGTTAACTCCATATGCAGAGGAAATTATTGGGGATCATCAGTGTGGATTTCGACGTAACAGGTCAACCACTGATCATATATTCAGCATTCGTCAAATACTTGAGAAAAAATGGGAATACAATGAGGCAGTGCATCAGCTATTTATAGACTTCAAGAAAGCCTATGATTCAGTTAGGAGGGAGGTCTTGTATGATATTCTCATTGAGTTCGGTATCCCCATGAAACTAGTAAGCTTAATAAAAATGTGCCTAAGTGAAACATATAGCAGAGTTCGGGTAGGCAAACATCTGTCTGACACGTTCCCTATTAAGAATGTCTTGAAACAAGGAGATGCTCTGTCGCCATTGCTTTTCAACTTTGCTTTAGAATATGCCATTAGGAGGGTTCAGACAAACCAGGAGGGCTTGAAATTGAATGGTACACATCAGCTTCTGGTTTATGCTGATGATGTTAATATATTGGGCGGAAGCGTACATAGCATAAAGAAAAATGCAAAATATTTAATTATTGCTAGTAAGGAGATTGGTCTAGAAGTAAATGCTGAGAAAACTAAGTACATGGTCATGTCTCGAAATCAGAGTGCAGGACACAATCACAACATAAATATAGATAATAAATCCTTTGAAAGGGTAGAAGAATTCAAATATTTGGGAGCAACCCTAACGAATCGAAACTCCATTCATGAAGAAATTAAGAGCAGATTGAAGTCGGGGAATGCTTGCTATCATTCGGTGCAGAATCTTTTGTCTTCCAGGTTGCTATCCAAAAACACAAAGATTAGGGTATACAGAACTATAATTTTACCTGTTGTTCTGTATGGATGCGAAACTTGGTCTCTCACACTGAGGGAGGAACAAAGACTGAGGGTGTTCGAGAATAGGGTGCTGAGGAGGATATTTGGGCCTAAGAGGGACGGGGCGACAGGGGAGTGGAGAAGACTACATAACGAGGAACTTAATGACCTGTACTCATCACCAAATATTATTCGGGTAATCAAATCGAGAAGACTGAGATGGGCGGGGCATGTGGCACGTATGGGGGAGGAGAGAGGTGCATACCGGATTTTGGTGGGGAGACCCGAGGGAAGGCGACCACTTGGGAGACCCAGGCGTAGATGGGAGAATAATATTAAGATGGATATTCGGGAAGTGGGATGGGAGGACATGAACTGGATTGATCTGGCTCAGGATAGGGACAGGTGGCGGGCTCTTGTGAATGCGGTAATGAACCTTCGGGTTCCATAAAATGCGGGGAATTTCTTGACTAGCTGATAAACTGTTAGCTTCTCAAGAAGGCCTCTGCTCCATGGAGTTAGTTAGTTAGTTAGTTAGTTATAAGGCATTACACCATACTAACTACTTACAAAGTCTTATCCAACATTCCTCTCAGAAGGTTAATTCCATATGTTGGAAATGAATCATATATTGTAGATCATTAGGGTGGAGTTGGCATAACAGATAAACTACTGATCAGACATACTGTATTCATCAGACGTTTGTGAAGAATACAGTAGTATATTCAATATTTAAATTACATGCTACAAGAATGCCTATGAGTCATTTAGATGAGAGGTTTTGTATAGTCTCACCGGATTGGGTATAGCCATAATGTTAGTTAGGTTAAATAAACTATGTATAAAAGAAACATATAGCAAAGTCCAGATGGGTAAACTTTTATAGATTTACAGTATTTCATAGTAGGTATAGCAGGATTAATTCCACAAAGTCTCTAGGTTCATGCTCAGGTAACATTATTGACTGTAGGCTGATGTCACAAATTGCAAGAGTGCATGAAGTTGCGTACATGTAGATCAGCGTGTTTCTGCAGTCAGAGTAGTGGAAGTGCCAGTATTTGTTTCCTTATGCAGCAATTGCAATAATGTGACTGAGGTAGGAGGCCCGTAAATTTTGTGAGGCTCGCGCTGAATGTAGTTGTGCAAAATAATGGGGATTTTTTGGATATAATCATGCTACATGTTTCTCGCTATTGTCCTGTTGCCAGAACCAAAGGGTTCCTTGAGTCCCTGGTACTAGTTTGTATTGGCATGAAGCAAAATCTCGTCCCTGTTGCCTTCCCGTAGGTCTGTGTGTGTACAGTCCTCACACCTCATCTACATAATCAATCCACTTCCTGCCCCTAATCACTTCAACATCTATGTTGACATATTATAATCCCGTCAACCATAAAGATGGGGGAAGCATGTTTTACCGAAATGCTGGAGTCAACTTACATTGTGTCAAAAGCCACAAGGATATAATCTGAAGACAAGGGCTTGTCTGATAGGTTTCCCATTCAGAATGGTATGAAACAGGAGTACACTTTACCACAGCTGCTTTTAAACTTCTCTTTAAAATATGCCATTAAAAGCATTTGGAAAATTAAAATTAAAATTTAATGGGATATATATATGTACACACACAAGATTATTTCCAACCACTGCACAAAGGTAACTTTTATGTTCCTACGTGTTTCGGCTATGTATTCTAGCCATCATCAGGAAGCCAATATTTTAAAGATATTAGCAGTGCATAGTACATAAGTAAATGTTAGTATACCCACATTAGCTTTTTATACAACGAGTAGAACAGTTTATACAACAGTTAGAAAGCGGTAAGCTGCTAGATATTGTTCTGTGGGATGACCAAAGTTGTAGTGTATTGTAGTATCTGTAGTTGTAGGCTTCCTGTATATATCAGTTTCCAGTTTATTTTCGTTTTTGATAAAGGGTAGATCTAGAAAATTTATGCAATTTTTGTTTTCGCATGTTAATGTAAATGTCGGATTGGAGTGAACTGGCTTTATCGTGTTTATGATCTGTTATTCTGATGTGCTTTTGGAATAAAAGATTATTAAGATATCATCTACATACATGTTATAATAAATCATAGCTTTGTTGAAGTACATGTTTTAGTATTAGCTGTTGGTAGTACTGTAGAAAAATTTCTGCAGTATCACCTGACATAGGAGATCCCATAGCTACTCCTTTACTTGGTTTGTAAAATTTATTATGGTATTGAAAATAATGTTGATTTAAGATTGAATTTAATGATAAAATAATTTGTTATGAGAACCCTTTTTCGATCTCATCATAATTTAAGAGTGCTTTTATTACATAGAGTACTTCATTAACAGGAATGTTGGCATATAAAACTTATATACCCAATGCCATTAGTTTGGCTCTGTTATTAATATATTTTCTTTATGAGTTTCCATTTCACATTCAGTGATGGAGCTAGGCTTTTATTTACATTAAATATTTTGTGTCGTGTTTTTCGGTCAATAATGGACACTTATAGAGTGTCTGTTGAATTATTTTTTGGTATCCATCCATTGGGTTTTGGCTAGTTGCATAATTTTTTTTTCCACAGGAAAATTTCCACTTTTTCGTTTAATGTCTCTTTTATAATGACTTTTGTTCTGCACTTTATTTGGTTTTGTTACTGTGAGGTTACTATTGTGTCGTTTCTTACAGAATTGTTTAACTACGTGTCTTTGTCTTTTTTGTGTAACATTGGTTGTACTAGATGTTGAAGTTTCTTTCATTCATTTAATTGCCAAGTGTCTGTATATATTTTGTATTTTAGGGTCCAATTTTCAAATGGCATTTTTGATATCTACAATTAGGTCTGTGATAAATTGAGATGCACGTTTTTCAAAGTTATATTGGAAATCCAATTCCAACATTTTGAATTCTTCTTGATTAAATGTTATGTTTGTTAAGTTTTCATCCTGTGTGTGAAATGTGGTAGTACAATGTGATTTGGTGTTATGTCTGTTAGATATTTGAAGTAGATTAGCTAAACTTTTTGTTCAATTGATTGTACAGGCTTTCTGACGATGGTTAAAATACACAGCCGAAATATGTAGAAGCATAAAAATTACCTTCGTGCAGTGGTTGAAAATAAACATGTATTTGTAAAGCAACTGCACTGAATATGTGTAACATTAAATTAATGGGATACTTCTCCCCTGTTCTACACTGACGATGACTATCCTGGGCGAAGACCTGAGGACTGTAAAGGGGGAAAAAGAGCTGTATTAGTCACTTGTAATGACATTGGTCCAGAAGTGAACACTGAGGAAACTAAGTCTTTAAGTTCTTATTTAATTAACCATATGCAGGACAACATCACAAGATAAAGACAGCAAATAAGTGATTTAAAACGTGGCTATGTTCATATATTTGGGAACAAAATTAACAAATCGCGAAGAAATTAAGAGCAGATTAATGAAGGAAATGCCTACTCCATTCGGTTCTGAATATTATTACCTTCTCGACTGCCCTCTAGAAACGTAAAGATCAAACATGCAGAACTGTGGCTTTGCCTTCAGTTTGTATGGGCGTGAAACTTGTTTTATCAAACTGAGGGTTCTTAAGGACAGGTTCTCACGAAATTATTTGAATCCAAGAAGGAGGAAGTAACAGATTTGAGAAAGCTACTTAATGAGGAAATTGATAACTTGTACTTGTCACCAAATGTTAGAGGGATCAAGTCGCGGAGGATGGGAAGGTCAGGTCAGGTGGCACGCATGGGATAGAAGAAGGAAGGGGGTGTGTTGGAAGACCTCGGATTAGATGGGAGGAAAATATTTAAGTGGATCTTAAACACGAGATTCAAAACCAAAATTTGTAACTCAAACACGCTCTTTTCTTCACGCAGTATTTTTCCATCACCGCACTCTCTCAGCTTCAGACAAACATTGCAAATGGCAGCAAATATCACACCGTTACCAGGATCGCCGTGAATGAGATATTTCTACAGAGATAGGAATCGTACGACTAACGTAACATTGAGAAGTGTTAGGATTTTTGCATGCTGGTCGATTCTGTTATGATCCATACCCTTCAATCCAATGCAGTCATACATTTGTTGCTCACAATTGTACGTACATTATAGAATAATATTCCTGTTGTTGGGCTGTGTTATGTTTCTTTGACAAGCTTATTATATGTCTGCCCTGATTTTGTTCTTGTTAAATTTATAGGTCATAAATAATATTGAAATTTATCCTGACAAAATGTCTGTAATTTCTGAGTTACGAACAAAATTTCGTTCACAATTTATAAGTGTATTTATAATCTACATACATACCAAGCTTCACATCCCTAGATGTAAACAATAAAGATTAAATATTATGAGGGCAATTTTATGTTTTCCTTAATTAAGAATCATGGAAATGGCAATAACAAACAGATAACTTCACAGAAACCTGACGTCATCACGTGCATTCTACGCCAATGACTATTACATTACACCACAAATTTCAGTCTACGGTATGTAGCACCATATTATTATGTAATTATAATCTAATACACAGTAGAAAGTATTAAATATTATGACCATAATTTTTATTAATTATGCTTCATGAAAAGTGCACTTTAAACTAAAAATTTTATTCTGTTTAAAGCAAACGTATTAAATATATTATGGCATTATGTACAAGGGGCTTCCGAAAGTATTGCCTCCGTATTTGCATCTTTAGATCCAGACAAGGTATAGAAATGAAACAAAGCATAGAATATAGCTCAGATTGTGTACTTTGCTTCTACATGTACGTCATGTTTCCACGTAGTCCCCCTCCGGTCCGATATAACGCCCCTAGCGCTGAACAAGTTTTTCGAACCCGTCGGTGTAGAATTTTCCAGGCTGTTCTCGAAATCATTTTGCCGTAGCAGCTTGAACTTCTTCGTCACATGTGCGCCCCAGTTACGCACGTTAACAAGTGAACACAGATGTTCGTGTTCATAATAAGGTATATTTTAAATAACAATACAAAATGATAATGAGTTGCGGTACAGTACAAAATGATTATGATATACAAACTTTGACAAATAAGTTAGCTACCCTGGCCGGGCCCACCCGGCCGTGTTCAGACAGTTATTACAGTTGAAACAAGGCCAACACAAATGTTTTACTCTAGATACAGCCTGCCCCATCGTATAGAATACAAACTCATAACATAAAAATAACCCCCCCCCCTTAATCCTGTATGACTTCACCCCCATCGAAAAAAAACACAATACTTATCTGATCGTCATACAGGGACCTGGTAGGTCACCACACCCGAAGGCCGAAGCACCTCGCCAGACGGAATTTTGAAGATGTAGACTGGTTGGCTTCCAGACACAGAATGAGGTCTCCAGCCAGTACACAAACAGCTCAGCCAAAAACCGTAATGCTAGGAGGAGAGGGTAGTGGAACAGGGAAGTTGAGCACGCAGAGAATATAGATAAGGGGTGCACCCGCTTAGCAACACGGACAACCCAAAGGTCCAGCACGCATGTGAGACGACTGCGTTTGAAATGTTTCTTGAGAGCTCCGAACAACTTGAAGTCAGACGGTTAAGTTATACGACCTAAACTGTGAGACTGTGAGTATGGATACCAAAAGGCAAACCCCGATTACCATTCAGAATTCCCGAGCCACGTAGTGAAGTTGACGCACGGCAGTTGTCAGTGCCTTTGTACTTCAAAACTGACTGTTGGCAGCTAGATTTTATGTATAGTAGAATACGGATCCAGTGAGTGCCTGCGACGCCACTCTACCAGAACGACCTCTCCTAGTATATCGAATTAGGCTAGACACGACGGCCCACCCCTGGAGAGGCATTACAATACATACATACATACATACATACATACGTACGTAAGTACGCACGCACGCACGCACGCACACACACATACATTACATACATACATACATACATACATACATACATACATACATACATACATACATACATACATACATACATACATACATATGTACGTACATCACAGGAAACCTATCACAGCTGTAAGTGTCCCAGCCAAAATAGGAATTGGGCACATGCCCAATACACTGTCTAATCCAGCTTGTTCAGTTTGCATGTAGTGAATAATAAAACAATACAAAATTCAGGAGAAAATAAGACACTTTATTTTCATTATTTATGGATTCCTTTACAATGCTGTCTGTACTTCGGTTACATAATATCAAATAGTGAGATGGTTGGTGAATGACAGACTGTAATGGAATTGAAAGAAATATTTGTGACCTAATCCAGATACTATAGTAGCTGAGGAGTAGAAAGTGTCCTGGCAGCTGTGACTCCATCTGACCACCTGTTAAACACAAGTTTAGAAGCTAACAGCATAATAACTCACCCTCCTGACTCACAATGTGCACATCTGTGTATGTGAAAGAGACAATAAGAAATAAACAGTCTACTGAAATACAGAACCAAAATTTTGTTGCAATGGTTGAACATGAGAAATTGATAAAGATCTATGGCATAATATCAAACAACTTTGGTGGCAGGAAGTGTTTGAAACAGCATAAAACACATCTCTGAGCAACTTCAGTTTCACACTGATTATAAGCCTGAAACACAATCACCACTAAGGCAAGAGATTATAGCATCAGTTTGCAGCATGGACTTTTGGGACCATGCTGCCTTGTTGGCATGTATTAAAGTAACTGTTAATTGCATATTGCAGACTACCTCTAAACATTCTCTTTCAAATCTAGACAATAGAAATGTTAAACTTCAGGAATAACCTGTTTCATAATTAAAGGCTAATGTGAAGCTAAGGTAATATCAATTGACTTTCTCAGCTCTCTCCTGTTGATTTTGCCAGTAGCTGTCTTTGGAATGACATCAACAAACCACACTCCCCCACTTAGTCTTTTGTATGGTGAAACCTGACCTGCAATAAGAACAGAGTCAAACTCTATGATTGTGACAATATTTGAGATCTGTGGTCATAATACTCAAGAGTGGCAAAATCTCTGAACAAAGTAACCATGTTTATCCCTCTAGATATATTCACACACACACACACACACACACACACACACACAGAGCAAAACACAATTTATGCAAACTGTATTCATGTGCATATTCATAAACAAATCCTACACACGGTCCTTAACATTAGTTTTTCCTTGTACTTTGCATTTGTTACCTTATTATGATGTGATTCTTTATCATGCTGCAACTTCATCTGTTACCATGATGCGTCTCTGCCTGTACTCATGATGTGATTACATTTGTTAGCGTAGCATAACTGCATTTGTTATCATGGTCCGAATGTGCTTGTCATCATCATGTAAATGTGGCTGATTTACAAATTATTACTTGTAGTTTATATGTATATAATATATATGTATGCATATTTTTATTATCACTTGCATATTTAATTTGAATCCCGATCTGGTCACAGTCAAAGTCTTTAGTTGAGAACATACACAACGTGAATTATAATGTATGAGACTTATTAGTTTGCAAAACAATGAACAACTAAGATATTTTCAAGGCACTGAAATGTTTAATACTCCATGTTGACTGAAAAAGAGAACAATTTATGCGTTTAACACTATTTGATTATCATTTGTAGTACAGTGAAACCATTAATTTCAGTGTCTCTGTCACAGTTAAATGCCAAAATTGTATAAATAAAGAATATTAATTAACACCTACAAGAATACTAAAGTGAAACTCCACAGGATAAATGCAGCCATATGGTTTAATAAGGTACGTAGGCAAGAACAACTTATTGCAAAATACATACACATCAGAGTTAATGGCAACAACTGACAAAGTTCCAACACAAAAAATGCAGCAGTGAGACATTGCCTAAACCAAGAATAAAATTCTTATACAAGAAGAAATCCATACTTAACAAACATTTGTATGATGCACGCCTAGAAAGTGCCGCATATTGGCAAAACTTACGGCCATATGTGCAAATGCCTTTAAACATGAAAATCAATTATATAAATGAAATTCAGTAAAACAAACTAAACAAAAAACTACAACATCTACGACAAATAAAGCACACACACAATGCCAACCAACCAAATATATGAATTACTAACACATTGTATACACGTATTAAGAGTTACTCCAACATAAAATTCAGTAAAGAAGAAAAAAATCTTGGAATTAAGCTTAAACCATGCCCTTGGACTGCAACCAAAACAGTTCAAAAAAGATTTAATCATTGACGCTGATAACACTAGACAACACTTGGACAATAATATACAAAGCACATATTGCTTCCTTGCCTGCAGAAAGATAACACAAATAATAGATTCTTATCTGACAAACACCCTGCACAAAAGACAAACATACATTGCAAAACAAATACATAAAAAATTCATGCAACACAATCTCATGATAGCAAAAGCTGACAAGGGAAGGACCATTGTAATAATAGACAAGGACCTGTATAAATGGAAAGTAACTGACTTTGTACAAGAAAATCACTATGAACAACTACATAAGGATCCCACAGAATCTTACCATAAACAAACACAAAAAGCAATACAAGACAGTAACGCACTAATTGACAAACAAAGGAGAAAGTACCCAGCACAAATAAAACCACAAGCCCCCAAGTTAAATGCACAAATTAAAATACACAGAGACAATGCACCTGTCAGACCCGTTGTTAAAAACATACACGCACCAACATACAAGTTAGCAAAATTTCTCACAAAATGGCTCTCAGAAACATTACAATTACCCAACGCTATTGTAACACAAAACACGATACAACTGGCACATGATCTAAACGCAATAAAATTAGAAGAGACCCACAAACTAACTACCTTTGACATAAAGGATTTATACGTAAATATACCCATCGAAGAAGTCATACAAACTACCAAAACACTATTACACAACAAAAAACTAGACAATACACTACAGCAAACAATCCTATTACTACACACTATACTAACGCAAAACTACGGTCAATTTGATGATAAATTTTACCAACCAAACAAAGGCACCACAATGGGTTCACCCCTATCCAGTCTCATAGCAGAAATCTTCCTACAATACTATGAAGACCATATAATAAAAAACAATCTTGAAAACAAAAAGATCATCTTCTATAACAGATATGTCGACAACATTCTGATAATCTTTGACTCATGGAAAACCACAGCAGAACAAATCCAAAACTACATGAATAATATATGTCAACAGCTAAAATTCAAACAGACAGTAGAAGAAAACAACTCAATAAATTACCTAGATTTGACACTAACCAGACAAAATAATGCAATTACAATTAATATATTCTGAAAGCCTACAACTACTGATACCACCATTCACTACGCATCAAACCATCCAATGGAACATAAACTAGCATCCTACAGATTCTTTCTAAACACAGTATAACTACCACTTACAAAAGAATTCCGGAAACAAGAGATAAATACCATATACCACATAGCTAAAACAATGGTTACCCACTAAGAACAATCGCACAGCTACAACACAGAATTACGAGCAAACATAACAGTACACAGAATGACAAACACAAACAAAACCAAAAATGGATAATCTTTGGATACCCTAGTCCACTAATAAGGAAAATTACAAACATCTTCAGAAACACCAACCTACACATAGCATACCATGCAAAAAACACACTCCAACAAATATTAAGAACTTCCAACACTAATACAGACAAATACGCAGCCAGTGGCATATATGGTTTAAACTGTGTCACCTGCAATAAGACATATATCGGACAGACTGGTATAGTCTAAAAGCAAGATTTACAGAACATCATCGATACATCAAAACAAATAATCCAAAATCACCATATGCAATGCACATCCTGAATAACAGACACCAATTTGGTCCCATTGAAGACACACTACAACTTCTAAACTCATGCACAAAAGGAACACGAATGAAATGCTTAGAAAACTTCTACATACAGCTATACCATAAACAAGGTCTATTGACAAAGGAACAAAATACAATTAAAAGTAACCCCCTATATGCAATAATCCAGGTTTAAGTCACGCACTTACATAACTTCCACATGCCACCACCCGAAACAACGACAGCACACAGAGACTAACAGTAACGCACCACGCCAGTACCACATTGGACTCAGGGACAAACAGTCACTCAAACCCACACTTCACCATATTACAGGTATGTACATACCTTTCTAATACACAAACATGGAATATAAATCAACAACAACATATTAATACATTTTGTTAAATGTACAGAGCATCAACTGCACAACCACTGTACGTTTGGATGCAACGTATTTACATGCACCATCTACTTGGCCTTATCAAGTCATTGACTATGACGCAATTTATGGCAATTCCAATACAATTACAACTGGGTCTTGAAATGTTTCAAAGACAAGTGCACATTAATTTTATAATATATATAGAGTTCATAACTTTTATTCTACGTGAAATAGTGGTGTGATACATTTTATAACATTCATCTTACGTAAAGTAGCGTGACTGTGATATAACATACATCAACTATGAGGACTACAACTGGATTTTAAACTTTTTATAAACAAGTGTAAATCATTTTGTGAAATTATATAACCCTGAACTGTGTATCTAATGCAGTGACTTATATCACATACTGATGATGTTAATGAAGCCATTCTCACGCTAGTGTATGAGTGGAAAACTAGTCAAGACCAAGAATCATATGGACATTCTATGATGATTATAGTTTATAAACCCCTGATGATGGCGTCATAATGGACGCCGAAACATGTTGGGTGTGATAATAATAAAAGGTACATTGGTTGGTAACTGTACTCATTATTGAAAAATGCACAGTGAAAACAATATAAAATTAAAGAATATTTGCCACATGCATCTGCTGCAGGATACCAGCACTGCAATTAACAAAATTTGTGCACATAGTCTTAAGAATCATATTATTTCTAAAAATGTGCCACAATTAATTTTAAGCAATTATTACAGGTAGCAGAATATTCCAGCCTGTTGCACACAAAACCTTCTGGTTGTCATGGTGTTCTGAGAGTCTTAATGAACTAAAAACTTCCACACACACATACTTATTATAGTATCCAGCTACCATACAATGTGGACATAGCCACACTTTGTTGCACATTTGCATTTGAGTGCTTTGGTTCCTGCCTACTGGCACCAGTCAGCCACTTTGGAGCCGTACATATGCAAATCATCTGGTAGATATTAGTCATTGTTCCTATATTTATCATGCAGTGTGACTGACAGTGTTTGAGAGAGTAATATCTTGCGAAGCACTGTCCTGTTTGTATTTATACATTATTGCTCAGACAGAGATGAAATAAAGTGTAAAGGAAGACACTGTCAATCACAACAATATTTTTACCTCCTAGTATTTTTTTTTCAGAGATTTAGTGTCTTTTACAACATGTTTCATCCAATTTGGCCATCTCAAGATAATGCAACTGTGTACAGAATATGTGGGAGGAGATTATCAACACGAGGTATATAAAAGAAAAGAGATCTCATGTTTTACTTAAAATGTAGTAATAAGTAATGTTATATTATAGAAATAAATCTTGAGTGGGAGGTATTGCAGTTCTATGGAGTTATATCTTCACCAATTATAGGTTAGATGTTATGTTAATTAAGATATTCAATTATGATGTATAAAATGTTACTTTGTGATGATTTTGTAGGGTAAAATTATACACCATAATTGGACACTGTAAGTAATGTAACCTATAATTGGTGAAGATATAACTCCATGCAGCTGCAATACCTCCCACTTAGGATTTATTTCAATAACATAACCTTACGTATAGCTATATTTTATGTAAAACATGAGATCTCATTTCTTCTTTAATAACTCATGTTGCTGATTTCCTCCCATGTATTCCGTACACAGTTGTATTACCTGAAGATGGCCAAGTTGGCTGAAACATGTCGTAAAACAGACTAAATGTCTGGAAAAAAAATAAGAATTTTTGTTGTGATTGACAGTTCATTTCTTTACACTTTATGCGTTGTCACAAACAGATGCTTAAAATGAAAGGTGAAGCAGTGTTTGACCCTTTCAAATTTCCTTTTTGCTTGTTTCTGTTCAGCTCATGTAGATGAATTTTGTGTGTTATGATGGACCTAGCATCTCAGCATTCCAGATGGCCATCAGTTATGGACATCTGTCAGATTTCAACTCTAATGATTGATCACTCCAATACTCTTGGCTAGATAATACAAATTGTGAAGCCCCTTATCCGCCAATCAGCCGTTCCTCTTTCTTAGGTCCTAGAATTCTTCTCATTACCTTATATGAATTTCACAGTAGACATGAGTCAGCTGCTGCTTTTCTGTGTATTGAGTCTCACAAACTGCATAATTATACCTTCTTTAAACCAGGGCTGTGGAGTTGGTACACACAACTTCCAACTCCGACTCCAACTCCTCAATTTTTAAAACTCCAACTCCTTCATAAAGGCTCAATATGTATTAATAATGGTAAACCTATAAGACATTTCATCACCACCACATGTATCATCAAGCTACTTTTTAGACATATAACCTATATTTAAGTAGAAATCTAATGGTTATTGTGGCTGTCAGGGCTCTGGAGTTGTTGTATCCAGTGAAGAATTTAGATTGAAGTCAGAGTTGGAGTTGGTATATGTTTTCCAACTCCTACTCCGACTTCACCTAAAATTTCTTCCGACTCCAACTCCACAACTCCGATTCCGACTCCACAGCTGTGCTTCAAACTCTTATAAAATAGTGTGAAATAATTTGTACACATTATCATGACAGATGTAAAAGAAAGCAAAGAAGTCTGCTGTCATTTTACAGACTGAGTACTTACAAGCAACATAGTGTTTTATGTCATCTGCTGTTATGTGCGTATCACTGTCTCTGACTACGAATGCTCCTGGTAGTTCTCCATATGTTTCATCCTCAATGCCAATAACAGCTGCATCATGAATACCTGGATGTATCACTAGAATGGATTCAAGTTCACTAGGTGATACCTGCAAGAAAACATACTTCCTATTACCACAGCAGACACAGAAGTTTGAATATACACTCTTTCAAAGTTTTAATGCAGCTATCACTATCATATTATGATTTAAATTCATAGAATTATGTAGTATATACTTAATACACAGTACATAAGTACATACAAGATGTAAGTATATCCTTATATACATGCATTATTGTTGTGCAATTATTCATAATACACAACTTACAAACTTCATTTCTACATATATCTGGTTCATTTGATTCTTGAGCAAAGCTCATGAAAATAAGAAGCTATTAAACTCACATGAATAAACTATAATTGTTGACAAATCATAAGGCGCTCTCATTGCAGATCATACCTCTCCAGTTTTGCCAGTTAACATCCTCAGAACTTCAAGCGTTCTGAATTTAAGAACATTCAGCAATCTTCAGAATCACTGTTAGTGATTAGCAATATTACAGTAAATAAGTACTATATTTTAATGTAGCCTCATTATTTAATAAAGGAGTGCTTGTTATTCATGGTTAGTTGTGATCAGAAAAAAGCCACTTAATGTATATTGCCTTTAGAGAATTTCCACCCATAAAAATATAATGTAAATATGGTGTAGTCAAGACTGGGTTGGTGTGCACAAACTTTGAGACCCCAAAAAACTCTCACTCTTCAGGCATGCCAGCTCATTATTTTCAAAGCCGGTTTTATTCTACTGCAGAGATAAATCTTTTGAAATGACTGAAAACATTGTTTTGTTTGTGTTTTTTCCCACTTCCAGCCGTGAGAGGGTGCAATGTATTATTGTCTTTCCAAAACATCAGTATGGTGGACAATGACATGTGATTGCAATTACCGTCAATATGGTAATAACATACTACTCTCGGTCATGTCTTGCTGGCTGTTCAGATATTGTGTGCGAGAGCCTGGATCATGAGCAGAAGAGGGGAAAATATGGCAGATGTGTGAGATTAAACTTGTTTTCGGTAGAAGAATTTGCAGTCCACAGATGTGACCTTCAGAATTTTGGGAAGTTCTAAAATCTTGGTCATATATAGGAAAAATAACAGGGATTCTTTGTAACACATTCGTGTTCATTTTCAATGGTATTGTAATGTTGTTCTCTTTTATATCAACAAAAGTATTCACAAAGATTGCCTTCTTCTGCAATGTGATGTCATGTAGCTACAGTACGGTAGGTGTCAACATGAGGGTAGACCCTGAAGATGGAGGAGCATGATCCTCTGAAATGCTGGTACCTATGTACCAAGCTGCATGGCATCACATCGCAGAACAAGCAGTCTATGTAATCACCACAGGTGTCTGTTTACCTAGTTGGCACTACAAAGCACTGTTTATAACATTATGTTCATGGAAGAGGTGTCTTCACTTTGTGAATTTTCATGTAATTGCATTTTTCCCCAAGGACAAAACTGCCACAAGAATCATGGTATACCTGTATTGTTTTATATACTCTTTGGTGCTGGGTTTAAATTGTAGTTTTAGATACCTGATATCCTTGATATTTTATCAATTCTTTCAGTCGATCCACAATGTAAAAATATCCATCTACATTGTAATACCCTAAATCTCCAGAATGCAACCAGCCATCACTATCAATTGCTTTGCTGGTTTCTCCAACATTCATCATGTATTCCTTCATAATGAGTGGGCCCCGGAAACAGAGCTCACCTTTGCAGTTGGGACCAGTAATTTTTCCAGTTTCCACATCAATAACCTGTTAGCACATGGGAAAACAAACTTGTGTTTAGTTGATTCATAATAATAACGAGCTGTCTGTGACATGTGAATTGCCTTAAAGCCCTTTGCCAAACAATTTATATGGCCTCATCCTGACATACTAAAGTCTGTTATGTCTTCCATCACACTGAGTAAAACTGTAATTGTAACTGTAATTGTAAATGTCTGTTCATAATGGCAGGTAACATGTAATTTTATTACAACATGTTGCATTATGCACAAAATACTATAAAATATTTGGGAATAAATTGTAGTACTTAACATTAATATGATTAACACATTTCTGTGGAGTTGCATGGTACATATTTCTTGTATAAACTTGCCAGTTGGTAACTGATGCATATGGCACATGTGGAGACAGACTAACCAACATACGCTCTTGGCAGTCATATTTGGTTATAAGTGAAAGAACTTCAAGCAACATAATTCTAAAAAACCTGCAAAAATAAACAAGAAAGCAGCTGATGTTAAGTTTAATTGCCATATACCATCACGTCCACCCAGCCTTCTATTCAGTGGGCACCAGGAGGTCCCTCTTCTGGGTTAAAGGGGTGGTGGTGTGGAAGCAACCCCTCCCTTCCATCTGGTACAAAGATTAAGACTATATGTAGCTTCCACCCCCCCCCCCCCCCATGTATCTTTACGGCATGCACAGAGAAAAATTTTTCCTTATCTGTACCATCATAGATGGCATTAATACATTTCTTATGAGTTTCCTTAAGGGCTAATAGGTTTTGTTGATGAAAAATATTTGAAAAAAAAATTCCAGATAATTTATTAGAATCAGTTCCACTTGTTTGAAATAAATGACATAATGACATTACATCCTTCTTCTTCTTATAAAGTGCTACAACCTGTACAAGGTTCTGGCTTGCTCAACTACTTTCTTCCATCCATCTCTATTCTGTACTACATTCTTCCAGTCACATATTTTCATGCTTTAATATCTTCCCAAACGCCATCTTCCCAACGTGTCGTAGGCCTTCCAATTGGTCTTTTTGATATGGGTTTCCATCTCTTGATCCTTTTAACATTATTATCATCAGCCATGCATTCGACATGGCCTAACCAACTTAATCTTTGCATTTTAATAAACCCAATTATGTTTTGTCCTTTAATTACTTCATTAATTTCTTGATTAGTTTTAATCCTCCAGATGCCATCATCTGATCTTGTAGGACCAAAAAATTTTCCTCATGATCTTTCTATCGAAGATCATCAGTTTATTTATCAGATTTTCTTTACGGACCCATGTTTTGCAGGCGTAGGTTACTGTTGGGCGAATTAACGTGTTATAGAGTTGTGATTTGACGTTTCAGGATATTAATTTCGATGTGAATAATTTCTTGTCAACACAGAACGCTCTATTACCTGCAACAATTCTTTCTTTGATTTCTGCCTCAATAGTGTTGTCAGTATTTGCCGTTGCTCCCAGGTACTTAAATGAATTTATTTGTTCAAACCGTCCCTCTCCTGTATCTATATAGGTTGGCTGGATTATTTTCCTGGTACAATATAAATATTTAGTTTTATTGTTATTTATTATTAAGCCAACTTTTTGTGCCTCGTTTTTGAGTTTACAGAAGGTTTCAATTAAGCTTTGCTTTGTTCTTCCAATTATTACAATGTCATCTGTGTAAGTGCAAATCTGTTTTAATCTTGTGGTTATGTTTCCTCAGACTTCTAAATTGTCCATTACTGAATTCAACACTACACTAAATAGTAAAGCCAATAGTGGGTCTCCCTGTCTAACTCCTGTTTTCATCTCAAACCATTCAGAATAGCTGTTATTAACTTTCACCTTCATTTTGGTTTGTTTCATTGTTAGTTTTGTTAGACTGATCAGTTTATTTGGAACATTGTGTTTGATTAGGCTGTTATATATTACATCTCTATTAACTGTGTCAAAAGCTTGTGAGAAATCCACAAATATGTTATGTAATTTAATATTATATTTGTAGCATTTCTCCTAAACCTGTCTCATGATAAATATATTATCTATTGTTGATCTATTAGGTCTGAATCACATTTGGTAATTTCCTATTTCTGGTTCAATTATCTCACTTAATCTGTTATATAATAATATTGCAAAAAATTTGTATGTTATATTCAGTAGGGATATTCATAATTAGATCCACTACAGTTTTTTCATATAAAATGCAGGATTACATTACATAAAGTTGTACCTGTGCACAACATGGTCATGTGAGGGAATGGAGGTACGGCTGAACTCATTCTTAACCATGGCACTGTATTTATGCCAGAGGAGAAAGCCAGTACACTGGGTGAGCTCAGAGCCCATTTAGACACTTCAGAGAAGCAAAATATCTCTTTTGCCATCCAAGAATATAACTACAACATGCTGGACATTCAGTCTGCAATGTACTCACTGTACTGACTGCAATATCCAAGCTCACACATTATGTAGCACTTCACAGTAAAATTATGCAATAATAAGTACACTTTGATTTGGCTAGTAGTGTTTGAATGAAATTTAGGATAAAAATCATCCTTATAGCCCTATTTATCTTTCTGCTACTGAGGGCAAAAGTATCATCTGTGAAGTTGATCCTAGAACAGTTTATTTCTGTACCAGGTCAGTTTAACTCATGTACTGAATTTGCCAAGCATTGCTTGCACATAAGCATCACTGATGCATATTTACTTTAATGCAAGATGACTGACAGGTGGCCCTCACCACTTAAAGGTAATATGGTGTCTGTGTTTGAAAAACATTTCAGGCATCCCTAATACAATATGTTTATAAAATATTAATTTTTGTTTCATACTTTCCTAAAAACAACAGTAATTTAACAGGGTTAAGAACACTCTAGAACTAGGGGATGTCACACTCCTTTCATCTCTGTAGTTTCATGTTCAAAAGAGTAGGAATTCAAATGTGAATGTTGCTATCTTGCCACTGTTTGTTCTGGTTGTTTTTTACTGGATATGATCTTAAAAAGAGGCCCCAACAACAGTCATGGTATTCCATGCAAAACTCCATTGAGCATCTTCATATCATTTCCATACAGCAGTAAAATTTTGAAGCTTTCAATCTATTAGAATCAATAGTGCAGATTATTATGAAATTGTTCTTCAGTCCTAATAAAAATACTACAGAAGTAGGTATGATACCTTGCATTCCATTCCTGGTGTGACTTTTCCTGGTGTTCCCAGTGTGCAGCTCTCTACTGTGCAAGTAAACATTGTAAATGTTGTTTCTGTTAGCCCATATGAATGGTGAAGCACTGCACGTCCAGCCAATTTGTCTAGTACTAGCTGCTGAAGTTTTGGACTTAGAGGTGCTGCTCCTGTCCAGATGTGACGTACAGAACTGCACTCTGGCTTATCCAAAACATCCTTCTTCATGAGAAACACTAGCAAAGATGCCACTAAATATAAAGAGGTTATCTGCAAGCACAGCACAGTGAACAATCCTTCATCAAACACAGTTAAGTTACATGTAGACCCAATAATGAAGTTATCATTAGATGGGGACACTTCTTTCTGAGGTACAGTGAAACTCGCTTAAGAAAAACCCAGTTCAGAAAATTTCCTGCCTAAGAAGTCAGGATAAAAAAGCACCAAAATTCTCCCATTTCATTAAAATTACCCTTTTAAGAAATTTCCCGCTTAAGAAGCAGGATTTTCTTGGAATTTTCAAAATTTTCTTAACAGGGTTTCACTGTACATTTCGAAGTTCACACTAGACACGAATATGTTATTTACAAGCATTACAGCAAATTCTGCTTGTAATAATGCTGCTGTTACTTAACTTGCATTGCCCAAGTTACATGTATTAATGTATTTCCTCTGTGACAAAACATCACCCTATTAATCATCATCAATTTTTGTGCATCAAACCCATTCTGAAATAAGTATGTGTTCCATGCAGTATGGAAATGTGGTCCCAGATAATGAAATATTTCAAATGTCAAAATAAACATAAGTCAGATATTTCTGATTCAGACTTTCTTTTTAATAATACTTTGCAGAGACATTGGCAATCTTAGGAGTAGTTCATAATCACTCTTAATACTCACTTCTAAATCTCCACCAAACATCACACATTTCTGTGGTTCTCAGCCTCCTGTCATTCACAGAGTAGTAAATAGCAGTAGGCTTTCTGAAGACTAATACCATTTCTCTCTCATATTACACACTGCAAACAGCACTTAAACTAGTTGACTTGGTGGAACAAATTCCTTCTCATGAATCTAACAGTCACTCAGCTAGTGATGAAATTCCCCACCAAATTACTGTCTGCAAATGTAATTACTACTGGCATGTATAAATAGTGTCACAATACACAAATTAATGCATACGTGTGCTAATAAAATTGAACAGACAATGTAATTTCCCATGCTGAGAATTAAAATTTAAAATTGTAGCATGAGTGTACATGAGATAAATTCCAAATACTTTATTACTTTAAATTTAAGACACACCTTTCTTCATATTTCTTCAAACTGAAAATTAGCATCCATTTTAAATTCAAGGTATTATTTTTCACTCATCAGAAGTCTCAAAAATATCATTTCCCTAGAAGAAGAGGTGGCCTTGCTAAAAGAGTAGTAAATTGTATGAACATTGAAATATATTTGCTTTAAACATTTTTTTTCCCTGAAAATCCCTCCTTAAAAGTGAGGTGCATCTCAAATTAGAGGGGGTCTTAAACTGGAAAGAATATGGTATATCCATGCACCAATGACCTAGTATTGTTACATGGCCTCTGCCTCTAGGAAAGGCACAGTGACAAATCCAAAATTATGTCTTTCCATCTTCATGCTTCAGGTGGGCACATTCTAAATGCTACAGAGTACTAACAATGGTAATTGTTCAACATGAACTTTTCGGTAGCTGAAAGTAAAATGTGACTAGTTTTAAAAGAGTAATATTTCCGTTTCCAGTAAGATATGTGAAATATATGCTAAGTAAAATTTGCAAAACAGCATAAATTAAGACATAGGCTACTTGACAAACATTGACATGTAATGTCTCCATAAAGAAGTCACACATGCTGGGAGGTAACACACAAAGAGCGCACAAGGACAATGCTGTTAACATGTTTGTAATACATTTTTGGCTGTGGAAGAGTCTAATAAATTTGTGTTATTTTACTATTGATGTGTGATGAATGGTTTAAAAAAGTCTACAATAACCTGCACTTTAGAAATTGCATAGTAATTTGCTGTTTCCACAAGATTAAGAAACTCTTTTCAACATCTTAAACTTACTTGATATTCTTTGATGGACTGTATGAAGAGATCTGGCTTAAATTTATGCACCACCACAATACGAGTTCCTTCACACATACACATAAGGGCCAGCAACAGACCATATGCATGACAGAAGGGAGATACTCCTAAGGCAACATCATCATGGCTGGTATAGTGTCCACTGAAACGTACAAGAATACATTAAATTGTGTATCAATTTCATGCTCTATGAAACAATTCAGTCACATCAAGTATTATGCTAATATAAATTTATATTAATTGCTAAGTTTAAAAACACCAGTTAAGCGAAATTTGCTTAAATACTTTTTCTGTCTTCAGTTATACTCAGTCAATTAAAAAATGTGTTAATTACTGACTTCCTCTTCATGAATTTTAAGCAGAGTACAGACTTATTTTGCTGTATATTTTTCTGTATTTTTATTGTCATTAATTTTTGAGACATAAATGTGATTAACTTCAGACTGGTTCTTTTCAGAAGCCATACTGTTAAAAATACAAAATTAGTCATCAGACCTGCTGAATATTTAGTGTTAAAAATAAAAATTGAGGCATCTGACCTGCAGAATTCATACTGTGAAAAATACAAAATAATGCATCAGTCCCAATTTGTAGTCACTGGAATTCCTTTGCTGCTGGGAAGTTATATGGACAGTGGAAACAAAAGGCCTCTCTACATTCCTTGTTATAGGAATACCAATTCAACCCCAAAATAGTAGTAAAAAATGGCAGATTTTGATGTGCCTTTAAAGTAATAAGCACTGATCGAGTTCTCGGTTGTTCCAGGCAGGAAGCCAGCTTGTAATTATTAGTGTTTATTCACAGTGCATGGTGAAGCAACTGTAGGTGTAAGTAATGTATGGCAATTGGTAATATGTATAAAGAAGCTGAAAGAGCTGGAGCAGAGCTTCATGACATGCTGTGGAGTTATTACTCTTGCACTATAGTAATGCCTGACAATATCTTCTGAGTTGATGAATTGATGTGTGGCAATTCTCCCTCAAAATGGATGACTTACAGTCTACTCCATCCATTAGTAAAGGCAGTGTAATGTCAACTGTTGAAGAGCTTGACTATTCCAAGTTCTATGCTGTTTATGTGCCAAGAATGTCAACTGATGCACACAAAGCAGCCAGGAAAGCAATCATCACTGATGGTTTGCACCTGTGTGATATAGAAGTGCATTGTGAGAAGGAAAATAATGGCTGCAGTATTTTGGGATTATTACTTTTGTGAAATTGTTGCCTAGAGGGACAACAGTGAAATCTGCCGTGCTGAAATCTGAATGCTCATCTTCCTCAGGCTCATCCCACAAAAAATATCAGAAGCGTTGATTTTTATGGCAGCTTGAAGCCATTCAAAAATGTATCCACCATTGACGCCATCACAAAATTTGGCTAGACAGGGTTGCTGCACCCACTCTTCACCCACAGACCTGACCCCATGCCATCACTTTTTCACCTGTTTCATCCTTTGAAAGACACTCTGTGAGACCAGCATTTCATGGACAATGAAGCACTGTAGACAGTCCACTTCCAGTGGCTGTGGGAGGGAATACAGTCTCTTGTTCAACGATGGAAGAAGACCATTGACAAAGATGAAGACTAGATTGAAAAATAACTGTGTTTTCCACAATGTTGTAACAAAATTCTATGAAATATTCATGTCTAACTTGCAAATAGCACAATATAAAAATAGAAGGCATTACTGTCTAACTGGAAAACTTAAATGTTAGTGAGGACATGAATAGGGCTTGGGAAAACATTAAAGAGAATATCAAAATCTCGGCTCAAGAGAGTCTAGGTCTACACGAACGGAAGCAGCATAAACCATGGTTTGATGCAGAATGTGCAGAATTTTTAGATAAAAGGAAGCAGGCTAAAATTCAGTGGTTACAGAATCCAAACCAAAATAATGGAGATAATCTGCACAACGTAAGACGTGAAGCTAGTAGACATTTCAGGCACAAAAAGAAGGAATATCTGAAAGCTAAAATTAATGAAATTGAAACAAACAGTAAGAAGAAGAATATAAGAGACTTGTATAGGGGTATCAATGAGTTTAAGAGGGGGTACCAGCCTAGAAGTAATGTAGTAAAGGATGAGAAGGGTGACCTGGTTGCAGACTCCCACAGTATTTTGGCTAGGTGGAGGAATCATTTCTCCCAGCTGTTGAATATACACGGGGTTAATGATGTTAGGCAGATTGAAGTACACACAGCAGAGCCACTAGTGCCTGAGCCCAGTGCCTTTGAGGTTGAGATGGCTATTGGAAAACTAAAAAGCCACAAATCACCAGGTATTGATCAGATTCCAGCAGAATTGATTAAAGCAGGGGGTAGGATTATTCGGTCTGAAATCCATAAACTTATTATTTCTATTTGGAATAAGGAGGAATTGCCTGAGGAATGGAAGGAGTCGGTCATTGTGCCTATTTATAAGAAGGGTGATAAGACAGATTGCAATAACTATCGAGGCATATCACTTTTGCCGACTACGTACAAAATTCTATCCAACATCCTTTTGTCAAGGTTAACTCCATATGCAGAGGAAATTATTGGGGATCATCAGTGTGGATTTCGACGTAACAGGTCAACCACTGATCATATATTCAGCATTCGTCAAATACTTGAGAAAAAATGGGAATACAATGAGGCAGTCCATCAGCTATTTATAGACTTCAAGAAAGCCTATGATTCAGTTAGGAGGGAGGTCTTGTATAATATTCTCATTGAGTTCGGTATCCCCATTAAACTAGTAAGGTTAATAAAAATGTGCCTAAGTGAAACATATAGCAGAGTTCGGGTAGGCAAACATCTGTCTGACACGTTCCCTATTAAGAATGGCTTGAAACAAGGGGATGCTCTGTCGCCATTGCTTTTCAACTTTGCTTTAGAATATGCCATTAGGAGGGTTCAGGCAAACCAGGAGGGCTTGAAATTGAATGGTACACATCAGCTTCTGGTTTATGCTGATGATGTTAATATATTGGGCGGAAGCGTACATAGCATAAAGAAAAATGCAGAAGATTTAATTATTGCTAGTAAGGAGATTGGTCTAGAAGTAAATGCTGAGAAAACTAAGTACATGGTCATGTCTCGAAATCAGAATGCACGACACAATCACAACATAAATATAGATAATAAATCCTTTGAAAGGGTGGAAGAATTCAAATATTTGGGAGCAACCCTAACGAATCGAAACTCCATTCATGAAGAAATTAAGAGCAGATTGAAGTCGGGGAATGCTTGCTATCATTCGGTGCAGAATCTTTTGTCTTCGAGGTTGCTATCCAAAAACACAAAGATTAGGGTATACAGAACTATAATTTTACCTGTTGTTCTGTATGGATGCGAAACTTGGTCTCTCACACTGAGGGAGGAACAAAGACTGAGGGTGTTCGAGAATAGGGTGCTGAGGAGGATATTTGGGCCTAAGAGGGACGAGGCGACAGGGGAGTGGAGAAGACTACATAACGAGGAACTTAATGACCTATACTCATCACCAAATATTATTCGGGTAATCAAATCGAGAAGACTGAGATGGGCGGGGCATGTGGCACGTATGGGGAAGGAGAGAGGTGCATACCGGATTTTGGTGGGGAGACCCGAGGGAAGGCGACCACTTGGGAGACCCAGGCGTAGATGGGAGGATAATATTAAGATGGACATTCGGGAAGTGGGATGGGAGGACATGAACTGGATTGATCTGGCTCAGGATAGGGACAGGTGGCGGGCTGTTGTGAATGCGGTAATGAACCTTCGGGTTCCATAAAATGCGGGGAATTTCTTGACTAGCTGATAAACTGTTAGCTTCTCAAGAAGGCCTCTGCTCCATGGAGTTAGTTAGTTAGTTAGTTACTGTCTAACTCTCATCGTTTTGTACTGAAAATGGTAAGCAGAGCACAGCCATGTATATATTCTTCCTCTGCTCATGACTGATGTATGATGTCAAGTGGGAGCCTATTTATCCATTAAACTGAGTCTATTTAGTCAGTGAAATCTGTCCAATTTGAATTCATTTTTACTCAGTCAACACTTCTAGTATGCAAAGACAGTTTTCCCCAAAGAATGTATTTGTGATGTGAATTTGTACATGTGATTTGTGATATTGATGGTGTAATGGAGTTGGATAACTGGTACCTTCAAATCCAGTTCTCACTCAACCACAGTAAGTTGAGAGAGTTAAGTGGACCACAAAGGATCTGAAAGAAAGGAACTACACATTGTAAAAAGACATTATTTTGACATACGTCTAAAGAGAACGTGGAAATGAAGAAAACTTCTTTTGGGATTCTGAATGCTATCCAAGATTTTAAACAGTCACCTCTACAGTATAATTTACCAAGTATCATTCAGTGGCCAAGACTTTTTTGTTACATTTTGAAGGCACGTAGGTAAAAACATGGACAGATATTACCAAGATGGTTTCTGTGGTTTTTGTCATTCAATCCAGGCACATGCTGGGGGAGTACATTAAGGTTTCCCACAGCTGTTTCCTTTCACATTGCTTATGCTTCTTATTCATTAGTAAATAACAAATGAAGTAAGATTAACACTGTTTAATGGAACAGAAAAGACCAAGCACAAGGCAAAGTTCTGAAAACTGTGATTGACCTGCTCATATGCGATCTCATGCTCCATACAGTATGTACATACCTTGTGGTCAGTGCTGTTGTAATATTAAGGTGTGTTAACACAACTCCTTTTGGAAGGCCTGTAGATCCACTTGAGCTCAGTATAAACGCTGGAAGATTTTTGGTTTGTTGCTTATCGGCTTCATATTTTTCTGATGGATTGTGAGTAACAACGTAAAGATTCTTTTGTTCTCTTTTCTGTATTTGAGCTATGGATGTGGGCTCTAAGATATCCTCCAGGGACATTGTGTTCTTTGGGAGTGATCTCCCCTTAGAATCCCAAACTAACACTTTTTCCACGCTGCTTGTTTCTAAATATTGCTCCAGTTTGGTCTCACACACAGATATTGAACACATTACCACTTTAGGTTGTGAGACTGATAATGCATGTTCCCATTCTCCTGGAAATTTGAGTAGCCAAGACTATAGTATAAAACACAGATTTTATTATTGCTCATAAATCTATGCCAAAACTTAAAAATTTTTACTTGGTACTAGTGAAAATTACTTGTCTTTGGGAATAAAAACACATTACCTGTGATAAGCATGTGGTGATTGTCAGGCATCTTTCCTGTACCATTAGTTTACAGTTTGTAATTCAGTAACACTAGCTCCTGTAACTCTTTGGGACTTGTCTGTAGACTAAATTTATGTGAAAATACCCTGTGTGACTTACATGTGTATGAATTGTTTAGAACTGAGTCAATGAAGTATAGGCATTCTTCACAATGCAGTAATCACTTGTATAATTAAAAACAAATTTTATGCCACCGTTTGTATAAATGATCAACATGGCTGATGTCAGTGGTTGAATTATTTGTAGCGTAGATGATAAAGTGCATAAATGTTAAATAATTGTGTAATCTGTAAACAAAATTTAAGGAAGAGAATTCAATTTACTCTTTTATGAGTGGTTACTATGTGACACTACATACACTAGGTGTTATTAGAGAAGTGAATGGGTGAAGAGAAATACATGCCAACACACACACACACACTCACACACCTTCACAGAACCATGGAAATGATATCTGAAAATATTGTAAAAACAGCACTGAAAAGTGCGATTTTAGAACACAATAAATGAGCCTAAATTTGGCCTGATATTCAGGCATTATTACATGTGGAAGATTTAATAGATTTTAGAGCATCAATTGTCACTGAAATGAAGTATATCAAATTTTAATTAGAACTATGTCTGTTGCAAAATTAGTCACTTTATTGTCACTGATGAAGGAAATATATTATTGCAAGTATTGGTGTGGCAGCAATACATTTTTTACAGTTTAATGCTACAATTTGCAGAGCTTTTTTATGTTTTATGTGTTTTGTGCCTCAGATTTCTTATTTAATGCCCTTTACACATGCTCAGTAAAATAGAGAAATTATTCATATTTTGCTATGACTTTCTTGACTGATATTTTTGTTGTATGGGAATTGTAATAGAGATTTATAAGATTTTTCAGAACCTCCAAAAGTACAGGGAAATTGCTTCATCTGATGGTTGCCATTAGCCACTTGCTGTTGGCTCACTTAACTGCCAAACTTCAGTGTAAAGTGAACAGCACGGTTGTTAGATTTGAATTGTGTTGGCATGCCAAAGTAAAAAATATTCCAGCATCTTTTCTAAATATTGTGAATAGAAACCTGCAATTAATTGCAATACACTGAACTAAACCATGTGAATCCTGACTCACATCAGACTAGCACAGCAGTGAGTGCTGCACTGCCTGCTGTCATGTGAAATGGTCTGAGTGAAGTGGAGATGCAAGTTGGTAGATAAAGTAATGTGCATTTTTAAATAAGTTGTGCATTCAAATTGGCCCTAGTAATTATAGTAAGAAAGGGTCTATCAGTAATATGTTAATGATACCGTTTCCACTACATTCACACAAGGAAAAGTGTAGTGTGTAACCACATTCTTGTCATTTGTTCTGTTTCATGCTGGATATAATGACAGAATAAAGTAAATATTCTGAATCTACTGATGACTTGTTGTCAGTCTTTATGGGTGTTTGTTACAAACTACTTGCAGTACTAATGAAGCATTGACATATGTATCGCCATACTAATAAGAGTTCCCACTAGTAATTTTATATTATTTATTATAAATTAATATTTTAATAAACTTTTGAAATGCTGCATACTATTTAATTCAGATTATACACTCCTGAAGTAAAAAAAAATAGATGCAGACATAATATGGATGTCAGTATTAAATGGAGATATTGTATATAATATAAGCTTTATGCAAACATTGTTTATGTGAATTAAGGTGCACAGGTTTTATAATACTTCAACAATGTTTTATACATTGTAATATAATGGCAATAACCCTGAAAATCCCTTAAACCCTATTCCTGATGATGATCAGTTCAGATCGAAACATATAGGAGTATGAGTAAATGGCATTCAAATCAATGTGTGCACCCTGACTGTTTCTTTCATCCATTGTGAGTTTGCATCTACTGCTCATATTTTGAACAACCACCTTGCAGGTACACAAAATCCCAGTAATGGTAACTAACTTACTTGCTGTGTATGTTGGACTGAGAAGTGCACAGCTTGCGCCTGCCCGAAGAACTCCTAATACAATCCAGAAGTAGTCGATGTTGTTCTCACTACAAATAGCTACTACATCCCCATATGTAATGCCTTGACTCACTAACCCTTTACCCAGTTTTTCACTCTTCTCACAGATCTTTGCAAATGTAATTTCCCGTTTAGTTTCAGCATCCACCTGCAGACAGAAAAGTTATTACCTTATGAGGTAAGATGATAATGTGCGAGAGAGATGAAAGATAAAAGTGATACAATTTTACAAGTGTAAGGAATAAAAATATTTTTTGTAGGAGAGCAATATGAGATCAAGAGGCCACATACATGCTGCTACAAAATTACTGTATTAATGCTTAAATCCCTGGTCTACATTGCTGAAAGCATACGAGTATTTCATGTTTATTGCAGTTAAAAATAAATTCAGTGCATTTTGTCATTTCACAGAAAGCTAATGGTGAGTGAGGGAAGTAATGAAATAATGCCTTCTTACAGGCAGACCTAAATGAAGTAAAGAATACTAATACTTCAAATAATTAATTTTATATTAAGTGAGAACTTGTGAAGCGTAGAGCGATGGATGTGTTTGTCGGAATTTGTTTTCAAGTATGTGAGTGAATGAAGGTGTGAATTTTTCAAACTCTATGAATGCATATGTACAGTATATACATACATACATACACCATACAGGCATGCCTGCATGCATACATACATACACACATACATACATACATATACATACATACACATTACACACACACACACACAAAATAAAATAATACATACCTACATGCACACTACTGCTGCTGCTGCTGCTATTACTACTACTACTAATAATAATAATAATAATATTAATAATAATTTATTATGTTCAGTACTAGTAATAGTAGTATTAGTAGTACTGCAGCAGTAATGTTAGTGGTAGTGGCAGTAGTCAACATGGCACATATGTAGCACATTTATGTAAATGAAGCCTACTAAGTTTGTCTTTAATTTTTTTGAGTCAGAAAGGACTGAAAGGCATATAATGTTGTACAGTAAATTGGTCGTTACATATCTTGGATGAGCTTACTTCCGGCAGTAAAACCATAAGAGAAATGGTACACAGTGTCGTTAAGAACACCACAGATGAACATACAAAATTATTATGGGACTATATACATTTTAATTTCAGGAAACAACTTAATATAAAAATTCCCGTAAGGGCTTCAGAGAAGAACATTGTAACTCCCCACAAAAATTAAAATTAATGTAGCAGCATCTGTGAAGTTAAATAGAAATGCTTGTTATATTTGAAAACACCCAAATATTGCGAGATTTGAGATTCTGACAGCGATGTTGTATCGGACTCAGGTCTTCTGGGGTGTCGGCGGGTCACAGTGACACGGTGTTACAGTATAGAAGACGTGAGTCCACCCACGGTTTTTTGAATATCAGTGTGAAAGTTTAACTTGAAAAAAAATGAAATATCATTTGCAATATTCTTTTATATAGTCTTTGCAATCCATTCATTATATAAATTCGTATAAAATACAATATATCACGAAACTTGCCTGGGCAACTTGCGAACCGTAGTTCTTCATTTTGTTTTCTATATACTCCCATATCGTAACCTGTGGCAGCACTTCAATAGGGCGTCCTTTTAAAATGGCAGCAGACGCCATGTTCTATCCTGTAAATAAGTTAAAAATATTGAATAACTTAATTTCAAAATGTTATGTGGTTTGTGAAATGAAAAATCTCACTAACCCACAAACAAGATAAGGCATATACGTATATCGTTTCATTCAGGAGCGTTTGCGTAACGATTGTTGGGGTGAAAAAACAAGTATTAAATAATATAAGAGTGTGTCTGTATTCCTTTCTTAGTTATCCTGCAAGCAAATCGCATTTTTCTGCGTCGTATTATATTTTCGCCTGTGTCCTGTCTTGCTGTGCCATAAGTTTACATGTTATCTCATAAAAGGCACGATTTTCGGAAAAGGATTATTGAACAAAAATGTGTGCTTTGATGTCCTCTGCAACTTGTGTCTAAACATTTCTCATTCTAAGAAGACGCAGCGAGATATTGTCAAAATATACATACGTCTTTATGTAAGGTGCCCGTTATTCTTGTCAGGCCTTAATGAAAGTTGAATTTTCTCGACAGAGTTTCGAAAAATCCTCAAATATCAAATGCAGTGAAAATCTGTCGAGCCGTAGCCGAGTTGTGCCATGAGCACAGACGGACGGATGGACAGACAGACATGACGAAGTTAACAGTCGCTTTTCGCAATTCTGCGAAAGGGCCTAAAAATGAAATCACTTAGCAGAGACTCTACATGCCGTCTGGGCTTTCAGTCAAAGAACCTCTGTTCCGGAAATCAGATGGTTTCCTTATGCATTATGCGCACAAAGAAATCAGCCTGACAATCCATTCTCATGCTCCATCTGCGTAACTCTTCAACAGGTTTATATTACACTTTGCTAGTTAGATTTGCATGTAAGGTATTTCACATTGCTTCTCTTCGGTCTAAGTGTAAGTAATCTCATGTGAAGCAGCACATGCATACTGCACATTATGTGAATTACATCACGCGGCTGCAGAATGTAAGTGGTTTTATAATAAAAAAATGGAAAACACCAACAAATGCACATTAAGTTTTAATGCCCTCTATTTTATGATCATTCACTCTTACATGTTTCGGCCCTTCTGGGCCATCCTCAGGGAGATTCGTCCAACCGTAGCTCTCATCACATAAATTCACTTTTCACTTGCTTATACATTTTTGTCTGTGTTTCCATGTTGCTTGCAGTATGGGCAACTAGGATAACCAGCTACTATAGGACAACTATTTACCGCGGTGATATAAGCGCTTTAGTGTATTCTCAGAGAAACTCCCTGAGGATGGCCCAAAAGGCCCGAAACATGTAGGACTGAATGAGCATAAAATAGAGAGCATTAAAGCTTAATGTGCATTTGTTGGTGTTTTCCATTGTTTTTATGATTTAATATACAGAGATGAAACCCATTAAATCTGGTTTTATAATATCTAAGCATGTGTGAGTTTGGTTTTCTTTTGACACAAGTGTAGTACTGATACAAAAGCACTCAGGTTCAGAGTATGACATCGACCAAATAATTGTAGATTTTCCCGGTGTCTTGAAAACCAGATTTCTTACTTCCATGCAAAAGTATGAAATACAAATATTTGGATAAAAATAAACGTGTAACTCCGTGAAGCACAGCGGCTGATAATTTTCTGGTGGTCTACAAATGTCCTTCCATCTATGGTTCAAAATATCACTACCTTTTCTGCAACACCTCGCCTCTGGACCCTGTCGAGAACCAGATGAGGCGGTCCACATTGTCACAGCTATCAGATTAAATTTAAAATTATTCTCCAAACTCTGCCGAAGACACACAACGTGGTACACGTTTTTCATTATTTTACGGGCGTGAGCACGGCGAAACCCCTGAAATATTCTACACCAGCTCACTTTTACAAGTACGTTCGCAGCCTCGTAATTTGAAAACACCGTATTTAATACAGCAATTTAAGAAAAAATACCGTAGACGAATGTTAATAATGCATCATGACATCTAAATGAAATTAGAGGATTAATGTATGAATGTGACAAATTAACTTTAGTTGAAACTATAGTTCTTTGGCTTTTTTAATAATGTTAATATAGATTCAAAGAAGAGCAAGGTCATTTTGATGCTGTGAAAATAACAACGTATGCTGATGCAGTAGTCAAATAAAAAATTGTACTTTTTTCCAGATCTAAAAAAAGGTAAATTATTTTCTTATTCGTAATTTACAGTAACAGCCTCGGAATTTAAGTTTATCATTTCCTTCCGTATTATCATATTAACTTGTTTTCAGTTTGCACACTGCATGCTTAACCAGGGGCATAATAAGGAAATATTCATTTAGAGAATCAAACCGTGGACCTCAAGAATACAGATAATTATTTTATCACATTCGCTGCTTCAGCGAAAGTGAAAAGTGAAATTTTAGTGCTAAAATTCCTTCTTAAGAATAATAAAATAACACTTTCCTTACTCACATACTTACTAAGACAGCGTAAAATAGGGTTTTCTCCCTGTCTGCGCACAGACTGAATTCGATGAGCTTTAGGCTTGATTGTTTTTAACATATTTCTTACGCATAAGAAGCTCTGTAAATTAGCTACATAATCAGCCGATCAAATATCAAGCTAACGTAGGCAGAAAGCTTTCAACCGGATGCTAAAAATTTCACTCCTCTTCTCATGTCATTACTTCCTTGGATCATATTTGCGCCTGCAACACACTCTAAGGTAGACGATACCACATATCAATTTGCAAATGCAGTTACATGAAATCTGAGACAACTGGCTACATTCAACTTCCTTTTTTTTGGGGGTGGGGGGGTGGGAGAAGGCATGTTTCAATACAAGACGTCAGACGTACTCCTGATTCTTTATTTCGTGTTATGTGCTGCTGGAACTTGTAGCGAAATTGCAGTTTCATTGATGGCCTTGATCTGATTCACGAGTCTGCAAAGTCACTAAAAATAGTACTTCCTCCAATAAGGAAAATAAGTAATTCGGCATAACAAACTACGTTTCATCGAGATACCCCGCCCTTCACCCCGTAGACTCCATCTAGATCCCATAAAATTAAATATGCGTCATCGCTACTGTCTTCGTGATAATGCGTATTACAAAATCCGTATGTTCCTAAAACTGGATAATATTAAAGTTTCTTGGCTTGAACTCTGTTTTATGTCCAATAGCCAGGCATAAATTCTATATTTACAGAAACTCTTTCTTTGAAAATTAAAAAAGCCTACAAGATATTTCGTCTAAAATGATGTTCCTTTTTTTGCACTGTTCCCCTCACTTGCAGTCTTTCCTGTCTACACATTCGAATATTGCATGACACAAGCTACAGCCGACACCAGGCAAGTCACTGCGTGTCCACACGTTGCGCCTCTGTCGGCGGTGGCAGCATTAATTCTCGAGGAGACATCGCCAATACATTCACTCCTCTTTTTCAGTCTTTACTTTTCTGAAAGTTACGATCCGATGTTAAAAATTCTCAAAGTTAAGGCAGAGACATTACCGCTAAATTTAACTTTCTCTCTGCGGCACGACGTAACACTCACATACAGATGATTTCCTTCCTGTCCGCGTAAAACTGCATACGGACAAAGAAATCAACCCTATCAGCCTGGGGGAAAGCAATAGTCATCCCGAAACTGGACACCATTAACCTTTATCCTGTTAATGTGGAATATATGTTGAGCTGCTAATAATGCCAGCACCACTAATGTGTAATATTTGGTGACCTACATTTGGCAACGCTGAAAAGAGCCTCTTTGTCTCTCTCTCTCTCTCTCTGCACAATGTCTCAAAACTGAATCAATCGTGAAAGATGTCCTATGTCATATCTGTGTGCACACCCTTACTCGGCTACCAACACAGATATGACATAGGACGTCTTTCACGATGGATTCAGTGTTGAGACATTGTGCAGAGAGAGAGAGAGAGAGACAAAGAGGCTCCTTTCAGCGTTGCCAAATGTAGGTCACCAAATATTACACATTAGTGGTGCTAGCATTATTAGCAGCTCACCATATATTCCACATTAGCAGGATAAAGGTTAACTTGTAGACGTACAGTCTATTTTGTTTGTAAGATAATGGAGCGAGTAGTAGTCGATCGACTCTTGGACAGTAGAAACATTCAATCGAGTGTTCATTGTGCCATTCGACCATACAGGTCTGCTATAGACCACCTTGTGAGCTGGAAACACCATATCCAAAGTACTGTCCTCATTTACCAAAAATTTATCTCAGTCTTCAATGTGAAGGCACACGTGGCACCATATTTGGACACGGTATCTTGAGAATCCTGCACCCTTGAAATGCCAGGGTTCTGCCATTATCGCTACTTTTTCACGATTGTTATTTCCGTTTCCGTCTCAGCAATGTCATACCAGTTTTCATCTACACGAAAATGGGGCGCTGCAAGGATTGAATTTACGTGTTACAGTGCTAGAAATTGCCATTAATCGGATGCCTAACGCTCTTGGTCGTTCTGTCTCAACGTCGCTGCACGTTGACGTCGTTAACTACTATCGAGTCTCTGCAGTGAATCCGATCTGCGTGAGGCTGAGGAATGGGACTCGGGCACAAGAGCACGTGAGCCTGCCTGGCAGTGAGGCTACCGGTGCAACTAGCAAGGCAGTTGCTACAGTGTATGGTGGTCTGTCGTCTGAACAGAATCTAGTTAGTCCACAGTAGTCACCACGATGAGACCAAATACCAGAGACTATAGCCAGGGCTCTCGACCACACAGTATCAGAAGTATTTCACAACAGATATTTGGACACAGAATTATATTTTATAATTTTTATGTACTTCATCCTTAAAAATCTTATCTACATATTCTTTTATGACATACGATTTTTAAATCTACATATATAACGGATACAAACTGCAACATATGTATAATTACCATTCTGTGACTTGCTACAAGCTGCTTATTGTCTACAGTTATTAAATTCCTGATGATGGCTGGATAACTCAGCCGAAACACGTTGGAGGTTGTGTAAATAATGTGCGGTAGTTGGTGACAAACCAAAACTTACCTAAAATAGGTAGGGATTTTCGCGCCCATGGATCAGAAACTTCGGGTCTCATAAAATACGAGAAATTTATTGATAGATTGGCAGATTACCATCTTCTCAAGAAATATTCTGTTCCACAGCTTCAGACAGGCATTATAATAACTCACTGACTCTGCTCCACCGTGTGAGATAGGCAGTATAAATACCTAGTACTGTACTTCTGCTCCATGGTGTGAGATAGGCAGGATAATAACTCATTACTTCTCTTTCATAGTGTCAGGCAGTATAAGTCAGTATTCCTGTTCCACATTATCAGGAAGTATAATTCAGCACTCCTGTTCCACAGTGTCAGGCAGGATAACTCAGTACTCTGTTCCACAGTGTCGGGCAGTAGACCTATAATGATTCAGTACTTCTGCTCACAGTGTCAGGCTGTATGATAAACCATTAATTCAGTTCCACAATGACAGAGAAGCTGCATAATAATTCACGAATTCTGCTGTAACAGAATTACTGATAATTTAGAAAAGGTATATTGTTCTTGGCGCAGATCCCGGTGGTGTGTCGTCTAAGGCGTATGTCTGCGTCCGCTTGGTTGTTGGGATCGCGGGTTCGAATCCTGCTGAGGGCATGGATTTTCGTCTCTTGTGTTTGTTGTGTTTTGTGCAGGTATGGGCCTCTGCGACGGGCTCATCACTCGTTCAGGGGAGGTCTACCATGTGTGTGTCTAATTGTGTGTGATCTGTAAACCTCAAAACGAAGTGGCTTAGGCCCGACTTGGCTTTAGCTCCACAAAAAATGTCACAACAAAATTTCGGTAGTACTTCGTCATATCCAACATTGATTTCCTTTCCGTTTTAACCTGACATTAAACTCATCCATTACATTGAAAGTCTAAATAAATTAGTAAAGGTAACTCGACGGTATTTCATTACTTTATTATTAAAAATTTACAACACAATATTCAGTGTTACTCTGTATAGAGATTTGATTATTTTCCCGTTTGGAGATCACATAAACATCTTTTTTGTCACCTGATCCTGAACAACCAACAGACAGCTGTCTGTATGACAAAAATGGACTACGTAAACTTTGTCCAACAATTTGGCACTATTCCCCTTGGTAATTATTCATAATTATTGCAAAAGAATTCTAATTGGAAGTTTATTTGTTTTAAATGCGAATGGATATTCCAATGGTATTACAGATATTGTTGGAATGAATATAGTGTCTCCTCTCACGACGCCAGAAATTAATGCAGCCTCTATAAACAATGCAGGCATTGCACTGTACACATAACGTAACACTGAGGTGCGGTCGCGTAACCATTTTTGCCGTGGAAAATCATTAACTACTTCATATTATGAGTGTGTGTCTGTAGCCTTAGTTATTCAACACAAAAAGCGCGTGCGACGTATTATATTCTCATTTGTGGCCTACCTGACTCGACCATAGGCTACTTTTTCACGTTATCTCATAAACGAAACCATTTTCGATAAAAGAAATTGGACTGAACATGAAATGTGTTTTGATTTTTCTCTGCAACTTTGTCTGTCATATTTCTCATTTTAAGAAGAATTCAGCAAAGTATTATCATAAAGGTACATACGTATTCATGTAAAGTACTCGTTATTCTTGTAATATGTTAATGAAACTTGAATTTTCTCGACAAATTTTCGAAAAATAATCAAATACTAAATTTCATGAAAATCTGTCCAGTGGGAGGCAGAATCGTTCCATGCGGACAAACAACCAGACATGACGAAGCTAATAGCTGCTTTTCGCAATATTGCGAAAGCGCCTAAAAATTATACAGCCACTTTGCCCTCAATTTTGTGGCATTACAAAGCGTCGATGAATTCAGTTCCTTTGAACATAATGTTACTGCACCAATTTTACTTTTTAAAGTGTGTCGTGCAAACCCCGCTGTTTCCAAAGAATTTAATAATTCAGTAGGATAATTTATTGCCTCATCAGCATCCATTAATGTACTTACCGATTTGTATTCTCTTCTAACCTCGGGCATTTAAGGGTAAATTTTGTATTTACTTCGTCTAAAGCATCATTTCTTCGTGTTAAAATTGTTCAATCACTCAATAATGTTGAATCCATATAATGATTGATAATGTTTGGAAGTATCAAGTATTGTAGATAGCCTAAGTTTTCTACGTCTCTGATGTTTTCTGACGGTTTAAACTCTTCCAAATCTTTATATATTTTACTGTTGCCTAACTTTAAGAAATGTCTTAAGAATTTAACGATATAAGTGTTATTTTCTACTTACACCCACATATCTGTAATCAGACAGATTCTCTGAACTTCAGTTAATATATGCGATTACTTAATGCAAGACTGAAATTCATCTGCTTTATTTCGTAGTAGGATCACATGAAGGCTCCGTCGAAAGTCGCCAGCTGATGCTATCGTGACCCCTCCAATATTTGAAGCACATCTCCGCTGATTTTGCAGCGTAAGGTCTGAAGCTTCCAAAGCTGCCTTATGCGAATGAGTAGACCAATCTAAAACAATAATCTTGAATTATTTTAAGATTTTGTCCCTGACTGAAACTCTACCAATACTGCAGCCTGTTTGCTCAGTATATTTCACATTTAAGGGTATCTTAGATGCAGCATCAGCAGTTCTAAATGCTTCCAAGAGAGTTGAAGCAATATCGGATGAAGCAAAAACAATAGCAACAATTTTTTACTTACTTTATTTAGCCCGTGCTAGATAAATAAGAAATATCTTCCTGTCCCACACGCAATTTTAATGAAAAATATGCCACTTCATTACCAACAACAGACTTAAGTAATTTCTTGTAAAATACTTCTTTCATCTAATATTAGATTTGGTTCATTTTCCTCAGTGATTTTTCAAACCTTTCTCCCTTATAGGCCACTTCTCTCACATGTTCGTTGACAATTAAATAACTGTTACTTCTTTGTGTTTCTTGGAGATCCAACATTATTAAATTAGAAAACCCCACAGTTAAAACGTGACCTGCCATCATTATAAGCTCCCTGTTAAGTATATTATAATTAGGCCTACACGTGATTGGAATATATGAATTACTTATGCTAGATTCGTGCAAAATGTTTTCGGATAGATGTGGTTTTTATCCATTCCATAGACGAGAAAAACTTGGGAAAGACTATCGTTGTGTGATTATAATCGTTTACTTTATCATTTGCATTCATGTACTGAGGAAGATCACGAAATTCCGCAGCCAGGATAAGAGGTGTATTAGACGATGTTCCAACCGGAATAAGACTGCAAAGCCTTACTACTACAGCAACATGCTCTGCGTTTCGTCATCACATTGCATGTAAAATCCTTTCGTACAACATATTAGTAACTGCACCTGTAACGCCAGTAACTTTGCAGAAAGTACGGTGTATCAGGTTCCATTGGCGTTTGCTAATCATTAAGAAAAGGAACCGCGACAGCGCATCCGGCAAAGTGACTATGACACATGTTTCGATTTTCGGAAGGGGCAAGAGTTTCTCTTCTCCAAAATTTCCAGGTCAGTTCTAAGCCCATTCACCTTCCTTTTCAATGGGTAGTGATGGCTGTTTCCCCAAGAATAAAGCGGCTGAGATGTGAAGCTGACTACTCACACCCATCTAGTTCCGAGGTTAGGAATGCGTAGGCCTATACCTGTACTCCCCCTGTATGCCTTCATGGCATGCACAGGGATAAGGTTACCTTGACTTTTTAATCAAAACAATGTCTATGACTGTCGGAGATGACATCCGAGAAGCTGCCCTAAGGAGCACCTCCCTCGTCAAAAGGCAGTGTGAGTCCTGTCAGCCTTCATTTTTGGGTTGTTACACGTTGCATTATATCAAATACTAACAGACAAGTCTCTTACAGAAAACAGCTTTACATTCCTGGAAGATGGTATTTCCAACATAAAGGCTACCCCTATTTATCTGCTGTCTACAAAACTTGTAACTGAAATTTTTATTTCGCTTGAAGAGCTTATGATGCACACACTCCTTGAGCGAAATATAGACATACAAACAGGCAGTACAAGTTACCTTAATCTGTGTAACGTATGTTCACGGTGCAGTTTGGTATCTAGGTCAGGGCGGCACGAGTGTAGTTGTCAGTCTCTGGAAAGCAGACAAGTTCACGTACTACAAGTCTGCAACAAGAACTTATCAGTGGCTCTAACAAGAATTAGCAAAGAGGCTAAAGTCCACAAGGACTGTAATGCCAGAAGAAGAAGAAGAAGAAGAAGAAGAAGAAGAAGAAGCAGAAGAAGACGAAGAAGAATCTAGCACATGTCGACAAAGAATGTGATCATCAGAGTAGGGCAGTTTCATTTGCTGCAGTAAATGCAAACATCGGTTATTCTGACGTTAAAGTACACAAATACATATGGGACAGAGGTTCTAGCAGCATTGTTGTTGCAGATTCAAGACGTAATTGGACATAACACCATATAAATTATCTAACCGAATTGATTGAACTGGTGCATTGACTTGCATAATCAGTGCTTGGAGAAATTATTAAATGTCCTTAAGCTTGCTTTGCAATTTCTGTTTCTCGATAAATACCCGAACATGTAAGACGTTCTTTTACACAATAATATGCTTGAATACTTGAAATAAAAAAGTCACTAAAAGCTGAATAATGTTAATCCTTACATGCGGAGGACGAGTTAATATGGCCTGCATAGTGACTAGACTGTTGGCTGGAAAATCAGGAACTGGACTACCCTCAGGCCCGAACGTTCTCAAAAACGTCCAGAGGAGTTCTGGAGTCCACCCAGCCTCTTACTCAATAGATACTAGGGGTTCTCTGCTGGACAAAAAACGAAACGGGTGTAAAGCTTACTCCTCCGCTCGATCTAGTGCCGAGATTAAGACTGAGTGGAGCTTTACCTATTCCACACCTGCACGCGCAGTGACTGTTTTACTTTCGCATGTACATGTGCAGCTCGATGTACTAAGTGCGAACTTGTCATTTCCGTAGGGTACGGGATTGAATACCTTCTTTGGGTCTTTATAATATTCAAGGTATTAAGGATTTTGTATTATTGAAAGTGCTCACGACCAAGTGATTTTTTGTACACAAGTTCTCAAAAATTTTGGGTAAATGACTGTTACACAATTGAGTAATGCCTGTTTTGTTACACATTCTATTTCAGCAAAAACGAATAAACATAAAGAACGATACTGCCTTCTAGTATGTAAAATCATGTAATCTGTTACAAAGTGGCGTTTCGGAGGAAGCTGCTACCTCCATCTTCGAAACAGAGTATGCCACAATATTCTTCATGTCTACGCTGTGATAACCTAGATATTACACGGATAAACATTGTTTAAGTAGGAAATGTAAAACTCAGTAGCATATTTGAAGAAAAAAATAATAAGAATATAAGCAAGAAATATCAGTCTTCTTCCTATACACAGGATCCGTGCGCTTGGAACAAGTAAGCAGAATTTACTGCTCTGTGGTCATGATGGGTGAATGTCTATTAACCACAAATTTTAAATTAGTATAACACACTTTTAAAGCAAGTAACATATCATTTATAAGTTAATCCGTAGTACCTTTAAAAATAATAAATTAAAAATACGACTGCTATAATCGTGTTCATTTCAATGTCCCTTCAACTTTGAACTAGTTTCGCAGTGAAATGTAAAACCAGTACTAGTGGCTGGTAATCACAACCCCCGTGTATGCTTTCACTGCCCTATGTAACTTGTATATGGGTTCCTCTGAACGTTAATTCACTAGTCCCAGATTCGAACTCCGTCCTGATCTCCCCCTTTGGAAAATGAGAATGGAAATATATACTAGAAGAGGTTACCAATTTTTTGAGTACGCCTTTCCGGAAGACTATATTGTGAGGTACTCTGACCACAAAGGCATAAAAGATATCACTGATACTAGCGACTTTTAATTTAACTTCTTTTTATATTGTGTGATAGAAATATTATAGCTTAAACACCCCCTAATTATCTCAATTGAACATACATCCGTCTTTAAGCAGACAAATAGGATGCAACAAGTTGTAATTACAGACCCAGGCAAAATCCACGTGACCTACAGATAAATATACAAAACTAGAGGACTGCAAACAGTGGAATTATGCATGCAACAAATAGTTACTTTCATACAGTGTGTTCCCTTTCCTTTACATATCGTGTTTAGCATTGCCGTTAAATTCATGAGCAGGTTTTCTTGGAATAAAGAGACAGATAGTAATACAGTGTTCCATTAAAACTAACGTAAGACTTTTTCCTAATCAAGCCCATAAGGCAAATTCCCTCTTGAGGAGATGATGGTCGTCCAGTTGGCCACTATGTCCCAACTTTTGTGAAACGAGAAGACGTGTCGCAGCACTCACAAAAGTCTACCAGTGGAACTCATCCTAAAATACCTGAATCTGATCCACATTCTCATGTCTTATTTCCATAAGATCCGTTTCATATCACTCTCCAATCTGTGGCCACAAATGTTAACCTGAGAAGATACTGTTGTGTGATTTTGTAAATGTAAGTTACCGTATATGGATACCCAGTAACATAAATATACAACAAAGAAAATAATTGTGTATTTAGAGCTCAACGGCAGAATACAGAGCAAAATCAAAAAGGAGATAAGAAAGCCTCTGAAAATGGGGCAAAATTGAAGTACTTGGGAATGACACTAACAAGTCAGCTGAGGATCTATTACCTTCTTAAAAATGATTCTTCTCCATGGAGTTCGTTGTTTGGTTATTTCGTTAATTATTTAATTAAGTGGTTGGGTAGTAGGTTACTTATAAATGGCAACGTATTATCAGTGAAAGTGGGTCCGTATAGCTTCCAAAATATGTATTTAGTTTGTTACTGACGTAGCATTCTTACAGTTTCATGTATTCTGGCGCTTATTATTCATCCGTCTCTACAACAACAATGAATCTAGTACGGTAATTCGAGGAAAGACGCAACACTCTTTCAGTTCACTGTAACTCAAGCCGAAAATGGTCAAAACGGCTGAAAATTCAAAGATACTATATTTAAGGCTTCAACTTTACTATATTTGTGCAAAATGTCTGCAGCAGTGAAAGTCTGAGATACAGGACGATGCAAAAATGTTATCTCTGCGCCGTCTCTCCCGGACATGCCGGTAGAGACGTCACTTTTTGGCAGGGAGAGATGCCACTCTATATAGAGAGATGCCGCTTTTTGAAAATAACCTGTGAATTCAAGAAGCAAGGTGAGTAAATAAAAACTGTTGAACTTTGTTCAAAGTAAAGAAGCAATATCAACATTAAAATAGAAAATATACCACAAGTACACGACATCTGAACCCAATAAACTTAAGAGTCTAAGTTGTAGTGAAAGAAATAATCTACATCCTCTTCTGCATCTTGCTGTTTTTCTCTCTTAGTAACTTTCTACCGCAGTCGACGTATTTGTCTTTGTACGGAGAACAGAACTCGTGCAGCTAGTTTCTGCAACTCACACCTTCGATCCAGTCATCTTCCTTAGTTGTTTGCAAGTAGTTTTCCGAGCACGTATAGCATTTCGTGTCAGAAAGTTCGGGTGTCTCTTGATTACGAATATCTTTTCTAATGAGTTACTTTTCTGCATTTTCTGAACTTGTAGGCCTGAAATATTGGGACCCTTTACACTTTCGATTTTCCTCTGCTTTTTATTTCCTTCTTGATTCCTTCGCTTTTCGTCGGTACTATTATCTTCTTCAGTGGGGAAAAAGCGTTGCTATTCTGAAATTCAGTATCTCCTTGATATTTTCCGTACTGGACTGAACTTCCAAAGCCTGGAAGAAGTAACTTCTTCAGGGGAACTGTCAGAAGACAGTGTAGCATTCAGAGCACTCAATGAAGGTCCTGCTGAGATAGGTAACACATTTACAGAGTTGGTTCCTGAAGTACAGGGTGCACAAATCGGAGCCATATTTGGAGGCGATGTTTCCATAAACGTTACCGTTTCGCTGTTATCAGAAATGGAGGAGAAATATTCAGGCCCTCTGTGGCTGTTCAAAGGATAATTATCCGTTGACTCAAAAGCACTTACATCTAAACCCACGGACGCACCTTATTCCAAGCAAACCCGATGAAGCGCACCATGCGGTATGGAGTGACTTCCCTTTGTGGGTCCTGCTCCATCTGAGCTGCGGCTTAGTTTTTAAATGACTGTTTAAAGGCCCAAAAAAGCACTTATCCAAAGGCAGTGACATATGAGCACAATAACTCGGTAGACAAATGATGGTGATGTTCTTTTCAACAGCAGTCTGAAGCAGAAAAGGGGAGCTGCTATTAGATCTGTGGCCATCTAAAATTAGAAAAATCTTCCTTGAAGGTTTGTGTTTGAGGAAATATTCAAACTCAACTACATCATCTGCAGGTCTCTTCATATTCTTCGAGAAATAGTCATGATTGTTTGGAATAGGAACAAGGGCTTCGCTTTCTTAATCTCGGCACTAGACGTGGGTGAGCTGTGAGCCTCACATTCCGGTCGCTTAACCTACGGGGAAGGAAGCGCCCACTAACCTTGAATAAGAGGCTGGGTGTGTGACAGAACCGGTACGGAAGCTTTGAAGAGTAGAAGAAACTCTTGTTTCTGCTAGAAATTGAACCACTGTTCTGCAGTGTTTCAGCCCGCAGCTCAATCCTTATACCAACTACAAGCTTCCGGCTTCGTCTAATTTGCTGTTAGTTGACTTAGAGGATCGATATCCGACTGAAGAATGAAACATCCTGTGTTCTACTCGTTCATAAGGTTTGTGGCCGATAGCATCATAATCACCATTGAAAGAACAGGTTATCGCCTTATTCGTATATGTGGAGATATTCCTTTTAATAGCAGTGCTTTTTAACTGCATGAGTTCTTAATGAGCCATTAGCGAAAGAAAAATTACCTGTGTTCTTTTAGGCTAATGTGTACATCAGCACTGGCACTAAACTTCAGCAGCTTCCACTTCCGAAGAACATGTATGTATTTTTCAAAAGTGATACTTTAACATTTTGCACCCCTTTGGATATCTGAATATGTCGTAAAATGATTCTTATTTTCTCGGAATTGGAACAAAGCGGAATTCTTGTCTTAAATCACCACTGAGAACTTTGCCACTCATATTTTGATCACACTACTTATTATCACATAATATAGAATAGAGTAGGTTACTCAATTCCCGTACAGCTTCCACATCTGGAATCCTGTAAGATTTCTGCAATTTGTATTTAAACTTGGCTAGAATAATTTTCTTCAGATATATGATGCCTTGCAGCATTTTACATGTGCATGAGTCTGAGCTTCCACACATTCGGGTGATGGGTGTTTCATCCTCCAGACTGTCTGAATAAAATGAAGATAAGTAGAATGTATTAGGTCTTTACTTCACTATCAAGTTTTACATGTTGTAACCCTCAAAAATACGGAAAAATATGTAGTCTTTCTGAAGTGACTTCACTTTGTAGAAGCGGAGGTTTACGTCTGTTTGAGGTTAGCGGCGTATTGGCGCGCTATTATTTGGCGGAAAATTTGATTTTACATTAAAACTTTGTTCCCGGACCCTTATTTGACCCTAATTCCGGAAATGTTTGTATGTGTATATATATATCACATCCTTATTAATTCTTGAATTTGTTAACACAATAATGTGGAAATTAAGGTATGGAAGCCATTGTGTAATTTAGCATAAAGTAGTTTTAAAATAACGAGTCTTGAATCTTGTTATAGGCAAAAGAAACGTCTCGGAGGCGCTCAGATCATCCCCAAATAAAATATTCAGAAAGTGGAATGATGACGGCTTAAAGGAAGCAATATGATGCTCCAGAATATAGCTTCCCGTATTACCTGCAGCAGAAAGATTTGGCACCCTGTATCTACTCACTCCTTCAAAGGCTTGCCACTAATGCGAAGTCCTGAAAGCGTGAAGCCGAAAAAAAAAACAGTTCTCAGAGCACGAAGAGAAATAAGTAGCTTTATTCTTGTTGAGTGCATCGAGGAAATGCTTTTGTGTGAGACATACAGATGTCAGACGTGCGGCTTTTCAGTAGGCATAGAGGTAGGAGTATGAACGCCATTTTAACAGAGAAATCAAACGTTCTGCAGGAACAAGGATTTTTGAGGAGAAGCACGAAACTTGTTATCAAGACACCTGTGTTGTTATGTCAAAGTAGGGCGAAAAGTTTGGAAAGGAAAATTTTTCCTGAATATTTTACATTACTACAAATATTTTTCGAAGAAAACGGCCTTGTAAACAAACACTAAAAAATCTACAGCGTGTTTAAAAGTAGGTCACCCATCAGTACACATAAATAAATGTAATAGAATGAAGGAGACAAAAGATTCTGCGACTGTGAACAAAAAGAGAGAGGGGAAATGTAATTTCAATTGCATGTTGTAGCGTAAGAGGCAGTTACTTTCTTCAATTTTTATGTACAATTTTATGCGAAACAACGAAGAGTTTGGAAATGGCCGTCGACAAATATTCATTTTTATGATGACGGAGAGTGGATATATTAAAAGAGAATTGTGTTTGCTGTGGCTCGAAAAATTTCCGAAGCGGAATCTTTGGACTGTATATGTATTTGTGTAACTTACAAGATACGGTTTCGAGAAATTTGTGAGGTATCAGATGGAATACTTGAACTTCTCTGTGGTAAACGTGTGGCAAGGAATTCATCATGTAATAGACCTGGTAAATGTGGAAAGTGTTGGTAGCTTATAATTTTGAGCAAGTGGAGTTTTAAAAATTCTAGAAATGGCTAGTCCAACAACAGGGCCGATTCTTCGTATGTTCGGCTTTGGTACTTAATTTTCCTAATACGAGACATTTGCACTGTACAAGGAGACATAAAACACGAGCATAATATACTTAAAGAAACGCAAAATTATAGCTTTAAATCAGGGGTGTACGACCTATCTTGGCAAAAGACCACAACTATTATTGTGGGCTTACGAGTAAAAATCACAATAAGCGGCATACCCAATCTATTAAATAAATTATTGTGTAAGTTTCTATAGTAGTTGCATGTAATTTACAGATGTGCCCAAGGCCCGCATAAAGCAAAGTGGATGGCCGCTGGTTGGACAATCCTGCTTTAAATAATTATGCTACTAACATGCAAGTATACAACACGGTTCTGCATTTGCCATTTTGTTGGAAGTATTACGTTACAGGTGGAACACCAAAAGCACTTTGAAACTTCCTGAGAACCCTAAGTGCGACTGACGACTTACCGAAGTTCCGCCAAATGTAATTAATGGAAACTCTGTCATTGCTTTCATAGTGCAGGTAAAGATGTGCCTTTGTGCACCATGAAGGCTTATGTAGCAGTGAAGGTATAGCTCCACTAATTCTCACCTCGGCATAGATGGCAGTGAATGATCAGATTCACACTCCGACCCTTTGACCCACTTAATAGTATACTAGGCGTGTCCTAGAGCTGCTATGGATGATTTGGAGCACAGAAGAAAGACTTGCTCCTGCCGGGAATCGAATCACTATTTGTAGGGCTTCCAATCTCTAGCTTAGTCACTATAGAGTCCACGGACGAACCATTCTTTGCATAGCAGATTCAAGAATTGCATTTGTAGGAATTGAAAAGCCAAATAACTTATGAATAATTTACCGCTCTCTGGCCTCTGTTTTTGCTGCTCATTCTATTGCGAAAGCATTTCCCGCGAAAAGTGTGCAGTACGCTGAGTGAATAATTGTACGATATTGCGTTTGGGTTGCAGCTTAGTATTTCAAGCAGGCTTTCGTAATGTTTTATCTCTAAATGATTCTTCAGTGCTTTTGCTTCAGATAAGATCAACAAGTGATGAGGCACTGGCGGAAATCTCATGGTAACATGGTAACTGGTTACCTGTTAAAATTAAACGGGAATTATGTTGACGTTTCGGCTCCTGAAACTTACAGCGGTAGAAATGATTGCCAGTAACTTGCTTGGGGTTTAAGAAGAAGGATCGAAATGTCACTGACCTGCTTTAAGGCAGTGAGTATGTTGTCATGCAACATGCATTCCTTCAGTTCGTCTTTGAATCTTGCCTAAGCAAATAAGCCTATTATAGTAACCGGATGGAGCGGAGACAGCTCAGTCAGTGTAGTGACCAAGCTACGAGCAAGGTGATCGAGGACTCGTGCTACATACCCGGCAGAGACAAGAAATCTTCCTACACTCCAAAGCTTCCAGACAGCTGTAGTCCCCAGGCAGCTTTTCCCCGGGAATAATATGGCCGAAGCGTGAAACTGAATGCATCTCTATCGAATGCCAAGGTTTAGAAAACGAGAAGCTATACCTCCACTTCCATATATACATTATTTTATTGTGTTTAATTACACGCTGGAACATCTTTTATTTTGCTGTGGCAGCAGGAAGTCGAATGTCCAGCAGTAGACTGTGCTTTGAAAGGAAACGCTTGGCAATTATCCCGCTATTCAGTTACGGAAAGCAGTAGCTTTCGTAACAAACATCTCCACCACATAGGCGTTCTGCTCGGTATCCTCATTCACGCTATGCACAAAAGTTACGAAACACGTGCGGGAAGCAACCATGTTGCAACCCTGTCTGCCTCTTCCGCGTGGATTGCGCCATAATTCCATTGTCTGGAACTAGCAGTGGTAGAATTCCGTATGTGGTTTGTTTACTCACAATGTCAGAAGCAAATATTTACGGAACAATGTGTACATATAAAAGTGCACTTGTTTCGAAAAAAATAGCATTTCAGATCTTTAAATAACTTCACCTTCAACGACAAAATACTAACTACAAGTCACATGATATTATTCACGTCACCGTGATGGAAGAAATACTCTGAAACAAAAGACTTCACTCACTCTGCATTGAATCTGTAGGCTTATTCTGTCAAAACAGGTGTAATTGGCAATAGAATAATTTCGCAAATTTTCTAATTATCATCTAAAAACTTTTTTTGCGATATCAGCGGTATGTTAGCTAGGTCAGATACCTCCGTCGGCGAATCTATTCCCAAGCTTCAACTACGCGAAGTCAGAGAATTTAACGAGTATGCCTATATTGTGATACATTGTATATTTGTCTCAGAAATCTAGTTGGTACCTATTATTTTAACGCTAGTGTTACTTAATTCGAATCATTGCTGTGAACCGGCTTTTCTCTTTTCTTGCATTTTAGTGGATTTCTAAGTCCCCTGAAAAGAATGTCGGTTTTGTGTCTTCAAGACCACGTCTTTTGGTATCGCGATGTATTGCAGTCCAGTAACCAATGTACGTACATCCCTTAATCATTTCGACAATTGGCTTCACTATCCACAAGACTAATTTTATTCTCATTTTATTGAAGAGGTTCTTCAGTTTCTCACTAGATAATGTTTAACATTTTCACGTAGGTAAAGGTTTAGACTGCAGCCTGGGACTGACAGTACCTTGACCATCGACAGGACAATCTAAGTTTGTCGCTAGGTGTCATTAAAACGTAGGACGGGCATCTATACCTGAGCCCTATATATAAATGTCCATCCGAAACAGACGTTACAAATGTAATACATTTTTTGATATGAAAGAATAAGTACGAATTTTATTTTTCTCTGAGACTGTAATGGTCAATAGAAAGGCAGACACATGGTTGAGGAAATACTGTGTCTCTTAGTACGTGTTTTCCAGTGTTCGGAAGGAAAGTGCTACCTTCATCTTCAAAGATTTTTCATAGACCTTGAACCCTTGCAGATGAGGGCACTATCGTCTTTTGCAAAGTCAGGAACCACTTAACCGTTGATGAAGAGGCGCATCCCAGCAGAACAGACCCTTTGATTACACGGCTGTTAAAACCTCAAAACTAGCAAAAACAAAGTTACCTTCCGCAACACTCAACAAACAATTTCGAAAAAAATGTAAGTAAGCGTGTGTAGGTACTTTAGCTAGTAGCCAGTGTCGAGCTCTTCAGTAAACAGTTGTCACAATGACGTGTAGAGCTCATACTTAAAGTAAACAGGGACGTCGTCAACAGCGCAACAGAAGCTGCAGATACTTGAATGTCAACTGTAAAGTGTCACTACTCAAACTATATTTCGCTTCAGGTATGTTACTGTTGCCACGTGACCTCCACGATAAAATAATATACAGGAAGTTATGTCATGCGACGCGGAGTGACACATTTTATAATAACCTTCCCGCCCTGCTTGAAAGGCATGATTCATGCCTTGCAGTGTCCTTGACGGTCATAGTCTCAGTATTTTATGCTATTATTTTTAGAACAAATGGGGACTAATTGTTATACTGTTTGCGAATTTCTTCCCAATAGCAATTTAAAATGAGGTCCTTTGTACATGATGTGCAGGTGCCACTGCGACGAAAAGTGATAAAATCTGCTCGGATATTTAGCCCTGTCAGTTCAGAAAATAACTCTGTTGTTTCGGAGATCATATGAGTCTCCATCATCAGGAAATCAAATAATGATTCGGGTTATCACCCCAAATGATTAGCCTATCACTGGTTTCTTGGGTGGCTGTGAAATGAATTTTATTTTCACTTTAGGCAAAGGCACTTCACAATTACCGTCATTAAAGAATACCAGTCGGCGAAAGATGAAACTGTGGGCTTGTAATTATTTTATATTTGGTATATCTAGAGCACGTTTTCGAAAGTGAGGCTATGTGAAATTTAAACGCTGTACAGCAAGCACTTTCAACAGTATTCTTTAACGTGTATCCCTAAAGTCGCAGTGTAATCGCCTACATAAAAGGCCAAACTTTCTTCAAGAAATCCAAAACAGGATCACCTTCTGCGGCATAGATTTACACCTCACGTGTCAGATATGTATAATTTACACTTCACTGTTTTAAACCATTAAAAATCTTACAAGTATATTTTCACTTTTGTTGTCATAACTGGCTTCAACTTGTCAGAAGTGCCTGCAAATTAGAATAAGTTTGACGCAGTGCTACTTCGATATTGGCCATAATTTTCAATAATCAAAAACAGAGGCAATGTATATAATGTAATATTTTCACGCTTTCGAGTAACCATTGCAACCGTGGAAAAGCAACAAGTATAACATATTCTGAGTGTTTCTCTGTAACCTTAGTTATCCAGCACGCAACCTATTGTCATCTGTGGCCTCTCCGGCTCTACTACACTTTTCCACATTATCTCATAAACAGCAGACTTCTCGGAAACAAGTCATTGAAAATAAAATATGTTTTGATTCTCTATACAAACTTGTGTAAAACATTTGTCATTCTATGAAGAATTCAGCGAGATATTATCGTAAATATACACAGGTCTTCATATAAAGTACTTGTTATTCTTGTCACATTATAATGAAAGTGGAATTTTCTTGACGGATTTTCGAAAAATACTCAAATATCAAATTTCATGAAAAACCGTCCAGTGGGAGCCGAGTTGTTCCACGCGGACGGACGGAAGGACAAACAGACAGACGTAACGAAGCTAATGGTCGCTTTCTGAAATTTTTCGAATGCGTCTAAAAATTGATTTTAATAATGTAACGAGACATGCCAGTAATTAGACTTCGAAATGTGCAGCATAGGCCCCATGTAGGTTATTGAGAAAGTGTATACATACACTACATTCTCCTAGCTTATACATGTGCATTTTCACACGTTATACAGAAAAGGCCTCTGCAAGGCATACTTTAGATCTGTAAACAATATAGCATACATTGTTTCCGAATCACAATTTTATCAGCTACCTTGATAATCGCGTGGCGATAAGTAATTGATAAAACAGTGGAGCGTGTAATTCATATTGCACACTTCTTGTTTGTGCTTAAACAACAACGGACTCTTAATACGTAGTTGCAACCAGTAAATACAACACGTTATTACTTGTATTTCTACGTCAAAATAACATTATCATTATAAGTTGCTAGTATATGTAATCAGTATGTTGAACGTAAATTCTTGAGACAAGATTAGATAAATGAAAAACATTAACATTGCAAAAATACTTCAGTATAATTGTCTGCCATATCAATATTCTTTCAACCATTATTTGTCAGATCAGAAGACAAAGTCAAGTCATCTGACTGACAGCAGAAATCAGATTCTTCTGACAGTGGGTGGGCTGTTTTAACTACTGTAATCTAGCTGACTAGTAGCATAAGGAACAAAGTACTTCTTGAGAAGCTGTCAGTCGATCTGTTGGTCATTCTTGTGTAGTATAAAGTAAAAAATATTTTAAGACGAACATAATTTTACAGTAAAAAGTACTCAAATCAACCTGTTATTATAAAAATAAAAATAGACTACAATACAGCCACTGCAATTTGTCAGGTCTCCAGTCATTAATATTCTCAAAGAAGATAATCATATTAAATAATAGGAGTCCGAAAATACACATTAGTTCAGTTAGTTATGAAACTCAGGCGTCTCTTAGGCACGGCATGCTAGCAGATAAACTTAAATGACAACGCATATTTAATCTGCAGGTATTAAACCAAACTAGATGGAAATGTAGCAAAGCAATAAATTTGTATTAAACGTAGGAAATAATTGTTTGTCCGAAGCCAGTGAGTGGCCTACATATATTAGCCCATGTAATAGAGACAAGAAGAAAGAAATTCGATTGCCTCCAGTGGCAGACGTATCTTTGTTTGCCACCCGTGTCGATATCGACACTGGGTTCCAAGCAGTCTCTAGTACAGTTTTACCGGACATGCTGTGTAACGTGATAAAAGGGACTGACTGACTGACTAACTAACTAAATGAATGAATGAGTAAATAAATAAATAAATAAATAAATAATAAATAAACTCCATGGAGCAGAGTCGTTCTTCAATAGCTAACTGATCCTCAGCTATCAGGAATTTCCTGCATTCTACGAACCCCGAAAATTTGTCACCGCATTCACAACAGCCCGCCCCCGTTATACCTATATCCTGAGACAGATAAGTCCAGTCCATGCCCCCTATCACACTTCTTGAAGTTTCATTTTAGTATTATGCTCCCACTTACTCCTTCCCTCGGTTTTCTCCACCGAAACCCTATGTACGCCTGTCCCTTCCCCATCCATGCTACCTTCCATACTCATTCCATTCTTCTTGACTTGATCCCCCGAATAGTATTTGGTAAGGAGTACAGATCCTACTCGTAAAGCTGTTCGTTATGCAGCCCTCTCCACTCCCCTGTTACTTTGTCCTTTTTAGGCCCAAATGGTTTCTTCAGCCCCTATTCTCGAACACCCTCTGTTTATATTCTTCCCTCCATGTGACAAACCAAGTCTGACACCCATATAAAACAACAGGCAGAACTACAGTTCTGTCTATCTTAATCTTTATGTTTTTGGATAGCAAGCTGGAAGATAAAAGGTTCTGCACCGAATGATAGCAAGAATGTCCTAAATTCCACCCGCTCTTAATTTCTCCATGAATGAAATTCTGAGGGATAACGGGATTGAATCATGGAACTGATCGTTCACAAATATTTAGTACCGAGTTGAGTTTAAGAACGAATGCAACTATTACCTCAGCCCTCTCCTACGTCTATGTCCGGTTCCTCAGGCAGCACAAGACCAATTAAATAAAACATCAGAACAGCATAATTTACATCAGTTAGCCAAAGCATAAATCGAGCTGTAATTGTAAAAAACTAGCAGTATCCTGCACAAAGCAGGCATACAAGTAATGCTAAACAAAGTTTCTCCGGTTCCTGATGGACCCGGACACTCATTAAGGACAAGAAAGCGCGACAGTGATGGAAGCGAGAATGTAGGCAGTGTTGAGTAAAAGAGAAATGAGAAATTGTCTCGTGACAAAAATTTTCTAAACAAATCACAAAAGACGACAGTCACAACGCCTGTAACAGATGACCGCCATCCAGTTCTCAAGTGGATTTTAATGAACCTGACGTAACTAGATTTATTACATGTCGCGAGTCTTTTAGCGACGACTGGATACAATGTAACTGCGTAACAAATGGGATAATGAAAACTGCGCAAAACGGAAGGAAAATCTCCTTTTTATGTATGTAATGCTTGCACATTTAAAAGCATAACTGCTGTTACATTTGAAAGAATATAGTGTCAAATACCGTATTAAACCTCCGCTAGAACGCATGGAACAGATGAGAAATCAATGCAGAAGTTCCATTCAAATACATGAAGGGAAGAGACTAAATGTAATATTTAGAATTTATGAAAGAACAACGTTAAATTGATCTTTAAGGACCAGGGTGTGAGGGTGTGGACTGAATTCATCAGCTTCGGGATAGAGTTCATTGAAGGGATCTTGTGAATACGGTTACAAAGTTCAGGGTACCATAAAAGGCAGAGAATTTCCAGAGTAGCTAAGATGCCAGTACTTACTGCAGGTGTACTCTGTGGTGAATGAATGGGTGAGCGAGAGTGAAAAAGGGTGAGATAATAGTGAATGGGTGTGGGAGACTGAGCGCGTTAGTAGGTCAGATATTTAGCACAAATCGCTATCAGGAAAATACATTATCTGACATGAGGCCTTAATAATATAAACAGTAATTGTAAAGTCATTTATTTTCTTTCCAAATGGGTACTTAAGTAACTTTTAGAGCATAAAGTCACGGTTTTCCGGAAAATGTTTTCGTTGCAGAGTTTGTTGTTGCAAAATTTGTCCAATTTTGCGAGAAAATACAACCATGCCCAAAGACAAGGTACATAGCAGCGTCTTTTGTGCGTGAAATAGAGCAAAATATGGAATCGCATAACTTCGCAATGAAGAGATTAAAGGCAATATGGTACATTCCAGAAGATACTGCCAACACGCCCTTGAAAGTAGATTACCTGCTATAGGAACTTTGTGTGTACCTTATTTTCTGGTTTGTTAGAACATTCAGACTAAGTACTATTTCAACTTGATGAATCCGAAAGCTTATTTTGTTCCCAAGTACTCCGAAGGTGCATTAAATACCAAGGTACTTTAACCGTACGATATGCTTGATACAAACGGTTTATCAGTTCATAAGCCAGTCGTTACGTATATTTGATTTCCACCTTTGTGTGTAAGGAAAAGGGCCCGTTTCCAATTACTTCACTTACAGTCACCCCGCAAAGGCAATAGTTACGTGAAATTTGATTTTTGTGCAAGTCGTAATTGACTATACCTATGGTCAACTACACGATATGAGGGAGTCCTGATGAAATCCAAAGTCCAGCACACTGGGACCTGATCGGCTGCAGCACGACTCAACACTGTTCTTCCACCACCTTCATCTCATTGCGCTTTCATTCGCGGAAGGAAATATTCAGCGTTTTAAAAAAGCTACTGTATAAAATATTTTATTATTTTAAATTGCGTACATTTAGATTAGAATAACTTGGAAGTGCTAAGTTTTGGAATGTCTGTAGTTGTTTAATACGTCATTCTGTGAATTAGGGGAAAAACTAAACACTGGTAATTTTCTTGTTAAGTGTTTCAGGTTAGTTTATTAATTCCGTGCCACAGTTCTTAGTGTTCCGAGTTGCTACATCATTTTCAGATTCGTAGTTGGCCAAACTAGAAATCAAAATCTGTTTGCTTCTTATATTTGGGTTTAAGCGGTATTTACGAAGGCTTAAGGCTTTTTACGCAGTATGATTGTCTGCACAAACTAAATTATTAAATTAGCAGTAACTCTGACTCTCGCACAAGGATGATGATGGCAATAAAGGTAATTAAGGGAACCATGTAATCCTAAAACGTCTTCTGGTCAAAGCCAAAAATTTCTTTCTCCTGAAAGAGAAAAAGCAAATTTGTGCCCTATTCACAAAGCAGAAGGATTTTCTTCTGGAGGATAATACATGCAGAATCCTGAGCTGCAAAGTAATTTTTATGTGGAGGTCATATCTGTTCTTCTTTCCATTTTCCTGGCTGTGATCTAGTATCAGAGCCTAAATGGAATTTAAGATCCTTAATACGGCTATTGTAACCGTTTGTTTATAAAATTTATCAACGAGAAACTCATAAATGCAGGAAAAATTCAAGCTGAGCGCCGCATGAGGAAAGCAATTTGAAACCCGAAGAGCATGCATGAGAATGTTACGAAAACAGACCTCAGATGAAAATAGTATAGGTGCATAATATACTGAGCTGGGTCACGAAATGGTGTAATAGCAAGCTTTGAGAACACTATAACACGCCTTCAAGTTACATGAAAAAAAAATTTTTAAAAACAAAACAACAATTAAATTTTTAAAGAGAAGTCCTGAATCTTGGAGTTACGAGATTCGATAGCAAATAATGCCCCTAAAGTACTACTATATTAACAATTTAAGTTGAGAAGGAATAACGCACGAACTGTAAAGTTTTATAAAACTGGAAGTATTGTGAATCAGGTGGTAGTGTACACGTAGCCTACATAGGTTATATCCTCTAAAGAAAAAGTGAAATATTCAAGAACCACCTTTTCCTTCCTCCAAAATATTCGAGGTTATTTTACATAAATCAAGTGCCGACGGCAGAACAACTTGTTACAAACGCACGGGGTGAAATACAAGATTTTTAGGTCCAAAAGGCATGGGAAGAGGAAAGTAGCTGGAGTTGATGTAGAGGAAATCATAAAGTAAGATCTGCCTCTCGCAGTTTAAGTACATTTCTGTTTCCCTTTTGGCTGAAGTAGTTGCATTAATATGAGGTCATTCCTGAAAATAATCAGCCGACCAATTTCTCAGCTACTTTAACATGTTCGCATCAAATGTTCTACACAACTGTGAGTTCTGCAGGAAATAAATCCAAACTTTGATTGGTTCGATGAAAAAATTGTTTTAAAAATAATCCTGGGAAATTTTAATATTTTTCGAACTATCAACTGTACTCCTCTACTCTTCTCCATTCTATTCTTTGAGTAATAATTTTCATTTTATCTGACTTGAGCAGCCTTCCTAATTTCGACTTTTCAATTGACATCGGTACCATAAAGCAATAAGTATCTCCTTGCTTTGTTATTTCACTCTTCTTGCACAGAATTTTAACCTCAGAATTAATTAAATGTCGGGTCGTATTGCTTCACTTAGCTGTGTTGTGGTAGCAAAGAGCTCTCTATACTAAATTAATGAGATTAAAAATAGTAATAACAATAAAAGACGATTAAACTCTAGTTTGTGTTTGATATATTGGACGGCAAGTATGATCAGTTTCTTTCCGTTAATGAGGAGTAAAAATGCGTGTATTCTACTTTGATCGTGTGTTAAATGCATGCCTTTGTAGCCCGTGGATTTTCAGCGACTGCGATCAAATTATAGAAGTTTGAGTATTTTTATTGTAATAATCAGTAAAAAACGCTCCGAATATCAGTAGTTTGGAAGCAGGCATGAAATAAATTTCAGATACTGGGATAGTGATACGCGTGGTAATATGTCTAAAATATACCCTTCTTCAACGCCTATCTTTCTGACCTGTGAAATTCGAATTGAAGTCGGCCAAAACTAAATTATTTAGACATTTGGAGGGCACGTTAATAACTTTCAAAGTTTATGGCCTTCTGTCATGTGACACCGTTATTTTGGTTTATACGTGTCAACATTATCGAAAAGCATTCTATTTTCATCTTCATGGTATAAGATTTTACTCTGTAAATCCATAGAGCAGGTTACTTTGAAACTTCGATAACTGTCTATCAAAATAGACAGTGTCATACTCCACGAGGCCATCAAAATTTTACTCAGCGTTCTGAAAACTTCCGAAAATAGACACCTTTTAATTTATGATATTCAGCTAAGGGAAGGATGGCAGTAATATGAGCTACAAGGTTTCGGTTCCCAGTTTATTTTTCAACTTCGTATGACAAGTTTTATTGTTTTTCAACTAGTCATGCTTCGTAAACAGGGAGCTTTTCCCATGTGGGGTTTTTATTAAATCTTGGAAATAATGCGCTTTTGATTGAAGTTGTTTGAAAAGATATATCAATTTATTAGAACGATTTAAAGCAATTCATGCTTACCGGTCGGAGAAGCCTTGAATTAACAAAGAAAACAGCGCTGTAACTAGCCCAGGTTCTGAAGTCCAGAACTTTAAGTTATGTAATCTAAATACATCACCTTCCAGCGTGAGAACTTCCAGCCGTTACCAAAATTCGTGAGTGTTGTTAATGACAGGAAATGACCAATTTCGTAACGGTAGTGGTACCGAAAGCTTAATTCTAGTTTCATGAAAATTTGTTTTGGTGAAAACGTATTAAGAAATAAATAAACATCTGGCTGCTCACGGATATTTTGTTATAATAATCCTGTCCATGCCGATCCCAGGGCTCTCGCGGTCTAAGGCGTGGATTTGCGGCCGCCTGCTTGCTGGAATTGCGGGTTCTAATTTTATCGGGGGCATGGATATCTGTCTCCTGTGAATGTTGTACGTTGTCAGGTAAAGGTCTTTGCGACGGGCTGATCACTCGTCCAGAGGCGCCGTACTGTGTCTAAATTAGTGTGATCGTGAAGCCTTGACAATGAGGAGGCCTTGGCCCACTAGGGGCTGTCGAGCCATTAAAAAAAAATCCTGTCTCTAATTACAGAGTTGAAGAAATGTAGGCGACACATATTTCGAACGGTCATTACGTTTCGTAGATCGAAAGGAAGACAGCATAGCCCGAAAATTCGCAAACTGATTGCAAAACTTCTATTGCAAACTATTTGGGGATAATCATAATAGACCTGGTAACGTTCAAAATTTTTAAAAGCAATGGCATTTAAAACGGGATACTCTGATTCATACAAATATACGAATTTGTATTACATCTAGTCCTCTGAAAGATATACGAAATGATCAAGGGCAAATGTACCTATATGGTTACCTACTGGATCATCAGATACCAGAACGGAATTAATTACGTTTCACAGACACCTAGTCTGCAGCTGTGTTACACTTTAAACCGCTTTACATACATAGGCCTATATTCTCGCTGTCAGGAAACAGAACACAGGGCATTTTTAACTCCCTGGACACCACAGAAACGGAGTTTAAGAAAACAAATGACGGTACATCAAAGACAGTGCCATGACATTACGTTAAGTGTCCTTATAATGGGATACACATACGCGTAACTGGGCCCAATCTTGCTTGTGAGGCAGACATACCAAGCAAAACACTCTCTCGAGTGAGAAGGGGATCAGTCGGCATGTATTTTTCCTTAGCGGTCGAATAATATGCAACAAAATATGGATAGAAAATTTTCAGGCAATTAATTTTTCTTACGTCCTGTTATATAATGATGTGCGTCATATAAGGAAGGTGAGAGGAGAAAACTTCCAGCACATTAAAGCTTTAGTTCATCCGATACTTGACCACCTTAATTCGCCTAATCACACCCGCCTTTTCGATGTAACAAAAAGGAGGGATTCGAAATTGTTTATGTGCACACACTTGAATTTAGCATCCAGGTAACATATTGTGCTCTATTTTTGTGGGCCCAATAATGTGGCCTGGAGAAGTATATTTATTATTATTCTACACCACACTTTTGCTAAATGTGTGTTGTGTTTTGGCTACAACATTGCCAAGGTTTGGTTTCTTTGCTCCTTGAATCCACATTTCTAGGCTAGGCTATAGGTTAGGAAGGTGACCTCCCGAAATGAACTTGAGTCTTGTCCGACCCAGAATTTTGCCCAGTTAGATCGGATAACTAAGAGCTTATTTACAAATTATAGATTTTCTGTTTCTTGTTGTAATGACATATTCTGCATTGGCTCTCATCTTACGCTTCCCTCGGCAGCACGGTTATAAACAGAAAGACTGCCGGCGTGGTTGTGTTGGTGGTTGAGAATGAACTACGAGTAAAGTCATTGCCACGAAGATTATGGTTAAACTTTCACCTTACTTATGTGCACAGTGGCAGATTTTTTTTATTACAAGGAACAAGATTTTTTCTGAAAACTCCGGAACACATCACTAATCTTGTACAGCACGGTAGAGTATATCCAATAGCAATAAACCTCTGCACTTTACCCGCATCGTATTTCATACAATTCTCACATAAATAGTAACTAGTTGTTGTTTTCGGTCAGCAAGGTGTTTATTTTTTAAATATTTATTAGGTAAAGTGTGTGCTATGAAGAGTTAAATAAATGCTTTTCTCTTTACTAAGTAAAAGAAAGCTAGTAAAATTGTCGTAGGACTTTTGAGTATTATTTATGCGTTCTTCTATTACGGTAGTACAGTGTTATTTGCTTTAAAATAATTGAAGAAAAAGTCTTTATTCTACCCAGAAGCATGTTTTTGTTTTCGTACGATTTAAAATAAAAGGCCTTTACATCCCTAAAGATCATTAACAGGGTGAGTCTTGTAATGGCGAGGCAGTGATTTCTGTGCTCCTTCTTCATCTTCATGTTAATGCTGCCATTATCAGCAGGACAATCGAAACAATTCTGTGAAATTGGGACCATCAGGAAACAAAATTAATTTAACTGTTTTTGTGTGTAAACCCGGTTATATGTGCTAAGAAATTGTTGACTGGAGTAAACTAAACGAGAGAATATACAAGATTTTTCTTCTTTTTGCAACATCAAGTTCTACGAAGGATCTAAAAAAGTTTTGGGCTTTGTCTGGATTTCAAATTAAGATACTTCGCATGGTAGTGGCTTTTATTTTGTTACTTTCATGTTTATTATATTTGCTGTTTCGTGCATTGATCTCTAACATAAATGATCTTCTATGTAATAACGATATACCTGTTGCATTATCTTATGTTATTTTTATGTTAATGCCTATGGTGGTGATAAAATGTTAAAGGTAAAGTTTCATTAGAATTGCCTGAAAGCAGAGTAGTTGACAGCCGCAAATCATCTTTCACCCGACTGCACAATTATACGCACTACACTTCAGACGTGTACTATCTTATCTTTTGCCTTGTGGCTTATGATGTTCAAGTAATGAAATTTCAGAGGAAAAAAAAACCGCTTTTGTTGACTATGTATATTCCTTGATATGTGATGATGGCATGCACGTCTGTAAGAGGTTACTTTATCTGTGCGTTTGACAGTCGTAAATTAAACAGGAGAGGCTTAAAAACTTCCCATATACGTGAAGTTGACATCTTAAGCGTTTGCGATGTCAGTAATGTAAATAAGCCATAAGATTACAGAAGACTTGCAGGGTGTTGCTTACACCATGTATTACAAAGGCATTGCATTTTTGAGCAGAACATAGTGAGTGTATCACCTAGTTTTGTTGGGACTTTGTTCAGACAAGGACCGGATGAGAGGTGACGCAGCAGCACATGACGGACGTTACAATAATGTTCTATGCGGAGACCAAGGAGTGTAGTCCTGTTGATGGAGGGGATAACGCTTCCCACTCTGTGTTTACTGATGCATTCCTACGGAGTCCCTTCTGGTCTATATCAGTCGGAAGTTTTCGTCACTAGTCAGGCTATATCATAATTCGTATCAACAGAGAGTCTGAACTTCACGTTATTTAACGTCAAATACTGACAACATCGTAGAACCAAACACAGCAAAAGGAAACGGCTCGACAACTGGAGGGGAATGTAGGGGAGGACGTTGAAGGTGGAACATCAATGGCCTTAGAGGGATGTCAAGGTGGTTGATATAATGCATGGGACTTTTTCTGTGACCTCAGTATGGCTGTCGAGTCCTAACCACAAGTCTGTGGCAGTGATGGATGAGTATGCTGTGTTGGTGGAGTGAATGTTAGGAAATCCCAAAGTACTCGAAGAAAATGCCGTGCCAGTAGCACACGTGTGTCCACAGATCATAATGCAGTGCGTCAGAGTCGAGAGGCCCGTGACAAGCAGTCCATATCTACTGGTTTCAGTTGCAACTCTTACTGCTTTCTGTTTAATTTAAAGATATTTTGTGCGTCTAGTGTAACTGTATCTCATAGGCTTATTTTAGGCGCGTTCGCATAATTGCGAAGAGCGACTATTAGCTTCGTCATGTCCGTCCGTCTGTCTGCCTGTCAGCATGGAGAAACTCAGCTCACATTAAAAGAATTTTTATAAAACGTGATATCTGGCCATTTTTCTAAACTCTGTCGAGAAGAATCAAGTTTGATTAAAATCTGACAAGAATAATGGATACTTTAGGTGAAGACCTATGCACGTTTATGATATTTCGCTGAATTCTGCTTAGAATGAGAAATGCTTCAGACTAAAGTTGTAGAGAAAATCAGAACACCTATTATGTTCAGTAGAATTTTTCCGAAAATCTTGCCGTTTGTGAGAGAATGTGGAAAAATGTGGTAAAGGCAGACAGGCCGCACCTGACAATATAATGCTGCGTAGAAAATATGCACTTTACATGCCGGATAAATAAGGCCAGAATACAGACACACTTTCGTAATATTTAATACTTATTACTTCATAACTGATTAATTCCACCTGATCTCCTAAAATGTGTTGCGGCAAACTGAGAACTTGCGCAACGACTTACCTGTAATCACAATCTCTTTAGCCAGCCTGTAGGCCTAAGGAAGCTATGAGCAAACGAATATTCTTTTATTTCAATGCAGCATCGGGCACTTCACATAAAGATCTACTACATTGTACTGTTGCTGTCGACATAAATTTACCACAAAAGCATTTTTTTTGCAACAGTCGCTCTTTTATATAGTTTTCAGCCGCCTAGAGTTCAACAACACACACAGAACGCATTATTGTGTTTGCACTGCAACAACGGTTACGCGAATGCGCTACGATATTACGTTATAATACGTTGCGTGATTTCGTTTATGCCAAGCTGGTTACTATTAACTGAGTCCATTCTTTTACAGATTGAGTATGATGAAACTAATTGGGAAATTTTAAGCAACAGAAATGTAGTTTAATCTACAGCTAAAAGATATTGCAAGCTTTATCAGTTAGTTTTTCACAGTTAATGCAGTAGTATGAAGCCGGAGATTAAGAAGTAAGCTTTCATATCAGCAGCGGCAAACTTCCAGCTTCTACTGCTAGACTGCTGTTACTTACATCTGTTAAAATTATTTTCAGGAAACCTTACAGCCGGAGCAGTGTTTAAAAGAGTTGTAAAAACGACAGTACCTATAAGTCCTCGCCAGACTTCAAATGACATGTTATCTCTAATTTCTTTCAAGAATTTTGTAAGACATATGGACACAGCTACTCCAAAGCCAATACAATTTGTTACAAAATAAAGACGTACTTAACAATCGGCCTCGCGCTTTGCCACAGTTGAAAGAGGCTCTGGAGTCGCTTCTCGGTCTGATGACCATTTATATTCATGAAGGTTTTGTATTCTGGTAGGGAAAAGAGATTATTTTGTTCTCCAAAATAGTCCAGACAGGCTCTGGGGCCCAACTAGCCTCCAAATATATGTAGATACCGGGTTCTTTCCCAGGGGTAAAGTGGCCGGGGAGTGAAGTTGATCACACTTCCACCCAGTGTCCATGTTAAGAATGCGTGAAACAACAATTCTCCTATCCTTATGTGCCTAATTAGGGCGGAGAGGGCAAATTTACCTTTTACCGCGCTATTTCTGGTATTAGGTTGTGCATTATAGCTGCTAGTACCTTCAGCATCCATTCTATTTCATTGCTCGTGATCATCATGCCGTACGTGTGTATATGAACTGCGGAGCTGAGAAGTGGTTAAATAAATAATATAGGAAGAAAGACAGGTAGAAGAGAAAAAATACAACAAAACACTTCGTGCTGTACTTGTAAATTTTGTACACATCGGCTTAAACTCGTGTACTGTTTTAACGTCCTGACGAATCCCTGCCGAACGTTTAATTCATACAGTGCCGAAACAGAGAATGCATGAAACTTTACATAACTCCTCCCACCCACATTTTTAGCGGACTTTCTTCTGTACAAGTATAATATTTTTTCACGTTTTACTTTGGCTTATATAGTGATGCTCTATCAGCTTACATGTCTTTGGAGGATAGTTAAGGTTGTGGGAAGAACGTGGAAATGGCCGTGACCTATTTCACTTATGGTAACTACGTTGCGTGGAGAGTCTGGATGTCGGATATCCAGCTGTGCTTTGTGTAAACAAGCAGATGGCAAAGAGACTACATGCAAACATTTATGGAACAGGTTATTCTTTCTCTACAAACACGGTAGCAATATGTTCTGTTTTGAAAATTTTAAGCTAGCTTCGGCCTGATAACGACAAAACTCATAAACAAGAGTCATGTGAAGTTCTACGTACTTACATTAAATGATAATTGAAACATCGATCTTATATTGCTCCTCTAGTATTTTTATTTAAAATTGATAAAATGTGTCAACATTTTTACAATAATTTTAATATCGTAAATCACTATTATTATTTGTTTTACGATGGCTTCATATATTGAAACTAGAGGGAAGAAAATGAGAAGGATTGCAGAAACTTCAGTTAGTAAAGGCGGTATCGAAACCAGAACCTTACGAATAAGACGTAGGAGTGGGGACTCTTACACTTACAAGTTCTTTGCCAGTTCTTATGTTTGTTATGTTCATACACATGAAACAAAGAAGACTATTTTCATTTGAATAGTTCGTTAGACCGCCACAGGGACATAAATCACAGCAGAGACATGTAGGGCTTTAAAGAACATGACAACGAACTACTTACCCTGCCTAACATATGAGTAATAGGCTCTGAACCAGCATTTAGTTTTGTTTATTATGCATGCAGATAACCGTAAGAAAATGTTTTTAACTATAGAAAGGTAAAAGAAACTATACAACCACTTCCAGGTACATATAAGAAAATCAGGAGATTGGAGAATGTATTTTCAGTTCTGTACATCAGTTTTTGGTATAGGATAATAATGACGATTTTAAATTACTGCGCGAAAATCCAAACACCATAACGAAAGTTACACAGGCTCTGTTAGACGTAGAAAGGATGCTGGTCAGTACACTTTCATACTTCGTAAACAGAATCGATCATGATATCATTGTACGAATCAAGAAAGTAAATGTATGTACAACGTCATAATGATGCGCGTTCATCCACTGGGATTACCCCTTTTGTCACTGTGCATAATTTTAGTACACTGTCACTCTATTTAGTTCAGTTATTGCTGATATTTGAAGAACGTGTTATGTACATTCTACGGTGGTTTCTTCCAAGTTAAATTTATCGGTCATACATATCCTCAAAACATCACTCCGTAATATTTTGTAATTACCGACTTATAAAACGTATTTAAGTTGTGGTTTGTAGGTACATTCATACTCTATCCACACACCAGTTTTATGCTTCCGGTATAATCACTAAATATTAAATTTTATAATTTCACTCTTTTTCTTATTTACTTGTCATGTAAATCGCGTGGTGAAAGAAACAGTAACAAAAGGCACACTATGTCATTGGAATATTACGTCACATCACAACAAATGGCGCCATGTTGTGTAAATATAATCACGTATAAAGCTATAAATGTTACACACTATGACTACGTATTTTACCCCAGTCATCCGCCATGTGAATCCCACCCATGTGGTGCCACATAATATTTACATCGTAAATTCTGGTTCTTGTGTCTACCTCGAAATGGTGAGTTGCGTACATCTTCTGTAAAGTGTTTGTTGTTTTTGTCTGATTTTAACCATATTTGTCTTTGTGCGATGTACGTCAGTCAAAAACCCAACAAAAGTTCATGAAAATTCTTTCAGTGGGAGGCGACTTGTTCCAGAATGATGGGAAAACAGGCAAACGTGACGCTTGTCATAGAGTCTTTTATCGCGCCTATATAAGTAATAATTCCATAATAAATGCTAAAATTACTTTTGAGAAAAAAGTAATACATCAGAGTTTTATGTTTGGCATCCCCGTTAGCGTACGTTTCAATCTCATAAAAAAATCAGTCACAGCCAGCTCTGTTATATCTCTTTATTTAGAGAGTTTGAGCTACAAGTTTCGGCCTAATATGGCCATCATCAGGCCATCAGCAGTCGACCATAAGATGTATAATGGTAAGTTAATTCAGTGTTAGGCGTTCTCATCGATATTGTAAACAGAACTTTCTTCCACAGTCATATGCGCAGTGTGTGGTATGGCTTTTCTTCTTGGACGTTTTAACCTACGGTTTTTCTGCTAGTTGTCAGGTACGGCGTAATTTTCTGTATTCTGTATCTATTAGTATACAAGCGTAGTACAGGTTGTTGAAAAGGTAAATAACTTGTAAGTAGATAAACCTTTAACTATAATCAGTTCAAAATTTATTTATTATCCAGTAATTTATACGTAGTTGTGTTTTCCAGGTTGCTGTGTAAGCCTTCACGATACAAGACTTTTCACTGTCAAGAAAACGACATAATTATTAGCTTCATAATAAAGGAATCTCTACTGCTCACCTAATTAGATAGGTACCTGTACTTATTTTCTTTCATATTCATTTCTTTCCTGGACACAAAGTTATTTTGAAACTATACGAAGCGTTATTCTACACTGCTGTGCTTGGTCACAGGGAGGAAATGACGACTGGCAAATAATCCGCTTGCCTAAGCAAACAGCTTATGAGGAAGTAGGCGTGTATATTTCCGGCGTCTTTTCCCACTTGACGTGTTCGATATAAACGTAAGGGTTTGGCATTGATCCCTATGAATCCCATAAATTTTCTGAAATAATGGAGTTGAACACTTAAGAAACTAAGAGAATCTATTTGTTATAAGGCTAATATCATCAGGTAACCCTCAGTTTTTTATTTAGTGGGAAATCATACATTTTTGTACCCGTGACTAGTGCACAGCAATGTATCAGACTGTCTTATCGCACTTGGAGAATAAGAAGTATTTTCTCGGACAGGTTTCTTTTACGAACCGCAACGAATAGCTTACGTTTCAGATACAAAGTACAGAAAAAAGAAGAGATAACGGAAAGGCATTATATTAAGAAACATAAAAAGTATTAAACATGGTCACTTAGGTGTAATAGACAATTACAGGTTAAGGAAAGAGCAGTTGAAGCTGCAGTAAAATGATCATCATGATGACGACAATAAATTAAAATGATAGTCAAAAATAAGTCAAAAGCAATAGGAGTTACAGCGTTGAAGGCGTAACGTTAAATCCAGGGCTGTGGAGTCGGAGTCGGAGTCGGAAGGAATTTTTAGGTGGAGTCGGAGTCGGTAAAAATGTACCGACTCCGACTCCGACCTCAGTCTAAAATCTTAACTAGATACTCCAACTCCAGAGCCCTGATAGCTACATTAACCATTAGACTTATACTTAAATACAGGTTATAAGTCAAAAAAGTAGCTGATGATTCACGTGGTGGCGATGAAATGTCTTATAGGTTTACCATTATTAATAGATATTGAGCTTTTATGAAGGAGTCGGAGTTTTAAAAATCGAGGAGTCGGAGTCGGAAGTTTTAAAAATCGAGGAGTCGGAGTCGGAGCTTTTGTGTACCTACTCCACAGCCCTGGTTAAATCTGTGACAAAAAAGATATTTGGTAGATGTGCTTTGCATGCAATGGACAGGATCGGCCCATATGTTAAGCACAATTTGAGCACGCGCGCCCACAGCTGAAGTCTCTTTCCCTCGAACATCCAGTTAGGGCACAGAACCATTACTATAAATTTGTAGTTAAAAATACATTAAACGCCTTCAGCATATTTTAAATTATTAGAACCTTTGAACTAGTTATTGCGTATTTAAGAAACCTCTTAGTAACCGGGCCAAATTAAATCCTTCTTTGAGTATTAAGTACATTTCTTTGAGTATGACTGTTAACACCAGGGTACTATCAGTGAAAATCCACTGGGTTTAATTGCAGATGTCTGTCGTTTATCTTTTCATATTTATTCTGCCTATCAAAGGTTCTATGCTGTTGCATGTTATGCTGTGCTCTTTCCTTCTCCTCTAAATTACGCGTAGTTCTTCGCATTAGGTTTTCCATTTGAATGTATTTTTAACCACAAATTTGCCTGGAATTTTCATTCCTGCTATCTTGGCACAATTAATTATCTCCTTCTGCGCTATTTCTTCATTTATGTTTAGCCATTTACTGTTCAAAAACTTTTCCTCCATTTCTGTGTCTTCGTGCTCTTGAACAGTATGTGTACCTTGTTTCCTTTTTCCTTACGTAAGAGGAGCTTCCTATTTCTGCACTTCTCCTCGTATTTCTCAGTTTCCATGTTCCCAGTCTGAATCACACTGTTGCATTCCTATCGTTCCTATTACAGTGTACAAGTTTACGACATGAGATCTGCGCTCTTCTGGGGTATAACGCAGCGTCGACTAGTAATCCTTTACCGACGTTTCGGGACAACGTATCGGTCCCATCTTCAAGGGTCAAGAAGTCCAAGAAGGGTCACTCGACTCTGCGTTATACCCCAGAAGAGCGCAGATCTCATCAGCATCGCAGCGGAAGCCTGCAGTCACGGAAGTTCACCACATTCCCTTCCCCACTCTTGTTCCATACGACCCCCTCAGTAGATCAGATTAAACCTACATATTGTTCGTCGGTAATAACATTAGTGAGTAGTGAACTGATAGCCGCTCCCAGTGGTCGCAGGCTCTAAGATGTGGGCCTGGGGCCTCTCGCTTCCTGGGATTGCGGTTTCGAATCCAATTGGGGGCCTGGATGTCTGTCGTTTGTGAGTGTTGTGTTTTGCCAGGTACACAACTCTGTGACGGGCTGATCACTCATCCAGAGGAGTTCTACCGAGTGTGGTGTGTCTAAATGCTTGTGATCGTGAAGCCTCGATATTGATGAGGATCTGGCCCAGTAGGGGCTGTTGCGCCATGGAAAAAATGAGCTGATAGGGTGTGGCAAGAAAGGTCTCAAACTAAATTGTGATATTTTCCCGGAATTTTGATAAATAGACTAAAGATAATTACAACATCCCGTCTCCGTTTAGATATTTTGCCCGTGATCTCGCGGTTACGGAAACGTAGTTTTAATTTACATGCGAGTATTTGCACAGCCTGAAATTCTACGAATAGCTAAAGCGAACGGGTCAGGATTCAATGAACTCAACCTGAAATAACTGAAAAGAACCGGCTTGCGCACCCTTCAGTAACACAGACTTGAAAGGCCTGCAAAGCTTGGAATGAAGTTCATGTGAACAGCAGCCCAAGGGCAGGAACGAAGATTGCAGTTTCTCAACCTTCACGTGAGAGCACCCAAAGCATAATGTAATACATAACTGAATGTTAGATCATTCTTTTATATGAAAACCAATCGTATAATAACCATCTCCCTGCCTTCAACACTCTTGAAATGAATTGCATGCAAATCGTCCTCCGTAATTTGTAGTATCATTACAAAAATCGTCATATTAAAATTAAAACACGTTTATCTCACAGTTAAATTATAAGTTATTGGTTGGTTACCTGCTTAATTTCCTATTATATTTAGTCCAAAACATCATAATAATTGTCATTTTTTAATACTTCTAACAATTAATCTGTAGGCGTGTATTAAAATTCTGTGCCTACAAAACTGTCTATGTCTGCTGGTCCCTTTGATTTAGGCATTGCAATTTGTGATTACATGACGCAACAGTACAGTATTAATAACTGTGATACCGTTATTGATATTATCTTTTTTTGAAATATTGTCAGCTTTGAGTACTGCTTACGTTCTTTTACAAGCAGATATTCGCTGTGTTTAACTTGGATATGACCATGACGCTGGTACAGAAACTCACGGAAAGGTTTCCACAGATGTGACTAGCTGTAAACCTGCCTGGACGCCGTGCAAGCTCCCTGGCTATTAGTAGCTGCCTTCTCAATTCCGAGGCCCAAGTTCTCTCTCAATACATTCTTCGCGAGCTGTGTGGTGCATAAAGTGGTGCTGGGATATGTTTCTTTGCGACTAATTCTGCATGCTGCCGTCAATTCTCATTCTGCCACTGTTCCATATTCATTCATAATATGGCTTTTGAAACTGGGCCCCTTAGCGGCTGCAGTTCTAAACAGACATATTTTCAGCACACTACGAGGCAAAAAAAAAAAGATGTACCCCCCCCCCCCATACCCTTGCCTTACGTGTGTTATTATTAGTCTTCACAACCTTTGTTATGCTTAAATAATGCGTTAGGCATAGCAAAAGTTATGAATATAAAGGAAAATATACGTAAGTTTTAGCGATGTAGACGGTATTTACACCTCTAGGAAATTTCCAGTGACTTTGTGTAGTGGTGTTAAGTTGTTGTTCAAGTGAAACACTACAGATATCTACTTGTAATATAACAAAATGAAAGAAAGCTTCCACACCGACAGACAGTGTTGCGAAAGCAGTGACGTCACTAACACTATTACTGTTATTAAGACTGCAGTACTTGGCCTTGTGTGATCAGAATTCTTAATGCCGAGCAAGCAGACATAGAGAAGTTTGTACAAAAAGAGGTAAAGCAATCCCTGGACAGGCCCTGAGGTTTCCAGGCGGGTGAGGTTCCCAGATTTTAAGACAATCGGCACATGAATGTGGCAAGGTTGTCAGCCTTAGGCACCGGCCGCCTTTACCCTCCAGGAAATATTCCTGGTACTCATTTGTGTTGGAAGCTAAGTCGACGCCAGGGCCATAGTGTGGCCGGAAGGCTTAAGTCAATGAAAAATTCCAATGACACAATCGAGAATCGAACCCGCGACCTGCAGGTTTGTAGCGCAGTGCCTCAACCAACTGCGCCACCGCGTGCCCCAGAAAATTTTATACAGATTATTAACACACATGACCAGATGAGTCGTTAATAGTAATGAGAATATAGAGGCTTTTGTGGCGGTGCAATTGCGATCTCCTTTCTTCTGGGATTTTCCACGGTGTCACTGAATGATAAGTGCCCCACCTTTCAAAACAACGTGATAGTCACAACTTCAAGGTCTAATGTCCAATGGAGAATCAAGACTTTGACACTCGATAATCTACCCTTAAGATGTCAGCACGACACTGTCTCCAAAGGCCGGGCACCGCTCAGCCAGTGAGAGTGTGCCATGTTCCAAAAGAAAGGAGACCTCGAGTGATGAGATCTTTGAATTATGTTGAAGGTATTGGACTAAATATGATGGACAATCATGCAGATAGTAAAAAATTGTAACTATAAACCAACAAGTATTTGTAATGTTACAACGCTGGTTCTGATTATATGGGTACAAAACAGAGTTGTTTTTAAATTGTAATTAATTAATTAATGTTAAGAAGGTTTCGTTATGTGATGGCAAATTTTGAGCCGAATTTATAATTTTATATGAAAGTTAAAGCATTGTCTTCTGTTCTTATTCTGTCGTCATTTACTGCAGCTAATACATATGAATAGAAGCAGAAAATGGCAACCTTGGAAGTTACGCCTTAATCAATACTGCAATGTCCAAATTTACTGATATTTTCTCTAGATAGCAGTAAGTCTCAACGCAGACTGTTATCTCGCATTCTATCAATGCAAGGCATCAGGTTCTCATGGCGGTGTTCATAAGATTGAAGTTTTCTAAGACCTGACGTCATGTAGACTGGTAAATGCTAACCGACCTATCGGAGTAACGGTTTGCCACTGCACATGGCTACATATTCCAAAATACTTGAACTTTTTACTACCAAGTGTAATGCCTTAGTGTAAATGTACCAGTCTGTACAGACATTTTCATGTTGTCTTATTTTTAAGGAAGTTTGTTTTTAAAAATTTCCCCGTTAGAATTTCAATAGTCTTTATACTAGTGGAATACTAAGGTTCGTGCATATATATACATATATATGCACGAACAATTAACTGGGCATATTTATATATATGCCCAGACTGGGCATATATATATATATATATATATGCCCAGTTAATTGTTCCTCTTCACACTTCATTGTGTTTCTTATTTACTTAAAATTTTTATAATGTGCATTACTGTTAGAAAAAAATTCAACAGATAATATTATAGGAACAGAAAATATACTACAAAAGCGAGAGATTAATTTCTCATGAATGTTAAATAGTACATAAATTCTGAAAAATAAATTCACATAAGAATACAAGTTCTGAAATGCATAATTAATAAGTATACAAGACATATTACCCTACGTGGAGATATACACAACATACGTGTTACTTCATAAGAAAGACCGAATTTCATCGGGTCTCTGTGAGTTGAGTGTAAGGTTCTCTGCCTGGAAGCACCGCACAGTGACCTACCTAACAAGAGCCAAATTGGCATGTCTCTGCAGGTGCTATTCGCTACACAGACGCACGAAGGTCTTTGAACTGTACTACGGTATGACGAGAGGGCTAGAAGGAGTGGTGGAGGGGAGGAAGAGAGAGACAACAATATACATAACCTGAAATAACTGGTCTTAACCAACGAGAAAGTAGAAAGGAAGCACAGACCGTCAGTCAGAACCCAATTTTTATCAGTTTTTTTTTGCTTAAAAACTGATACAAGTTGAGTTTTAACTGACGGTCTGAGCTTCCCTTTTGCTGTCTATATACACTATCAAAACAGGATATGATTTATTAAGATATAACGCAAAAGTGCCGATTTTTTCTTAAGGGTCGCTCAAATTTAAGATGCAAGGCTAATAAAAGTTCTAAACTTGAGCCTCTCAAACCGATAGGTATTTGATGCTTATATTAGCTCCATGGAGTAGAGTTCTTCTCGGGAAGCAAATCGTCGCTGAGGTGGTCATGAAATTTCTGACCTTTGCTGGAGCCGGATATTTTATTAACATCTTTACATGAAATCGATAATGTTCTCCATTCTGAGCCAGCTGAATCCAGTCCACACAGTCGTATTTTATTTTTTAAAATCTCGTCTACACATAGACCTTTCACGTCACCTAAAGCCGTAGCCCGTGTAGAGTTCTCGACTAAACTCTTGTACGAATTTCTGATCAAGAAACATTGCTTGACATTCAGAGTTCAAAACACTATGTCCACTTTACGTTACTTAGGTTGTTCCAGAGAATGAATACAAGATAAACGGTTTGTTTAACACTTCGTAACACACGTGTACTTGTCTTTTGCATAAGGGGTATTTAGCACACCGCCCTACCTCCCAGCTAGAACTAACCCATGTCAGCTTACATACAATAGGCGGCGTGGTATTGACACTGCCAGTGCTTGCACAGTTCAGCATACGGGCACAAACATGCACTTAAGTTTATTCGTATGGATATATTTTCTGTTTTTAACTTTATAGAAATGATAAGTTTTTCCGATATTATGAAAGTTAATTAACATTAGAGTTAAAATGTCTCTCTCCTAGCTCATATCAATACCAGCACGTTTCTGTTTGTAAATATAACGCACTCGTTATTGATACTATCTGCTGCTGGAATATTAGTATAGGCCACGGTCAATTCTTTCTCCAACCCGCAGGTTTGCCATTCACCGTCGGCCTCGCTCTCAAGCCGTTGATACAGCATGAGAAACAATACATCTGTGGCCGTCATCGCGATGACTGTGACACAAAACTGTCATTCTGTAACCTTCCTTAATCAGTAAAGTGTGACGCCTTACAAGACGTTAACAGGAGCACTTCTAGTGCAACATGTCTCAAGGCCTCGCTGTGCACGAGCTCTTGATTTAGGACATCAGTAAGTTTTTGAAGGCCTTTGACTAGGATCGAAAATTCCAGGGGCGTCCCATTATCAAATAGAGGCCTTCTTGATTCGAAATCTGCATGTGTGGGGCTACATGAATATTTTCACTTACAACAGTGATGAAGTTAGATATTATGGAAGCTTTGAAAAGTAATACAAATTTTTATTCAGGGACAACTCGCGACAGTCTACAACGCCACCGTACAGGCGGGCAGTAATTTAGGCCCTACAGGCCTTAAATAACATACGCGCAGCTTCACTGGGTAAAGAGATCTTTGGCAGAACTGTCAGGGGCTGCACGCTGGTTTTTGTAGGTGTATTCCAAGTCTCCAGGCTTTTATTTGTTAGAAAGCCGTTTCAAATTTTGGCCAGACTAATGGTTATCCTGACCGTTCCTTTTAATTCTCTAGTTGCATATGCCTGGATATTACAGTGTATTGTGTCGTACATGAAATTATTACAGGCCTCCTTCTAAATCCTTACCTACCCACCATTCATGGTTATTTTTCCATCTCTTGCGACGCTCTGCAACATAGTACGTGTATGGCATAATTTTGCTTGTTTATTTAATGACGATTTTAGTATTTCGGCTTGTATAGCATAAAATTATAAGACAAGCAAATCCTCACTGGATATGGTATGAAGTGGCCGCGACAGTTTGTGATACCGTTCGAAAATTTCCTTGGATAGCCGGCCTGCTGGCTGCAATTTGATTTCATGTTCCCATGAACATGAAAGAAGAGTGTCAGCATCTAGAAGCAAACAATCGATCGTACAGGTGTTCTTGACTGTGACGCTGTGTCTGGGTTAATGTTTCCCAGTGTTTGGCTTGGACCTCTCAAACTTCGAAAGTGAAGGCATTGGATCCATTAGAAACATCGGGAACACTATCCCCGCGACACAGCGTCACATCCCAGGGAACTTAATAGACGTCGTAGAGTTCCTGCGGAAAGGGAACTGGGGCACTACAAGTCGAATAAACGTTACAACATTGGTGGCCCAACAATAAGATGGCCGGAATAGAAACTGACACAGACCTGGCTATCCCTTTATTGCATTTTGGAAATGGGAGTCAAAAGCAACTTTGTATGTTCAAGTACAGATGTGATGTAGCAACGAAGGAGATGGATAAATTGTGCATGCATTTGGAACTTGTAAAAGCAAAAGCAAATGTCATCCTAGAATAGGCCATGAAGGCCCAGAGGGGAGTAAAGTTATAGCTCCACACTTTCCTTATCCTCGACGCTAGATGGGAGTTGGTGTGCAATGCCACGCCCCGGCCGCTTTACACCCGGGAAAGACCCGGTACCCATTGTACGGGAGGCTGGGTAGGCCCCAGGGGCGGTCTGATCTAGGACTTGTACGTAAAATCGAACTCGGTTATAACGTCATGAAAGGAACTGACTACTTTATGTCGTTATAAAAGAGTGTTATTATAACCGAGGAGTATAATGTTATGGTTAATAGTGACGCATTAATCAGTACCACAGAATATCTGACGCTATAGACGAGGTGTCGCATTAACCGATGTCGTTATAAGCGGCTTCGACTGTATTTGGAATGCGCACATCGTGGCCTGTTGACCGTACAATTATGAAATGCAGTCTGAATAAAATATGAAAAAACTAAGTCACGCCAAATAGTAGCCTGGTCTGGATGCGAACCGAACACCTCTCGAATAGAGATGTAGAACATTATCACTACACCCGACTCCCTATACTAGATAAGTTATGTGCAGGATATATTTTTATTTAGACACGAAGTGACGGGACGCGCATGATTGTGTATCCATTTCAACAACTTTGCAGATTTGCGCGATCTGTCGACAGATAATTGCCCATATCGTAACAACTTTAATAACACATTTGTGATAGCGGATTCTTTCTTTTTCAAAGCACCGGTTGTAAGTTCCATAGTCTATACCCAGGAGCGAGCACTGATGATTAGCACCTAGTAAGCATTTTCCTTGAGCCTTCTTGGAAGAGAGGGCGCGGTCAAAGCACGCACCAGACCAGCCATACACCCGTGGGCAGAACATATCCGGGAAAATACGAACGGATAACAGCCACTCAGTTCTTAAGATGTTCAGTATCTATTACCGTGAGTACAATGACAAGCAGGGTTACATAACAGACATACGGACGTCACTGCAACAGATCTACGATGGGAAATGCCGTGTACGACTGTTATACTTTAAGGGAAAACTTGCACCGACTAAAATATTAGATGTTTTCGCAATGAAGAGCAGCAGTGGGCGTATTATTGCGCAGTGGACCGCAGTCTGTATCCGTACCGGTTAGTCACAATGCCAACGAATAACAAACAAATGCGGTTGCAATTGGGTTAAAATATTTTGGCTTTTACTGTCATGAAGTGGTATCTTTGGTGTAGGCATACGTTTGTTTGTGTGCGTGTGTGTGTGTGTGTGTGTGTGTGTGTGTGTGTGTGTGTGCTTTCAATCTTGACGATCCATTTTCATAACATTTAATTTGAACGTCATAGTGTTCTAAACCACACTATGGCATGATAATGCGAATAGGCTATGGGATCCTGAAAACTGCCGTCATAAATATTTAATACGTAGTTCTTATTAAAACCGTTCTTTGTTCAGTATCAACAGTACTAATCCATGTTAAGTAAATTTATCGTCACCACGTCATACCGCATCCTAGATGGCATAAAAATGATCTGCAGCCATATGGAGGAATATGTTGAAGGAAAAAAGATGAGAGGAAAGGCTAGAGAAAGCAGAAACAAACAAGATGCGAGAGTAGAAGGGAGAAGTAATGAGGGATATAAATTTACTAAGAGAAGGTAACAAACGAAGAAAACGTCAAGAGACGAAGACAGGAAAGAAGTTATTCCGCCCGTCAGGCTGAAACTGTGTATGTGCTGAAACGTCGCGGCCTGCAGATTCCGCCAGAAACGACACCGTAAACAATGGAAGGGGGCTTCTGTGAGGATCAGGAATGAAAATTGTTTCTTCTTAGAAGTCGGTAGACGCTTAAGATGTACAAAACCCCGGGAGGCAATAACACACAACCACTAAAGATGAGGGAAATTATTTACATGCAGTTTCAGGAATTCGATCCCACGTGTACTGTAGCACGTATGATGTATTACGGTACTGAGAATAGCTTCGCCAAATAGCATTGTGCAAGAAAGCAGACTCCGACTGTGCATTCATGACTGAGGTGTCTTGATTTTACGTCAATGGGTTTACTACACACATTTTGTTCGTTATCATAGCTCGTAAATCGACAGATAAGGTTACGTAGCAGGCTTTGTTCTGGTCAGTTCACTTCCGGCAGGAAATTGCTGACATACGTATGTCGCTTCCCTTGCACGTGTCTCAACATATTACGGGTATAAGATAACCGTCATTTGTTCATGTTGGAACGGTAATGTCAGTGCCCGATGTAAGCAGCACACCACAAAGATGTAGGCTTTTAGCAGAAAAGCTCTAAATTTTCTCTTCAAACCGCCTCTCGTCCGGTGCAAACTGGACAGGAGGCTGTGTCCCAGAAACGCTCCTGGTTTAGTCCCGTAAATATAAATGTCAGCAAAACTAAAAGAATTGAATCTCGGCCCTCATAACAGTAGTCAGAGTTTGAATTGTCACAGTCCCACCTATTATTTTAACTTCATGAAAGTTATAATTTTGTTTTGTTCCCCAGTCAGCAATTTCGTCAATTTAGAAGGTCCTGCTTTCCTTATTTTTCGCCTTCTATGGATTAAGAGCCCTATCTGCCTCTTACAATTCAAATTTAATCCTAAATCAAATCCTAATATAAAGAAATTTTATACACCTTTTAGAGGTTTGGCAGATCTCCTTAGGTAGGGTTAAGACCCAAAAGAAGATCCCTGCCTACGTAAAACAGCACAACACAATAAACGCGGACATACCTGCCCCTAGTGTTATTGGAACCCGCAATCCTAGTTGCAAATTTTTAAATGCGTTCTCGTCTTTCATTTCCATAAATTTTCCTCCACACTTTTATTGATACTTTATTGTTCTAAATACGTGAAGGAAACAACTGAGCAAGTGTGTTCGAAAAACTTAAACATCTGACTTGAATTTGAGAGGTACCTGTTTCGAATTCCGGCCACGACTTCAATTATTCCGTTTAATGTTTCCTGTGCCTTACCTCAGTTTCTCGAAGTAAATGCAGACAGAGCTCATATAAAACTACCATCGCTTCCTTCCACATTCTTTCCAGTTTACTGTTCACCACCATCCTTACACTAGAAAATATATGCCTCCAGGTTTAGATAATAGGAGCGTCGTCAAACAAAGCAAATAAAATAAATAACTAAATAAATACACAAACAAATAAATAAAGGACACGCTAGAGATACATGCGTTAGTTTCCCCGAAATAATGACAACAATTTCTCAGTTCCATAAGGCGCCATAACATGACCACCATCATGATGAGACAACTTGAACGATACCAGCCTAGAAGAGGGGGAATACTGAAATGGATTTTAAAGAAAGAGGGTATGGATTGGCTTCATCTGGGTCAGATCAGAAACAAGTGTCGAATTTTTGGGTATGTGTAACTAACTAAGTAACTAACTAACTACGTAGGTTGGCTGATAAGTAATGCACATAGTGGAATATGTAGGAAAAGAAACCATGTATTTAAACAAACGAAAAAAGGAAGGAAAGTACAATATTTTAGCTACAAATTGGCATACTTATTTTTCGACATAGTCGCCTTGTAGCTCAATACATTTTTCCCAACGTAAAACAAGTTTAGGCATGCCGTCAGTGGAGAATTCAGGGGTTCTTTGTCTGATCCACGACGTCACAGCTCGCTTCACTTCGTCATCTGAGGTGAAATGAGTCCCCTTGAGATCCCTCTTGAGGTGAGGAAAGAAATGGAAATCGCTTGGAGCCAAGTCAGGGCTGTAGGGCGGATGGCAGAGAACCTCAAACTTCAGCGTCTCCAGAGCATCAAGCGTTGCGCGAGCAGTGTGCGGTCTTGCATTGACATGCAGCAACAAAATCGGTGATGTTGACTGCCTAACTCGACACACCCTCCGCCGTAGGTTTTTTATTGTTTCAATGTACCGAGCTGAATTGACAGTATTCCCAGCTTCCAAAAATTTTGTCAGGTAAACTCTTTGTGAGTCCCAAAAAACAGTCAAAAGAATCTTGCTGGCAGACGTCACTGTTTTGAATTTTTCTGGGCGAGGAGATGAAGCGTGCCTGTATTGCATGCTCTGTCGTTTTTCTTCAGGGTCAAAATGATGAATCCATGACTCATCCCCAGTAACAATATTCAAAAGAAATTGATCTCCCTCTTCGTGATAGCGCTTCAAAAGTTCTTCACAACTTTCAACACGTTTTTGTTTGTTTTCTGGCGTCAACATGCGTGGCACCCATCGAGAACAGACTTTTGTGTAGCCAAGTAAACCAACGATATAGCCCACTCTTTCTTTAGACATTCCTAGCCTACCTGCTATCTGCTTCTGCGTGATACGGCAGTCATGCTTGATCAGTTCATCAACCTGTTTTTGATGCTTGTCATCTGTCACGGAAACCGGCCTTCCACTGCGAGGTTGGTCAACAATATTGGCACGACCGGGTTCACATTCACAAAATTTAATGGCCCAACGATTTACTGTAGTTCTGTTAACAGTGTTTTCACCATACACAGCCTGTAAACGGCGATGAATTTCAGTTGGCGTCACATTTTCATCACTTAAAAATTCAATCACCGCATGTTGCTTCAATCTCGTTGACATATCATCATAACACGACTCCATGTTAACACGCACTGTTTTAGAACCGGTGTAGAGAAAGGAATCAAACTTGGCACCGCTGTGGAGGGGGGTTGTGGCTACAAGGACACACTGGGCGCGCATCGCTGCTTTGCTCCATTGGCAAAATATTTCACTGTGTGCATTACTTATCAGCCGCCCCTAGTAGCTCCATGCAGCAGAGTCCTCCTTGAAAAGCGAACAGGTCATCAGCTAGTCAAGAAATTCCCCGCATTTTGTGGCACCTGAAGGTTCACTACCGCATTTAAAAGAGCCCGCCAACTGTCCCTATCCTCCGCCAGCTCAATCCAGTTTTGGGTATGTATATTCTGTACTAAACAATAACAATCCATAAAAATAGAGAATATTCTTAGTGTTTGAGTAATAATTAGCATATGACAGATAATTCTATTCCATGTAGTTGGTTACAGACCAAACCAAAGTATATGCTTCTTAGCTTCTAAACGAAAGACGCCGGCGTAAAAGTCACCTGAAATTTGTAACTCTGTCCTCAGGAAATGTGGTTAACAAAGTTTCAGAATTCCCTTACTCGGGATTTCTCGGCTAATATTCAATGTTTTTGTGACTAGGTGGCTTAGAGAAACTACGATACCAAACCCAAATTATTTCACCCTGAAGATGGTAACTCTAAAGTTTGACGAAACGTCAGAAAATTGTCATCCTACAAGAACCCTAATCTCTAAAGCGGAATCAACCCGATGTTTCAAAATGTTAGGAGTTTTATGCCACTGACACCGAGAATCTCCCATAATGTTGGTGACTGAATGGCGAAGTCCGTCCGTCCGAGTCGTAAATCCATTTGTCAACTGTTTCCTAGAACACTACAAAATACGGTCACTGTCTGCTACATGTATGTCATAGTACATTAAAAGTATGATAGGACTGGAATTACGAGGAATAAAATGAAAGATTTAGACGATAAAGACAAATATATAGGCCTACTTTTAACACATGCCAAAATAACTCTTACGAAATTGGCAACAAACTTGTGTCACTAAAAGCAGTGAAAGCGGCCGGTCTGTGCTGTAACAAATGGCGCGAGGTAAAGTCGGACTGACCATAGCCTGTTTCAAAACTGCGATACTTGTTGAGTTAACTGGAAACTTCACATTGCGGATATTTCTTTTCTTGTGGTTTAGAATTGCCAAATTTATTGCCTTTGATGCAAACGTATGTAACTACTCATCGAAATATTTTTTACGTAATGGTATACTTCGCACGCCTACTACGTAAAGAGTGATAACTGTTAAATAATCTAATTACTTATATCTCTGAATATAAATGTAATCTTATATTTAAAATACCCCAATTTTTAGAACCAAGATTTAATACTTTACTCTCTTATTCGAATGTGATTTTTCTCAAATTTCAGCGTTTAGTGAAAAGTGTTAACTTCATTGCATGTTAAAAGAAAATTATACTGAACTCAACAGAGTAAATATGAGTGGTTTGTTAAAGATCTGACGCAAGTTAATTGGGCTGCTTCAATTCTTTTCCTCTTCAAATCCGTCAAAGCCAAATGAAACGACAAACCTAACAGACAGAAACATCTAACTTACGCAAGATTTGAAGTTTTACGGCGGCAAAATTTTAGAGTGTGATCTTGTGGGTTATGGCACCTTGTTGTCTGTGTCTTTGTCAAATTTGCGGAAGAATGTTCATCTCTATGTTCAGACTAATTTTAATTTTGCCAATGGCCTTGTTATCTTAATTTTTTAAAACCGATGTGACACAGGAAGGTGAAGTGAATATTCGTGTAAATGAGGTCTGTGAAACAAATATAAGAATAAAGGGAAATGAGGCTTGGGAGAACAGGAAAGAAGGCTTGAGGTCTGAATACGTTTATCGGTTAAGTTATGAAATTTCCTTCTTTGTTTCTCAGTTTGACAACGTTTCCCTTATCTCTACACTCTCATGGTACATGTAGGGCGAGTGGGAATTACGAAATCAAAACAAAATAAATAGTCGTCTTAGCACATTTAAATTACATTCGCTTAATTCATCTAAATTGTATGAAAAGGAAGCCATGAAAATTCTCAGTAAGAATAGACCACCTCACTGTCCAGAGTCGGATCTGTGACTTCCAGAGTACAGGACGCTCCGGCCGCTTTGCCCGCGACAAAATCCCCCGGAAACCATTTAAACGACCGGGAAAGCACGGGCCGTATAGCGACTTGCTACGGGCTGGAGGGGCCGTGATTCGAACCCCAGTGGAGCCGAGATTTTCCGTGCCATCCAGGACGCCTCTGAGGCCCATCCAGACTCCTGTACACTGGGTATCGCGTCTTTGCTGGGGATAAAGCGGCCAGCACATTTGCTGACCGCCCACCCCTCCTAATGTCGAGCTGCAAATGGGTTGGAACTATACCGCCGCCTTCCCTCTGTGCCTGCATAGGCATGTCATGGGGTTACCTTTACCTCTACCTTTACCCATTCAATAATTAAGAGGATAGGTTGGCCCGAGAGGCGATTCGGAAGTTTTGGCGATGAGAAAATTTTTGTCCCCGCCGGGAATTCAACTACGGTTTCTCGTACGCTCAGAGCATGACCTAGATCTATGCCGACGACACTATCCAGGCCACTGTAAATAAACAGTGTGACGACTACACAAACGTCCGTGTTAGCCTGTAGGTCTATGTCTGTGCTTCCGATAGGTCAGAAGAACTGTAAACATTTTCCAAGTATCCATATTAGTTTACACAAATAATACAGGGAATAAGGAAACTTTGTTTTAATAAAGACAAAAACTTCCAATATGAAGCACATAATACACACATTCTTCTTATTTATTCACTGATTTGCTGAATCTAAATTATTTACACTACTGCTATTAAACAGAACTTTACTCTTATTTATTTTGAGTAAAACCTATATTTTAGTATCGGTTATAGTCCAAATTGTGCCCGGATATTGTTAATTTAAATAAATAGCAACTCGGTAAACTTAAACAAAATCTTCGGTTTAATGTGTTCCATGTCCGTGCACTATATTATACAAAAACACTAATCACCAACAAATGCAAAAAGAGAGTTTTATCATCAATCGTAACACACTCCTACATGTTTGGACCCTGCTGGGTCATCTTCAGGGAGAACTTTTTTGTTATCGTTATACTAAGGCCTGCAGGCCGGGACCGCAGAGAGTTCACGCCTCCGAAGACAAGGCAGTACACAGTCAATAGCACATTCTCACTCAACTATAAATTGTAACCTTAGTGTAATTATAACAAAAAAGTTCTCCCTGAAGATGAGCCAGCAGGGTCGAAACATGTAGGAGTGTGTTACAATTGATGATAAAACTCTCTTTGTGCATTTGTTGGTGATTAGTGTTTTTGTATTTATTCACTGATTTGCTGAATCTAAATTATTTACACTACTGCTATTAAACAGAACTTTAACTTATTTTGAGTAAAACGTGTATTTTTTATCATCGGTTATAGTCCAAATTGTGCCCGCATATTGTTAATTTAAAAAAACAGCAACTCGTTAAACTTAAACAAAAACTTCGGTCTTTCTTCATCATCTCCAGTATCTAGAACTTAATTAACCCTTTAAAGACGAAGCGTATCTGTTTTATATAAGGACTCAGTGCGTACCGCGCTGTAAACACTCTCCACTTCGGTTATAAAAACCAATCTCTTAATGTTCTATAAGGCAAAAGTTGCTGTTTGTTCTGAGATCCGTACAAAACACATAAACGCAATGTGGGCACCACGTAGAATTTTTTAATGTTAAACCTGGTGGTACATAAAGTTACCGCTAGGCTTTAAAAGGTTAAGTACGGCAAATTTTATTTCTATTGCATGCCTCTCCCCGTCCATGCACGGCAGAGTCCAGAGGATAAGGTGACTATTACGTGAGAATAACAGTGAAGTCCCTGGATGTACCAACGGAGTCAGATCTCTCCAGTTCTTGTTTCAGGTACATATTTATGGAACATTACTCAGAAACTGCACAACTAGCAGCGAACACACTTGTTGAGCAAGAGAGTCAACATTGCTTCGACAACAACGGTGTAAATGTGCCAAGTTAAACACCTTTTATTTTATCACTTTCCGCTTACTTTCCTGAAGGAAAGCTCTGCATTATTACTGTGTTCGTATCGTGTATTTTGCCGTCATATTCCGTCTTCATCTTACTCTTTAGCACACACATTCAGCTGCTTACACATCTTTTTCTTCCTTTTCTGACTTTTATTTATACGTATGTGAAAGCTTCTCTGTCAACTGTGCGAAATGAAAACTTTATCCAGTTATTAATATACTGCTATTTCTTTCTGTCAGCACAGTCACAATTACAAGGAAGCGGCAGGGAATCTACATAGGCGTGCAATTCACGTAAACGAATCTTGAGGTTCCCACTGCGGTCACTGGGACAGGTTTTGTCTCCTTGGATGTGGCATCATGTAGTGCAACAGAAGTGTACCGACGTTTCAGAGGAACCTGCTGTTAGATCATACTAAAATTTCTCTGACAATCCGTACAATTCTACTAAACTATACGGTGTTACGTCCCGTAATTTTTCACGTGACCTTCGAATAAGGCAGTTATCTATCTTAACCGCTTTTGGGCTTATGTCTTTTTCTCCTTCCATGTGTTTGTAAGTTGCATTTCCTTACTCCTTCATGCCTAACATTATAAATATACCCATAAAAATATTTAAAATTTATCTTACTGTCAAAGTGGGTCCACATGTTCAAATTTCTTGAACTCTGTAATCTTTCTAATACAACAAGAAGTGCACATAATTTTAGTACTGTAACCTCGCATAGCAAAGGATAATTTCAGACTAGATCCTCTAGAAATATGTACAAGACTGGAAACTTCAGGGACCTAGGTGGTAAAAGGAAAAAATGGGGAGCTTTAGTGGAAGGGTAACAAAGATTCTTGATTAGCTTAGGGACTAATGATAGCATCATAAGGGGGGAAAGCAAGTAGGTGAATAAGTAATGCAGTATATTAAGTTAACTAAATGTTGTAAAGGATTTGAAATTTATAAATATTCTTATTATTATAACATTTTCTGACAAAGCTCTTAACAACGATACCAGACCGAGAAAGAGCTTCCGAAGGAAGTGAAGCATTGGTGCAGTGATAGTGCATTGTTTACGTAATTACCATGTGTCAGGGTGCAGAAGCAGAGGGGAGTGAGCAGACAGAATGAGTAGTCTACATAGAGCACATATTCTACATAAATTAATTCAAAATATAATTGGAGAATGGTCTGAAGATCAGAGGAAAATCACATACAAAATCAATTGGAATGTACGGTGGCTGCCCGATCGACGTTCATATCTTGTGTATACCTCCCGAGTGAGGTGAAACAGCTCAGTCATTATATAGACTGCCTAAGGGATGAACGACCGGAGTTCTATTCTGTTCAGGGACAGGGAATTTCTCTTCTCCATCAGGTCCAAACCAACAACGCATCTGCCTACCCAGTAAGTACAGGAAACTGTCCTTGCATGCAAAACGGTCGGTAGGTGAAGCTAGTCTCCATCTAATCCTGATGTTAAAGATGCGTGAAGCTATACCTTCACTTCCTCCCAAGTGCTAGTGTTTCTTCACATTCCCTTACGCTTCCATCAGCAGCGGGGCAACATTTCTGTCATCTCACTGCACGAAAAGAATTAAGTATGCTATCTCTGTGTCAATGAAGGAGGTTTGTGAAATAGGGGACACGTCACTGTGTTGTAGATTACGGAAAAACACTGCATTTTACTTTGAAAAAAATTTAAGTAATAAATAGTCATTTCCGCACAGTTTGTCGCTGTAAACAAAGCATATGCTTGTAAGGCTTAGATAAGTAAGTCAGACAAACGTAGTTCTCTGTATCAGCAGCGTCCTCACTCCTAGGAAATAAACAAACAATTACCTCTTCAGATATTCAGTTTCCTGCAAGAGGAAGCGTTGCATTCTGTCGCTAATTGTGCGGATTACCCTACGTGAAAAACCAAAGCAGCTGGTATAGGAAATCCTTGTGGAAAATTTGCGTCTAATTGAAATACGTTCGCTATTAACACTGACAAAACAATAATTGCTGCTCTGTCATAAACAGAAAATAAATGTATGTGGACAAATATTAAGCATAACACACGGCGTATAAAATATTACAATATAACACGCCGCATTAGTTATCTGGAAGTTAGAAAGCTAGTTTTTGATGCCATTACGCTCTGCCCTTAGCAAATATGTGTACCTCTTGATAGAGAAAACATTTTATTTTTTTCCAACTACACGCGTACATCACTTGAGCCTGGAGTACTTAAATTTATTTATTCCCTCTTATTTTATTCATCGACGCTTTCAGTAACAAGAACTGTAACCTACAGCGTCGAATGATAGAAAAATTGTTAGGCCTAAATAGTACGTTGGATAGGATCCTGCATGAAGCGATCGTGGCCAATGTTGAATCAGAGTCCCTTACGAGGACCGATGGTTGTCACAAGTCAGCTCAGCCATGACAGCTTATCTCCAGGCACAGATATTATTCAGGGTTTTCCCAAATACGAACCAGAAGTGCTGTAACTTCGACTGCAACTCCCAGTGCGAGTACAGTGGATAGCAAGAAACTGCTTCGCATAGTTCTGAGTCATCTGAGACTTGAGCTGCGTCAGTAAGATTATAGAATGTGCAAGAATCTGTTCCTACACGATCATTTCATGAGTAAGACCTTTGGCCTCACCTAGACATTAGGCCTACACTGCATTTGTTGGCGGGGGGGGGGGGGGAAGTGCCTTTCCATATGGGTACAAACATATGCAAAAATAACACGAAAAGAATTAATCAGATATGGGATATAGGAATTTAACATTATTCATTCCTGAATTGAGTATGTATATATATATATACACACACACATATATATCTACCTGTATGTATATATATATATACGCACATAAATTGTATAAAATTAGAAGTTAGCCTATCCATAAGCCTCAAATCTCCTACACATTTCAGCGATAAACCGTGATCCTCAGGCAGACGTCAGTCCAAAGAAATATATAATATTAATACATCAAATTCTACATATGAAACGTTAAAACATACAGAAGCTATTGTACAGATTTTACGTACACAATGTTAAAAATATAGAAGGCGATTAGGCCTATATACTGTTAACATTGTGTATGTAAAACTTGATGTATTAATATTCCTTTGTATTGACGTCTCCCTGAGGTCGGTGACTTATCGTTGAATTATGTACGACAGTTCTTGTTTATGGATAACTTGTCATTTTATACAATACTTGTGCATATGTTGGTAGGCCTATATATAAATGATAAGATTTAGGGTCGCCATTCTTCTGCGACGTGAAGCCATGTCCCTGGCTAAAAGATACTCCACATTTCCAGCCAGCAGATGGTATCACATTCAAGATGGAAATGTCCTTCACCCTAGCCCGAAAATTCTGGCACGAATTACCCAATGATAAGGTGCCAGATCCCTGAAGAACGGAGAACCGAAGGCATCGCTGCGAAAGCCTACAGCAGACATGATATTTATTTCAATCCGTACGCAATGAGTAGGTAAGAGCTTTCATAAAATTTCTCCACTTCAGCTGCCTCTAAGGTAACATTCTGACAGCGAAAATACATAAATAATACAGATATTTGAATATATACAAAAGGCTAACTAGCCGTCATGAAGGTCCTTAAAAAGATTGCCAAGAAATTTGATCTCAGAAAAGTTGCCTTCGAAGAATCAAGCAGCTAAAGTTACAACAGTTTCGATTCCAATCGGTGTCTCAGCTTCAAGCCCGTTACACAGCCGCAAGAATTCAGCACTTCCGTTGGTTTCGTGCGTGATGGGGTTTATGTGCTGCGCAATTTGTTTTTCAAGGACGAAGCATGGTTCTACCTGAATGGATACATTAATAGTCAAGAGAGTAGAACATGGAGTGCTGAAAACCAACACGCACTGCACAAAATCCTCTGCATTCGTCAAAGACTTGCGCTTTGTGCGCAGTGTCTCGAACACAAGCAGTGTGGCCATTATGCTTTGAACAGGAAGGGTCTGCTGAAAACTATCAGGATTCCTAACTTAATTAATTGTTCTGTTGGCAGATAATGAACGAGGTCGGCAACGGCCCATACTGCGAAAGCAAGAACGGCTTTCTTGCATGACTTCTTTGGCGACGGCTTTTTCGGGCATGGTCACTGGCCGCCAAGATCCCCAGACCTCAAGCCACCGACCTCCTTTCCGCGGGGAAAACCCAAGAAGCCTGCAGGACCTTGAAAGTAACAATAAACGGTCTGTTGCCCGCATTGATGGACAGACTCTTTGAAAAGTTGTAAGACGCACTGGAAGAAAGGTGATGCTTTTCTTCAAGAAGATGTGGGACGTTTGCAGCATCTGCTGCAATTAAAACTTCTTATCATATTCTTGAAATTTTAAAAAGTAAAAATAAAAATGAAGTAAATTGTTTACAGTATGATGTTGTGTTTCATGCGGTACATCCCATATTTTTCGATGCAGCTCTGTCTTAGCCCTAATTGGAACTAAACTCATAACTTCTCCAGCTCCGCTTGTTTCTGTCAGATTGAGACGCTTAGAGAATTCGTTACGCGAAACTAGGCTATTTGGACGCCTTTCTTGAACTAGCCTGAAATTTTCTTTGACAAATTTAATGACTCCAAATTGAGTAGGTTAAGCTACTAACTTGTGAAGGAAAGCCGTGCGTGACTTCTTAAACTTTTCCGGCTTGGTTTGTTTTGTTCCCAGAAAATTTTTAATTAAAATAAACAAACAAGCATTATGCAACTTTCTGCAAGGACTATTGATTAACAAAAGATCTTAGGCCCTTGTTTGCATGACTGATCACACAGACTTCCAAAATTCTGTTTCGGATTGCCACTGCTTGGAACTCTAAATTGGTGATGTGACAGGAAAAGTAGTCAGTACACTCGGAGTATTATGGTCAGAAGATTGAAGACGGTGAACTCTCTCATGTATCGGGCTAACTGAAGGTCTCCAACGTTTGCAGTCAGCTTGATCTCACAACTGTTTAGCTGTCAGTCGCTCAGTGGCAAAGAGCAAATAATAATCGCACCACACTGGCCAGGCAATATTGGCGAACAGGTAAGAGATTGAAGTGGAACCTACCATCCGATCTGAAATATAACACCACTTACGCTGCAGAGTACTTTGTTTCTCTCTTCAGCACTGTCAACCAAGCTGCGAAACAAACCCCTTTATAACCCCGGCAAAACCATCTTGCCTGCAACATTCCCATGTTACGCCGTGACTTTCGACTTATCACCTGTTCACTTGATCCAATTAATTAACAACTGTCATAACGGCGATGTGAAGTGCAAGGTGAAGTGTACAGGTAGAATTTATGCCGTCATCAATTATTTTCTCAAGGACCCACTGCCTAAGGCGAAACGTGGGAGATGATATTTAGGATTTTCCTTAGTCCCCTAGTCTTAAAACACAAAAAATTGCGGTTTATTTTTGTAAATTATTTTCGTGTTCATTATCGTAAAGAATATGACTGTACCGAGCTACAGGTAGTAAGTAACCATGTAATTACTCAAGCAACTGAAGAAGCCTAAGCACAGTAACTGCATAGGTTATTTGTATTAACATATGACGGAGAATGAAGGACTGGGAAATTAATAAAGTGGATCAGAGGGGAAAGAGAAGGGCTACAAAAGATCGTGTCCAACGGCAGCTTTGTGCTTATTTCGAAAGCAAGCCGGTTTTGGGCCTGACTAAGTAATGGGTGGATCGTGAAAGGAACTTGACTGAGTTACATACAGTAATTAAATAAATCATATTCATTTCTTCTGGAATTTCATTATAATGAAAATTATTACTTCCTCTTCTCTTCTAACATTTTTGTCAGTCTTTTCCTAAGCTTCCAATTCCTTCCTCCAATATCTAAAATTCTACATTATTCAGAAGGCTCGAAATACTTTAAGGCCTCTTCACTACAGATATATGTACTACGTTAATTGAAGACATCCTATTGTTCTCTCTCTGCTTACAGGTTATATCCGACAATTACTTCTGGCGTGTTTGCCCATTAGCTTCATCACGTCCCTTCGGTTGTCCGTCCTTCCCTCTAGCCCTCTTTCCGCACGTATCAGAGCGGCTGTCACTAGACGGATATCCGTGAAATTTGACAATGGCGACTTTCATGAAAACTTGTCGAGAAAACGCAGGTTTGATTAAAAAAGGTAAAAAATATGAGACACTCTACATGAAGAGTAAAGCACTTATTGTTTTTTCTGGCCACAGCAAACCGCCAGAGCAGCTCTGTCTTCCAGCGAACTGGTATATTGCCTCCTAAGATAGAAGAGAATTTCTGAACATTATGCGACCGCGCCACAATGTTACGTTATATTTGTAACACATTTCTTGTAACCTGACATGAAATATTCTCTGTGCACAGAGTCGATTTTTTCCGTGTCTGAAAACAACAGACCAGACAAAATTAAACCTGCCTAAATCCCCCTTATATTTCTGGCAATAGTGTAGCATTTTGCAAAATGAATTACACTATAATTTGGAGTAAATGTGTCCAAAATTTCTTCTGAGGATAATAATTACTACATTACAATGTACACTATTTTTGCGGTGCACACGAATAACGGCATCATATTATCAGCATTCCTCTTTGATCAATTAAAACAAAATCTATTCTCAACATTTTGCATTCCAGGATAAAATGTGCACAGGGTAGGATCATATCCTGCTGGGTGCGTGCATGTGCGCTATTTGGAAAGCTGTTATGCAATACTGATGACGACACCTGTAACAAATCCCACATGTTATTATCCCTGATAATAAAACTTAAATACTGCCTAAAACCACAAGCAGCTAAGTCCAATTTGCTGCTCCCATTTTTCGTGTTAGGTTAAGAATTAAGTTCCCTACAGAAATTGATCTGTTTCGACTGTGAACAATTATATGTTCATTAAAATAAGTCTACTAAGTCTCTGACAGTAAACCCATAGGTTTAATGTCAATAATACCAAGGCTCTGCATTGGACAGAATCTGTGTCAGTTCCATCCATCTTGCATCCAAAATATTTATTTATCTCAGATTTATCGTAATGATATATTCGGTCTCCTTCTTATCCTCTAGAGTGATTCTTTTGCAACAGTTTTATCACCAATACATTACATACATTTCCCGTCTCTATGGTCCTATTATCATGTATTTCGCTACGGTTCATTATTAGATATCTTCTAATATAGGAACTAAATTGAAAATAACCGTAAATTAACAACTAAAATTTATTGTCAGTAGTTATTATTCATTTCAATATGTTTTGGCCGAATTTGCCACCTTCCAGTAACACAAAAAATATATAAATACTGAGGAGGTTAATTGAAACATTAATTTTTATAAAAATAAATGAGCTATTATTTTTACATAAAGGGTACAATCTCATAATGATAAATGTTATTGACGTAATTTTGAAGTTACATATATTCTGATTGCTGTAAAGGCATGGAAGAGTATTCCTTTGAAAGTTCTAAAGTTTTCCTAATTGAAGGTTGTTTTATGTTGAGTATTAATTGTGGTATACAATTTCACTTTTAGAAGATGGCCAAGTCGATCGAAATATGTTGTACTGAATAATAAGTACTGACAATAAATTTTATTTGTGAGATGAGGGTTATTGTTAATTTAGTACTTATATATTATTACAATAGGTACTACAGGGCATGATTGATAGACTACCTGAAGTTGGAAGATGCTACGGAGTGGAAATTAAGGTGGAAAACCGAAAATACTGAGAATCTCAAGCAAACCATCCCCAGTAAACATTATGATACATAACAACAGCGGAACACTACGGAATATGTTCGTATCAGAAATATGGGTAGGATGGTAACAAATGATGTAAGATGTACATGTGAAATTAAATCCAGTATTTCCACGGCAAAAGCAGCGTTCAACAAGAGGGAGACTGTTTTTCACTTGCAATTAGACTTTAATTTAAAGAAAAAACTAGCAAATTGTTACATTTGGAACATAAATTTGTATGGTGCTGAGACTTAGACACTTAAAAAGGTAGATCAGAAATATCTGGAAAGGTTTGATATGACGTGTTGGAGAAGGATGGAGAAGATCAGTTGGACCGATCATGTGAAAAATGAAATACAGTATTACGTAGGGTCAAGGCGGAAAGAAATATCCTACGTAGAATGAAAAGAAGGAAGTCTAATCGGATTAGTCATATCTTGCATAAGAACTGCCGTATAAAACACGTAATTGGAGGAAAGATAGAAGGAAGGATGGAAAAGACGGGAAGATGAGGAATAAGACGTGAGCAGCTACTGCATGACATTAAGGAAAAGAGAGGATACTGGAATTTGAATGAGGAAGCACTAGACAACGCTCTGTGGAGAACCCACTTTGGAAGAGTCTGTGGGCCTGTCATAAGACAGACTATGAACTGAGTGAATATTATCACATTGGGATGTAGACAATAAAGGTTCTAACATAGGATCTTGAAGAACCCACTGTCTGATTCTTGTTACACCGAAAGAGCTTCCTGAACACCTTCATTTTATGCATGTATCACAAATCAACAATCTTTGAAGGAAGAGGCCGCGCTCTTTATGTATACTTCTTTACTCGCCTAGATTTTAACCGCAGTAATTAGAATATTACTTGCTCTCCTCTGACTATGACGTTTGTAAGCCGGTGGTCAGTTACCAACGTTTCGGACGACCTATTGTCTCCGTCTTCACAGTACAAATAATGTAACCACAGTCATGGAATTTTTGTACCCCGCTCGAGGAGGTTACAGAAGATAAGAAAAGTGTATGTAGTGTATTTGGGTATGGTGGAAGGATTATGGAACCGAGAATTCTTCTCCAGGATCCGATATGATGAAAGTTTCACGCTTTTTTACATATGCCTTTTCTTGTGACTTAGTACAGGACTAGTGCAATGGCAGCAATGCTGACTTAGACTTATATATATATATATATATATAGCAGAAGGCGTCGTCTTACCTTAACACCAGGGATTTGTTGTTGCAAAGTAAATCGCTCGGCACAAACCATTTTTCCTTACACAGATTCTTTCCTTGTGTTTAGTTAAATATAAGCTACACTGTAGCTAAATAATAGATAAAATGAAACATGTAAATATTTGTGGGATCTCTATCTTCTGTCGTTCATGATTTTTTAACATAAAATAAGTTTTCAAAATCTGTATTGAAAAAGTTACATTCAGGCTTCCTAGGAGTACATTGCGTTAACTAGAGGAACCCAATATGAAAGCCTGTCAATGGCAGTAAACGTCATCAAAACCCATAGGAGAGTTTTTCAAGTGGCAAATGCCGATATATAATGAGAAAACAGAAGACATATGTAATTGTCACACATCAGTTTTGAAGTGTATTAACGTCATAAAATAGTTATCAAATATTAGTGACAGCGAAATCAATCACATGGAACATAACGATAACAACATACAATACTTGATAAGTAGGTACATAACTCCAAATAACTGCAAGACTAAGGTGATAATTCATGACGTCTCATTTCTTCAAAGAATAGTTACGATTCATAATTTAACATTCGAATTACGAAGTTTATTTATCTCAAAATTAAAAACTGAGAACAAAATAATCTCTTATTCATGAAAAAGGTGTTCGGTCGATCTTAATTTGTTAAGGTAAAGAACCTGCCAAAATCACTTCAGTCAGATTTTTAGTCGACCTTCAGTTGTGCGGGCCAATTTTACGAACGAAAAAATTCAGTGTTATATTAGAGTTATCATATTTCACGCACTGCCCATATTCTGCCCGAAGAGATTTGCACGACAATAACGCGAGTGGTTTCGGGGGCGTCTGAAGCACACATTACTTTGACTCGGGCTTTGCCCTTCCACGGCAGTGAAGCGGTACGGAAACGACAATTTCCTCGGTTTAAATAGGCAGCCAAGCAAATGTCTGACACTTTATACTTTAAACAAACCATAACCATCCTTTATCTGGTCACCCATAAAGACAACCTGCCCACCCCTTCTCCAATTCCCGTCCAACCTATGCGACTTTGCGGCGTCCTTACATAACTTACGCATTAAAAACTTGAACAACAATTTAATCACCTAATGATGCAAGAGTTATGTAATTTAAAGCTTTCACGGCAACTAAATTCAGTAAAAGATCCTCGGGCTACCAGCCGCATCAGGTAGTTGAATGGCGGGTAAACCAGCGTTTCAAGGACTCTCTTTGCCCTTGTCATCAGGGAAATGTCATTTCCCTGATGACAGAAGCAGAGATGATCCTGAAAACGTTGGTTTACTCGCCATTCAACCACCTGACGCGGCCGCCAGCCCGACAATATTTTACTGAATATGTAGCTTTTTTTCCATATTTCTCTAATATTGATCTTCACAGAGTTACGAGATACTCGACTTGCACAATGTCGGCTTTCAGTAAAACTTTCCGAAAATGAATTTCAGCTGCTAATTTAAGATTATTTAGTGTAGGAACGCTTTTTTAATAATTATGAATTAGAGTCTTTTACATTCCAACACAAATTTTTACTACGTGTACGTAGCATCAAATTACGTAATACATAGCATGTACGTAATTATAGCAATTCCTGCCATACCTAAATTCGATTTTGCAGAACAGAGACCTCACGTACAAACCGAGGATTGCTTCAATTCAACATTCTTCTTACCTTTCATTTAACTTCCCCTTCTGTTCTCCTCTTTGCCTCTACAAGTTTCGTCACGAGCTATCTTATCTCACTATCGCATGCTGCAACTATTTGTCCGAGAGATTATCTTTAATTCCTCCTTATCGTTCAGTAGTTCTCTCCATTCCCTCAGCCGCCCACACTTCACTTGTACTGAATTATACCGGTGCAGCTTTACAAGTTGTGCAGGTCCAGACCGCAGTACTATCAGTCTGCCGTAGATCGTATCAACAAGTGGTAAAATATGTGTAACATATCGGATTTCCTTAGCAGTACTTTCAGGGAATCAATTGGAAGAGAGACCAGTTGTTAGCTTATTCTCTGGTGCTTTTTCTGTTTCTTTCCAAACGGTGTGAAGAGGACTTCTTAGTTACAGATATCTTATTTCGTAAAATACCCTTGACTTACTTTTAATTTACTGCTGTATATAAGCATAAATATCAACTGGCGATAATGTAAATTATCAAGGCCAGCTCTTGGCAGCTCTTCAAGATACTGAGGTAAGGATAAAATTAGTATAACTCTAGAACAGTAAAAATTTATGTGAGATGCAATTATTTCTCCAATTTAAAGCTTTATATTTATTAAAAATTTAGTGTATTCAAAATTTATAAGATCATTAATAATTTAAGTTTCAATAAACATTATTTTTAGACAGTTTATTTTGCGACATACCCAAATAAATTCGTGCAGCAGAGTCCCTCTTGAGAAAGCAATAGTCGCTTGTGAAAGGTCATTCCCATGTTCACAAGAGCATGTCATTGAACCGGATTCTCAGGAATATGAATCCAGTCCACATAAAATATCCTCTTTCGTTAAGACCAATTTCTGTATTCTCCTGCTCAAGTAGTCTCTTCCTTGCAGGTTTTCTAAAAATTTGTATACAGCTTTGTTTCTCATTTACGTGATGCGTGCCATGCCAGTCTCTTTCTCTTTGATTTGACGGCAAATACGTTTGGAGAAGGGTATGAGCTACGAAAATTTCATACACGCCTAATTGTTGCTTCCTATAATTGTCATGTTTCTTTTCTAATGAGGAAATGTTACTGAATTCATGTAAAATAACGTGCAACGAATGCAACATACGCGCAATAAATAGAAACAATAGTGTCAGTTGAAGGATACTTTAAAATTGGAGACCTCATGGAACTAATAAAGCATAATCTTGAGAATAAATATTTATCAATTTAAATTCACAGAAGTAACAATTCTGGAATTTCAATTGTGTTGTAAAATTTATATTATTTTTAATTTCATATATGAATAATATGCTATTTATGTACTTGTTTATTTAACGTCTTCTCGTCGCAGTGCTTACTATGAAATTAAGTTACCATTGTAGTGAAATGTTGCAGCCTTATGAAGTAGTAGGATATTGATGAACGGCGACTGGAAGGGCTGTGACTAAATCAGGCGTAAATTATTTTAGATAAATGTCTACGAATTTTTTGAGGCAGCTCAGCAGTTTAATAAATATGATACGAGTTCAACGACGGGGTTCAATTTCCAACTGAGGCTTCCACCCCTTTCACAGCGGCTCCGAAGCAAATCTAAACCATTTTCTAATGAGAAACACTCTCTTGAGGCGCAGAACCCGAGGAGTGAAAGTGTTCAAACCTTTCGTCTAACTCAGAGATTAAGAGCGCATAGAATTGTGCTTGCATTCATCTACGTGAGTTTATATTGTGGTGCCCAATTAAGCATCAGGACATCTCGGCTCCTACCTCTTACCTTGAAGCATCAATCACGCATGTCGAAGCCCTCTCAAGATTCTAATCAAATACCGAAAGAGATGGGCCGTGTTTATTTCAATGCATTCGATACAAATATAGTTGCAACTGTATTCCCATCATTGATGTCTCTCAGTCTTAATTACTCAACTCGATAAGCATAATTGAGTTAATGATTGCGCTTAAATTAAACGCTGCTAGTGATGTTGACGCTTCATTTTCAGCTATATATTTTTATAGGATTCGACATTCCCTTTATTTTACTATTAGAATTAAAGGAATAAAATTCTTGGTCGAACATTGGCATCAGCATCACAGACTAGTGCGCTGGCTCTCAGATACTGAACACATACAACCTTACCTCTTATCTTTTCTTACAATCAAAACTGAATTAAAAATTGCCAAGACTTTTAAGAATGTAATCACGAACATAGCACGTGAAGTTATAAGTATTAATTTACATTCTTTTATTTTCCTTTTAACCCCGGAAGTTTGCGTGCAACGATATTGGAGAGGACGCTGAATACCTGATTTAGGCCGAATGAAATATGTAAGGGGAAAAATGTGTCCGTAAATTGCATTTCTATGGCACAGGAAAGAAGTAAAAATTAAAAGCGGTTCAAATCATTTTGGTTTTAATGGGATAAGGTCATTCCCCCTTTTCTGACTCCTCTGCTGCACCACTTAACTCTTCAAAGCCTAGCGGATACTTTACGTACCAACAGCTTTAACATTCAACAATTCTACATGGTGCACACGTTGCATTTATGCGTTTTGTACGGTTGTCAGGACAAGCAACAACTTTTGTCTTATACAGCATTATATTACTTGTTTTTTATAACCGAGATGCAAAATGTTTACAGCGCGTACGCATGAAGTCCTTATATAAAACAGATACACTTCGTCTTTAAAGGGTTAAATCGATGGATAAGTTCTGGGCAATAAAATTTCTCTTGTGCAAAAGATGAACGCATAGAGGGTAAACACTATAAACTTATTGGTTCTGACAGTAAGCACAAATTAATGTCTAATGGCACGGAATGAATAAAGAAAATGACAATAAAAATTCTTTCTTGTTTGTTCACTAATCATACAGTTAATATTAGAAATGCGCCCTAAATGCTCTTGAAGATGGAAAAATAAAACACTGAGCAGCTTAAAGTTTTTACTTTCCGATAAACATCATTAGGATGATAAACTGTCTGAGGTGTTGGTATGGGCAAGGCATCTAAACAGGAAAATAGATGACGTACATGCAAAATTTAAATCAGCGAACTCCAACTTAAGAACACCACTTTGGCACAAAGGCAGGAAGAAAGGCATAATACATATTAAAATATATAAGAGAGTGTAAGGGTGTTGACCGGATTAAACTGGCATAAGATAACGTCATATTGCAAGACATTGTGCAAACAAGTGATTATTCGGGTTTCCTACAATTTGGATAACTTGTTGACCAGATAAGCAACTATGATGTTCTCGAGGTAACTGTGCAACATGGACAGAGCTCTGCTACTTCCATAACTTTCAAGTTTATTCTTATAATTGTGTTCACGTGTCCTTCTCGCATGTTTATAATTTCTTTACGTGTTAATAGAAATTATTGTGCCGTCTGCTAAAAGGAAATATGCCCTCAGCCTAGGAGAAAACCTTTAACGCTCGTTTGAACCCATACGTAAAGCTAGGGTTTTGTGTACTTAAATATTTATACCTAAGAAAGGAAGGGAATGAAGAAGAAAATTATCTACCGAAATGTAGCAAACTTTCCGAGAACGTAACCTCTAATTGTCCCTCTCCAAATTCGTAAGAAGTTACTTCTTATCTATAATTAATTCTTCTGCGATATGATGCTGTAACTATTGGTAATTTCCGACATTTCGAAAGAGTATTAAATCTTCAGCTGTAAGACATAAGCAGTCCATTTCTGCATTACGTTCCACGATATTTGAATCTTCATCAACAAAGTGTGAGGAATTAAAATCTTACATTAATTTTAATACCACATTTTCACAATATTTCACGTGTCTGTTTCACTGCAAGGGCTTAGCTTAGCACTAGTAGATAACAGGACTCATAAGGAGTCCTTCGGTCCATCTATATAAACGTAACTATACATATTCAAATGAATCCCAGTTTTACGAGTTCTCACGTGAAAGGCTCAGCCGAATAAGTCGTAAATTTCTATTGTCACCATTCATTCCATTCAGCCATCCTCTTAACAGGCCACAAGGTTTATTGGGAATAATAATTCCCACCTGACGCTTGCGGTGATGATAATTTGAGTTTCTTGATGCGATAATTCTAGTGACTAAGGTCGGGCTAATTATAGTTACGGGGTTACTGGTGACTAATAAAAATACCCGTACTTGCGTGTTAGCTAATAGTAATACGTATTTTTATACGCGTAAGAAATGTGAGATACTGTAATTTTTTAAATCGCGCCCAATGGGGGGAAAATGCGCATTTTCTTCAGGGAAATACAGTACATGACACAGTTAATTCCTACCTACTCTGCTGCTGTCATTGTTTATTATATTTCTGACGCTTCATAATATTTCGAGTCAGTTTAATAGGTTTTAAGAGAAATAAATCGCTAAGTTTCAAGATTTTCTTCAAGTCAAATCACGACAAGTCAGTTGTATTTTAAATTGTTTGTAGAATATCATATTCCACTAAGGTTTGAAATAATGCCCTTGATATCCACTAACTTTCAGCCAAGAAAACAACAAATCTTTTCTAATCTCTCCTCCTTTCCGCACTACTGTACTCTTTGTTTTAAACCCAGACTAGCGACCAAAATGTTCCCCTCCTTTCACTCTTATAACGTAATTTCTTTTGTTCCTATCTGATCAAATTAGGTGTCATATTATAGTAAGAATCTTACAGAGATTCTACAGAATAAATTCTGCCACATTTTGTCATTACGTCCTGCCATTATAACACCAATATTACCTTCGAATAAAATACAGTTGATTAGCACTAACTTTCATGGATTCAGTGTTACGTTCCATTACTGATTATTCTATGCTTTTAGCTTTCTGCAGTTTGCCTTGTTAGTTGTGCCACTATCACTGCGATTTGGAGGTGAAATCTACAGGTTTAGCAATAGAAGAAGAGAGAAGGATACACCAGTAGCGGATTTAACATACCAGACCTATAAAAAGACATGAATTTAATATACAAATTATAGGCAGGACATGTGCTGTAAGGAACTAAATCAGAGACCCGTTATTTACTGTCTGTCTTGTGAGGTTTATGAAACTGACAGTGCTGTGAGGACGTTAACCTGGATAATTATATGCACAAAAAATAGATAAGAAACTTATTATTTTAAGCTAGGCCACTACGAAGGGCAAGCTTGATACTGATAGACTGACTGAACAAAACGAACCAACCTGTAATGAGAAGAAGCTTCATCATTTGTACCATTCTTCAATGAGCCTGCTGCTGAAAGGTACTTTCCTGGTCACAATTATTCTTGTATGCTACAGGTCCAGGAGTCTGGCCCATTTATAGACGATCTGCTGGCCGTTTCCATTTCAAAAATCTGATTTAAAGATAATAATAATAAAAATAAAATTGTTATTATTATTACTGTTGCTACTAATAGTGCAATACATTTTTTAGATTTGCAGTTACCCTGACTGGTCTTGCTGTTCATTTAATTTTGTGTGAATACATGTCTATATATAATCGTTAGATAATACATAACAATTTTCAGGGATAAATTGCGTAGTGTCCTGAACAAGTCAACAGTAGATATAGCGCACAAAAACCAAATTTCTTTCGTCAAACCTCTTGCATTACATGGGACTACAAAAATCGTAAAAATTATAAAAAATAAAAGACGAATGTAAGAATTTCAGGTTTTCACGGCCGTGCAGATTTCTAGGCGGTTACATACAGGATTAAACATAATCGTAGCGCAGAACTTTACAATGCGAAGTTATCGGTGTTGATATTGGCATGACACGAACAAATTCCGTCACTCTTTTCATGTCAAATTAACAGTTTTATTGAAGCTGCGCTGATCAGAATTAAGGTGGCCCCAAATTTTTAATGTGATCACCATTACCACCAGCCGTTGGGAGTTGTTGAATTCTTCTAAACTCAGAGACATGGACGAAGAGCTCGAGAAGCATGAAAGCCATATTAGGCAATGATTTTATGTCCTTCGGCGAAGGTGATATAACATATGAGAAAACTTTTGATTTATACATTTTCTGTGCTATGTTAAAGGCAGAAGCTCCATTATAGCCGTAAGGTTTAATAAATATTTTTACAAATAGTTACTTATTTAAGCTAATGAATGTATTCAGAGCAAATGCCAGACAACTTGTATTCCCATACCTTATCTCTATATAATTACACAAAAACAAATTTGCGCCAACTATACCTGCTCGTTCACACTGGGGCTGACGGTTTTCGAGAATGGGGTCCTGAGAAAGATATTTTGGCCTAAAAGAAATTAGGTAACAAGGGAGAGGAAAAGACTACATAACGAGGAGGTTTATGGGCTGAACTCCTCACCGAATATTGTTAAGTAAACAAATTAAGAAAAATGATATGGGCGAGACACGTATCATGGATGAGGCGGAGAAAGATGCATACACGGATTTGGTAGGCAAGCCTGAGGGAAGGACACAACTTGCAAGATTTAGGCGTAGATGGCGGGATAATACTAAAATGGATTTTCAAGAATTGGGATAGGTGGGCATGGACTAAGTTGATCTGGAGCAGGTGGTGAGCTGTAGTGAATGCGATGATGAACTTTCTGGTTCCATAAAATGCAGGTAATTTCCTGGCTAGCTGAGGATCCGTTAATTCTCAAGAAGGACTCTGATCCATGCAATTAGTAACACCTGCGAACTCACATCTGCTGCGGCCAATCTTGTAGTGCGGAATGTCGCTTACATTGACTGAAAACAACTAGCCAAATCCGTAACATATCTTGAAACCTTGTAGCGTATGAGAGAGAGTGTGTGGAATACGGGAGCCATTTCAGTCACACTGACCTAAATTATAGCAAGATCCTTGTGTATCTAATTACACTTCAGCGAAATAGTTCCATCGTAATATCTGGGTCTACCATTTCTCTGCACGCTGTATGTATGGCTCAGGTCATTTTGTTGCCCTGACTCGTGAACGAAGCTTCCCACAAACAAAGTCACTTTCTTTGAATAGATGTAAGCGTAATGATAAAACTTGTTTACAAATACTTCCAACACGGTGCAAATTTATTGACAAATGACTAGCTAAATCTGTGTCGCGTCACTCTTTAGAAGGTAATAGTGTTTGCGCTGCTCAAGAAATTCCCCGTAACGTATGGGACTAGAAGTTACATTACCGTGTCAACAAGAGGCAGACGCTTGCCCTAACCGAGGTTAGATGAATCCAGTACACAACCTTTCACCTTACTTCTTCATGATAATTTAACATCATCTTCCCATTAACGACCAAGTTTTCCAAGTGCTCTCTTTCCTTCAGGTTTTCCCACGAAAATTCTATGAGCATTTCTCTTCTCTCTCATTGCTGATAAATGGTGTTTCCCACCAAAATAATCATTCTTTTTTATCAAGCTAACAAATTTTTGGCTTTATCGAAACTCAGAGCGTAATATTTTTCTGCAGCGTAATATTACAATTGCCAACTGGTTCTGTCAATAATAGGAGCAATAGTCCAATGTCAACGTCAATGACATACACACAATCTCAAACAACATGGTACTGAATTTATATTTTGCACAGTAAACAGACGAGTTCGGTAGAACGAATTATGAAAGGCATGCTAATGCACATGCTGTTCAAATTGCTTAAAGAAAGACAACGGCCTTGATATTTTACAACACATATATGAAGGACACTGAACTGATATAAAAGTTTATATGCATTATGTATATATCTATACTGCCTAGCACACTCGGACTCAATGTTGCGATTCAGTGTTGCGGGGGTGAACCTCAGTTGCTCCGATTCATTGTTGCGGGACAGCGCGGACGCTGCCCCGATACAATGAATCGTGTCCACACCCAGCAGGTCTGTCGGGAGTCACTTCGCGCCGTCATGTCACAGGAGTCAGCTCTTGCCGCAATGTCCGCGTCCGTTGTATTGCTCCGTGAGCACAACAAAAATAGAAAGCCCAAACGTTGGTGGATGCGTCAGTTATTCGCGGGAGGACACAGACATGGACTTGAACTTTTGGATATCCTGAAGTTAGAAGATGGATCTGGATTCAGGAATTTTATCAGGATGACTTCGACAAACTTCGAAAGTCTTTTGAAAATGATCGGTGGCAAAATATCAAAAGAGAATACAAGATTTTTCGTCGTGCGCAAGGTGAAAACTCGGAGCGTACTCATGCACTGGCTGTTGCGATGCCCCCGAACACGTCCACACTTGAAATGTTGCGCAACATTGCGTCAGCGAATCCCATTCCGGATGGGACTCAAGGAAAATGTATCTGAGCTGAGTCTGAGCAGCTCCGATTCTTTGTTGCAATGTTGCGGCGCTGTTCGGACTGAGCCGAGTTTCAGCCCCGATTCAGCCCCACAACAATGAATCGCAACCTTGAGTCCGAGTGTGTGCTAGGCATAAGATATATACACACAAACCTTTATACTTGCTACATACTTCTATTTGAACGGACAACTTGCCTCATATTAAAGGACAAGAGCCTGACTTCAACATATCATAAGCCCATTCAAAGTTTCCTACTCGTATGTTTTTCTCAAATGGTGTCTTGTTTTTCATTAAACGTTTATAGATGGAAGTATCTGGCATAAAAGTTGTTTCTTTTTTTCGACGTGACACAAAGGAAGACAAAGTTAAATATGCATCTGTTTATAACTTGCTTAACGTTTCGTTCAAAGCCATGTTCTAATACTGTACTGCGCTAAGGTACACGACAAAATATATCTGATATTTTCTAAACTGAGTCACTTTTTTATCATGTGGCAAAAGAGTATTTCAGTTAAAATCACTGTTGAATGTTCAGTACCACACAATTATCGAAATGTGGGCACATTACTTTGTTTCATTATCTCGAAACCAGAACACTTGGCTAAAAAAATTAATTGAAATGACACGTCATTTATTTTCACTTACAATATTCGTTAGAAATATTTTCATTCCAATAAATATTCATCGACTTACGCTCGAAATGCGAGAAGGAAACATTTAAAGCGATGTGAGAAAGTGCCCTTTTTACAAAGTGGACTCAAAAAACAGGGTGACATTTTGATATCGAGATCTTTATTCTGACATCCATTTATACTTAGCAAATGTGTATCACAGGGTACACATCAGACCTCCAACCAGCCACCTTTGATATGTAAGCGTCTGTCCCATTGTTACGTCAAAGCTTTTATTCCGGCGTAGATGAAATTGGTGTCAAATATCTGTAGCCAGTAGGTGACTACTCACTTCACATCGACATCTCTTTCAAATCGCTTGCCGGCCAGGTGCTGCAGGCAGGGTGCTCCAAAGCTTCCAAGCCGTAGTGCTGTACCCATTCATAAGCCTGGGTGGTAGTATAAGACCCACTGATTTCCACCTCTTTGGAACTGTTAAGAAGCACCTGACTGGCACACTATTTGCAACAGACGCCAATGGGAAGCAAGCTGTCACCTTTTGTCTATAGACCCTTCATGATGATTTATTTCATTCCTTGGTGTCACGTTGGGATAAATGTTACATATCAATCGTGAATACATGTAGGCTAATGTGTACTATTTGCTACCCATATTCCATTTATATATCGAGGTCAGAATAATGAGCTCAGCACCTAGGTGTTTGCTGCCTTATTTTAGGAAAGTTCCTTACATATAACAATTGAAAAGTCCCAAGAAATTTCCTTAAAATTTTCCGACATAAAATTTAATGAAAAATCCGAGCAGCAATTTTACATATGTAGAAGTACAAATGGATAAATAAAAGGACGGAGTGATTCTACTGGGCATTCCACAGGGATATAAGCCCCCCTCAGCTTCAATTTTTAGCATTCGATTCCTCTAAATTTCTTGGGTACAGGTCAATTTTGATACTACTCTACCGCCAGCAATGCGTGTAACTATAATACACTTGCTTCCCGAAGAGTAAAGGGCTCGGGGTATGACTTTGACAACTTACCTCCATCTAGCACTACGGTTCACGAAAGAATAGAGCTATAGCTCCACTCACCCTCTGGGCCTTCACGGCATGTTTTAGGGAGACATTTGCTTTTTTTATAATACACTTAATGGACAGCACGCATTTCATATAATAAGCTGGACGGTAATCACTGCTATAAATACAAATTCGATAATTTAGACAGTCCTCGTCTTCATGTTATTTATGAACAAACAAACAAATTAAAAAATTTCAACTACTTATTAACAACATAAAAATATTCTTTATAAACTCATTCTTCAGAACAGCATTGAACGCACCACGTTTTAAATTGCAAGTGGAAGTGCCAGATCAGAGATTCTCACAGGAGTGTTGATGAAGGTTCTTTTCGTCTGTGATGTCATGAAGTATAGATTGTTAAATACGTGACGAAATTTCGGAGAACCTTATCGTATATTTTAGCGTGGTTCAAAAACATTGATGACAACGCCTACGTGACGAAACATGTAATTCTGTGAATAATTATAATTTAGATTTTAGATTTTATATTGATGCAGACGGAATATAGTGCGCCTGTATGTTTAAAGTTGCTAAAATCTGAACAGCAATATAATACAGCAGTCCGCAGTTGTTCAACCCCAGCCACTGAGCTTTACTTACTTCTTAATCGCGCACGTGACAGAGCTCCTTAGATGAGGACGGTTCCATTTAAGGCTTTTGCAGAATAACACAGATAATCGTCCATACAATGCCACCCCTCGACCGGGAAGGCAATTCTTCACCCTGTCGGCTAACTTCAGTTGCAGGGTTACTGAGAAGTGTTTATTTCAGCCAAAACTCATCACTCGTGCCACCAATTTGATTTCGCCAAACATACTGTATATGCTGAAAAATCAAAGTACCTAGCATGCGGCAGTGTTTTCCTACCTATTATGGTTTAAAACAGTATAAACGGTTATTAAAGACCTTGGGAATCACGTAGGTGGTGTGCATGTAGCCTAAGTAAGATTTTATTTACTGACGATTATAACTTAACCCTCTGAACAGACAGTAATAGGAATACCTAGACATTAGTTTGTGTATAACGTAATGCAGCTGGAGTGTAGATTATGAAGATGTCGACAGCTAAAACAAGAATAACGTCAGCAGGAGATAACAACAAAGAACAAATATTGTTGCTGATAAAAAAATATTTCACGTATAATTTACCTCATCCGACATAATAGCAATAAAACTGACATAGTGCAAGTTACAACCGATTCCAGATTATCGCTGCATGCAGCCGCACCCTTTCACGGCACCCGAAAAGGGCCTATGTGTTTCAGACCTTTTGTGAAATATGGATTTCATGCAAATTCTTTTATTACTCTAAATGTATTTTCAGTTTAGTTGAAAGCGCAATAACAGCCCCCAGATATATTTTTACACTGCGCCCAGAAGCATCTGAAACCAATCCTAGTGCAGACAGATACAAGCATAGCTCTCGAAATTTCAGTTGGTCTCCCAACGAAATTCCAACCTGAGAAAACCAGACTAGAGCATTTAGAACGTGCAAAACATGAAACTTCAAAAGTGGAAATATAATGGGGAAGGGTGATATAAATGTATTCGACTTCCATGACTCTTTTTTCTTAAAACACACAACGTTTCGATGCATGATTTTGCTTCTGTCATCAGGAAAGACACGTGAACTGTAACAGATAAGAAAAACTAAAAGAAGGGGGAAATTTTTAATATAAGATCATGTTCCGCCTCTACAACACAATGCTGTCACATTCGTAACACACTGTCGTCACATCCGTAACACACTGTCGTCACATCCGTAACACACTGTCGTCACATCCGTAACACACTGTCGTCACATCCGTAACACATTCTTATCAGCTTAATAACACACACTTGCTGCCTTAATAACACTGTCGTCACCTGAGGAACAAAATATTGTCACTCTCTCGTCACCGCAGTAACATACGGACATCATCGATATAACACAGCCGCCTCCTCAGTAACTCACTTTCGCGAACCCAGTAACACACTGCCATCACCTCAGTAACAAAGTCGTCAACTCAATCACAAATTGCCCTCACCTCAATCGCAACCTGTCCTCACCTAAATAACACACCGCCCGCACCTCAATAACACACTGCCCTCACCTCAGCTGCCCTCACCTACCTAACAAACTACCGTCACGTCAGTAACAACTCACCGTCGTCAAGAACCTTCAGTTTAAAATAAAAATTTGACTAAAATGAAGAATGGCATGAAAATTGTGTGTAATATGATTGAGGTAAAAAGTTTTCAAAATGGATTACTTTGCAAGTCTGTGCTTCTTGCAAGCACTGATTTTCATTTGGCCTTGTTGTTGATATAATTATATAAAAAAGAGAGTCAACAGCCGTGTTAAGTGGATCCCTGTCACCATGGCATGCGCATCCTGAGATTGCGGATGGAGGAACGGCCTCCAGTTATGGAGGGTAGCTGCGAATACATTGAATAAGCAGTCGCGGACAGCCGGCAAGGGGTGGTCGTCCAGCTTGGCGATTGGGCGAGGTGCTAACAATTCCTCACCGTAAAAAATTATGATATTACGAAACAGCCTACAAAGCCTAGGACCTAGACTGATTCTTTGATACGATCCCAGCTACGGAAAAGGGATATGAGTTTTGGAACACGGAATGTGAGGAGCCTGTATAGGTCACGGTCACTTACGACAGTGGCCAGGGAATTACCTAAGTATAAATTAGATTTATTGGGTGTACAGGAGGTTAGATGGGACAAAGAAGGGGTTGTAAGAGCTGGGGAGTACCCTTTTTTCTATGGCAAAGGGCAGGGAAATCAATTGGGAACAGGATCTTTTGTACACCAGAGACAAGTATCAGTAATCAAGAGAGTGGAGTTTGTTAGTGATAGTATGTCATATATAGTGCTGAGTGGCCGCTGGTGTAATATGATCGTTCTGAATGCGCATGCACCGACAGAAGAGAAAGGTGATGATTCAAAGGACAGTTTCTATGAGGAATTAGAAGGGGGTTTTTGTCATTTTCCTAAGTACCATATGAAAATTCTGTTAGGAAATTTTAATGCAAAAGTGGGGAGAGAGGATACTTTCAAACCGACTATTGGGAATGAGAGTTTACATCAGGATAGTAATGATAATGGTGTTAGAGTAGTAAACTTTGCCACAGAAAGAATCTAGTTGTTAAGAGCACGATGAGCCCACACCGAAACATTCATAAATACACCTGGACCTCTCCTGATGGGAAGACTCATAATCAGATCGATCACGCATTGATAGACAGGAGATGGCATTCGAGTATGCTCGATGTGCGATCTTTCAGGGGAGCTGACCATGATACTGATCACTGTCTGGTAGTTGCAAAAGTTAGGCAAAGACTGGCAGTAAGTAAACAAGCAGCACAGAAGTTTGATGCGAAGAGACTTTATCTCAAGAAGCTAAGTGAACTAGAGGTTAGTAAACAGTATAAGTTTAAGATCTCAAACAGGTTTGCAGCTTTGGAAAACTTAAATGTTAGTGAGGACGTAAATAGGACTTTGGAAAACATTAAAGAGAATATCAAAATCTCAGCTAAAGAGGGTCTAGGTCTGCATGAACGGAAGCAACATAACCCATGGTTTGATACAGAATGTGCAGAATTTTTAGATAAAAGGAAGCAGGCTAAAATTCAGTGGTTACAGAATCCAAACCAAAATAATGGAGATAATCTGCACAAAGTAAGACGTGAAGCTAGTAGACATTTCAGGAACAAGAAGAAGGAATATCTGAAAGCTTAAATTAATGAACTTGAAACAAACAGTAAGAACAAGAATATCAAAGATTTGTATAGGGGTAACAATGACTTTAAGAAGGAGTACCAGCCTAGAACTAACATAGTAAAGGATGAGAAGGGTGACCTGGTTGCAGATTCCCACAGGGTTTTGGCTAGGTGGAGGAATCATTTCTCCCAGCTGTTGAATATACACGGGGTTAATGATGTTAGGCAGACTGAAGTACATACGGCAGAGCCGCTACTGCCAAAGCCTAGCGCCTTTGAAGTTGAGATGGCTATTGAAAAGCTAAAAAGACACAAATCACCAGGTATTGATCAGATTCCAGCAGAACTGATTAAAGCCGGGGGTAGGATAATTCGGTCTGAATCCATAAACTTATTATTTCTATTTGGAATAAGGAGGAATTGCCTGAGCAGTGGAAGGATTCAATCATTATGCCTATTTATAAGAAGGGTGATAAAACAAACTGTAGTAATTATCGAGGCATATCACTTTTTTAACTATATACAAAATTCTATTCAACATTGTTTTGTCAAGGTTAACTCCATATGCAGCAGAAATTACTAGGGATTATCAGTACGGATTTCGACGTAGCAGGTCAACTACTGATCATATACTCAGCATTCTTCAAATAATTGAGCAAAAATGCGAATAAAATGAGGCAGTGCATCAGCTATTTATAGACTTCAAGAAAGCCTATGATTCAGTTAGGAGGGAGGTTTTGTGTAACAATCTCATTGATTCTGGTATCGCCACGAAACTGGTAAGGTTAATAAAAATGTGTCTAAGTGAAACCTATAGCAGAGTTCGGGTAGGCAAACATCTCTCTGACACGTTTCCTATTAAGAATGGCTTGAAACAAGTAGATGCTCTGTCGCCATTGCTTTTCAACTTTGCTTTAGAATATGCCATTAGGAGGGTTCAGGCAAATCAGGAGGGCTTGAAATTGAATGGTACACATCAACTTCTGGTTTATGCTGATGATGTTAATATATTGGGCGGAAGCGTACATAATATAAAGAAAAATGCAGAAGATTTAATGATTGCTAGTAAGGAGATTGGTCTAGAAGTAAATGCTGAGAAAACTAAGTACACGGTCATGTCTCGAAATAAGAATGGAGGACAAAATTACAACATAAAGATAGATAATAAATCCTTTGAAAGTGTGGAACATTTCATTATTTGGGAACAACCCTAAAGGATCGAAACACCATTCATAAAGAAATTAAGAGCAGACTGAAGTCGGGGAATGCTTGCTATCTTTCGGTGCATAATCTTTTGTCTTCCATGCTGCTATAAAAAAAAACAAAGATTTGGGTATAGAGAACTATAATTTCACATGTGGTTTGGATGGGTGTGAAACTTGGTCTCTCACACTGAGGGGGAACAAAGACTGAGGCTTTTCGAGAATAGGGTCCTGAGGAGGATATTTGGGCCTAAGACGGATGAGGTGACAGGGGAGTGGAGAAGGCTACATAACGAGGAATTTAATGATGTGTACTCATCACCAAATATAGTCTGTGTGGTCAAATCGAGAAGAATGAGATGGGCGGGACATGTAGCATGTATGGGGAAAAGACAGGTGCATACAGGATTTTGGTGGGGAGACCTCAGGGAAGGCGACTATTTGGGAGACCCAGATGTAGATGGGAGGATAATATCAAAATGGATCTTCAAGAAGTGGGATGAAGGCATGGGCTGGATTGAGCTGGGTCAGTATAGGGACAGGTGGTAGGCTCTTGTGAATGCGGTAATGAACCTCAAGGATCCATAAAATGCGGGGAATTTCTTGAATGGATGAGAAACTGTTAGCTTGTCAAGGAGGCCTCTGATCCAAAGATTAGTTAGTTAAACAGCCAACAGACAGTGGAGATAGTTTACGGGTTACAGTCACAAATGTACTGTAGGCAGATCCAGGCAGCAGTAAAGATATTCCAATATTTGGAGGTATATATATATATATACATATATATATATATATCAGTGTTGGACTTTCGTTAGACAACAAACTGAAATACGTTTCAAATAACAGCGACAAAGTTTAGTGATATATTTGTTACATATAATTGTCGATTGGTCAAATTTAGAACTCGGCAGTTCAGTGATAAAGTGCCTTAGGTAAAGAAGTTGTAGTTAGCTACGGTTATGTAAATAGAGTCTGTGGTATGCAGATGAAATGTTAATATGGATGTTTGGTGGAATGGTGCTGAGACAGAAAACCACAGTACCCAAGATAACCTGTCCTAGTGTTGCGTTGTCCGTGACAAATCCCATGGAACCCAAGCCCCCGAGGTGAGAGGCTGAAGACTGGCCGCTTGAGTCATGAAACGGCCTAGCTGCAGTACAATTTGAGCTTAATGTAAATCACGCAATACACTGGGCAGATGCAGAAATAATAAAATCCCTCCAAGAAGTTTTAATGCTGACCCATAATGCCAATTCTGTCGAAACTCGTTGACTAGTTTTGGATACGAAATATGCGTACGGATAAATGGAGAGGCTTATAATGCCCGGTCATTATTTGTTAATTTTATTAAGTCCACGTACCCAGTACATTTTCTTGTGACGTTGTCATTTGGATGTGTGTTTAAACATCCTCTAGTATGTCACACTTGGATCTCCAGAACGTGCAATTTTATCGCATCTCTTACCAAGTGCTTTGTTCTCACTTGAGGGTCGACAGCACATTCTGCCTCACGTTGTCTGTGAGATAATTTCTCGGGGACAAAAGTCAAGAGCAGCTGCCGAACAAAGCGGCACGCGAGAACAAATTTACGACAAATAACCTTTTTTTCAGATAATAATCTGGAATGCGTAGGATCAACTTCATTGAGCACATGGTTTAACTTTATCAAGACCAGCTGATAATGTCAAGAAAATTACAATGGATAAAAATATGACAAATTCTGTCTAGACAATGGAAAGTAATTCATTCTCTTTGTTGAATTTTAGCATAGATTATTTAGCCTTTCTAAAAATATAAGCCACGCCATGCTGTCAGAGTTCGCTGAACTTATTAGCACAGCAGTAGGCTGTACACACACCATCCGATTTCAACCCAACTTGCCTCCAGTCTCGGACAGGGAAAGAAATATGTAGTGGGATTCCTTGTTCAAGGTGAGCGAATGATAGGAACCGTCCCTCCAAATTGGCCAAGACCACAATCTCCCAGATCCTTGGTGGTTTATGTCCCTTCTTACACATACTACATAACCTCTGCAGAATATGGCTTAAATTAAGATGAAACGTAGAGTTTTAATTGAGATTTCTGCAATAAATAGTGGTATTGGGTGGATAATTATTGATATCTCTTGCCCTTTTCAGTTTTGACTTAATTCGTGCTGAAATCACTTAGTCAGCTGGATAATAAAATTGTGAAAACTGTAAAATAAACCTCTGAAGATACTGGTAATAATGGAAACCAACGCAAACTTTTTCTATAAGAGATTTTAAATAAGTTGGAGTAACTCCACGAAGATCTCAGGACCTTTGCTAAACACACCTCTACACATTATTGAGCTGATTATAGTACCTTCAGTAAAAACTGAACCTTACTTTAGGATTTTAAATTTCCCTAGGTAAAAGATTATTTTTAAAAATATTCTTGAAATAAGAAATTAAAAGAAATAGCGTAACAAAGTAAGGAATAACATTACTCATTCTGAGGTCATCAAGTGTCACTTCTCAGCTGTATAATTTATGCACAATTAATTATAGTATACAACCGTCTTCACAACCTCAATATAACAAGTGTTATATTGAGGTTGTGAAGACAGTTATTTATTATAATTAATTATTAGCCTCACACCGGTATGCAGTCCATTAAAAAAATTAATCATTTATGCAGCCTCCAGGCGAGGACGAAGGTAAACATGACCGCTGAGTGGGCATAGAAACCTTGGAAGGAGGCGGTTATGGTTTCATTTCGGAATTCAATGACAGAGACTCAAAAATTACGAAAACTTCTGTAAGTGTAGCCGGCAATTTGGCTCGTATTCTAAAAGAAAAGCCACAAAACCTGCTAGGTATAACTAACTAACTAACTAACTAACTAACTAACTAACTAACTAACTAACTAACTAACTAACTAACTAACTAACTAACTCCATGGAGCAGAGGCCTTCTTGAGAAGCTAAAAGTTTCTCAGCTAGTCAAGAAATTCCCCGCATTTTATGGAACCCGAAGGTTCATTACCGCATTCACAAGAGCCCGCCACCTGTCCCTATCCTGAGCCAGCTCAATCCAGTTCATGCCCCCACATCCCACTTCCCGAATATCCATCTTAATATTATCCTCCCATCTACGCCTGGGTCTCCCAAGTGGTCGCCTTCCCTCGGGTCTCCCCACCAAAATCCGGTATGCACCTCTCTCCTCCCCCATACGTGCCACATGCCCCGCCCATCTCAGTCTTCTCGATTTGATTACCCGAATAATATTTGGTGATGAGTACAGGTCGTTAAGTTCCTCGTTATGTAGTCTTCTCCAATCCCCCGTCGCCTCGTCCCTCTTAGGCCCAAATATCCTCCTCAGCACCCTATTCTCGAACACCCTCAGTCTTTGTTCCTCCCTCAATGTGAGAGACCAAGTTTCACATCCATACAGAACAACAGGTAAAATTATAGTTCTGTATACCCTAATCTTTGTGTTTTTGGATAGTAACCTGGAAGACAAAAGATTCTGCACCGAATGATAGCAAGCATTCCCCGACTTCAATCTGCTCTTAATTTCTTCATGAATGGAGTTTCGATTCGTTAGGGTTGCTCCCAAATATTTGAATTTATTATCTATAATTATGTTGTGATTGTGTCCTGCATTCTGATTTCGAGACATGACCATGTACTTAGTTTTCTCAGCATTTACTTCTAGACCAATCTCCTTACTAGCAATCATTAAATCTTCTGCATTTTTCTTTATACTATGTATGCTTCCACCCAATATATTAACATCATCAGCATAAACCAGAAACTGATGTGTACCATTCAATTTCAAGCTCTCCTGGTTTGCCTGAACCCTCCTAATGGCATATTCTAAAGCAAAGTTGAAAAGCAATGGCGACAGAGCATCTCCTTCTTTCAAGCCATTCTTAATAGGAAACGTGTCAGAGAGATGTTTGCCTACCCGAACTCTGCTACACGTTTCACTTAGACACATTTTTATTAACCTTACTAGCTTCCTGGGGATACCGAACTCAATGAGAATATTATACAAGACCTCCCTCCTAACTGAATCATAGGCTTTCTTGAAGTCTATAAATAGCTGATGCACTGCCTCATTGTATTCCCATTTTTTCTCAAGTATTTGACGAATGCTGAATATATGATCAGTAGTTGACCTGTTACGTCGAAATCCACACTGATGATCCCCAATAATTTCCTCAGCATATGGAGTTAACCTTGACAAAAGAATGTTGGATAAAATTTTGTATGTAGTCGACAAAAGTGACATGCCTCGATAGTTACTACAATCTGTTTTATCACCCTTCTTATAAATAGGCACAATGACCGACTCCTTCCATTCCTCAGGCAATTCCTCCTTATTCCAAATAGAAATAATACGTTTATGGATTTCAGACCGAATAATCCTACCCCCTACTTTAATCAATTCTGCCGGTATCTGATCAATACCTGGTGATTTGTAACTTTTTAGTTTTTCAATAGCCATCTCCCTGCTAGGTATATAATTGATAAATTTTACTAAAACAATAAACGAAAATTGTTAACGGAAACCATTACTTAAGCCTTGAATCGAATGTTAAGCAATCTTTGCCACTCTGGTCATGCCTGCGTAGTTGATACTGAATTAGTATTATAAGAAGAAGTGAAATGTTGAGTTCTTCTTTTCATTCATTAGTTTAAAATTGCCACAAATTAAAATTAATACGTACTGGCGTCATTGTAAAATTAAATGGATCCAAGTTTTGTACGGTATAAAATACACTACTTATTCCTGAAGCAACTAACTTAAATATTGCATTCAATTTCAATTTCCATGTTAAGATCATTTTCATAGTTGGCATAAAACGTGTCGGTGTTACACAAATCACACTATTTTCCATAGCGATAATTTCGTGTTTATGATTTCCGAATATCGGGGTAAGCCGGCTTGGGAATATTGAGTTGCCTGCGCTTTTCAGTCAGTTACGTTTTCTGTCACGACCGTCGCAAGGCTAATGGAATTTGAATAAAAAGAATTAACATGAGAAAAGTAAAATATAATTATTACCATAACATAGAACTGGTTGCCAGGAAATGACGTATGTTACTTTTACTTCCTGCTCTTTAAAAGTTGGACATGGAAAAATTTCAAAGTTCTTCGCTGAAGGCACAGTAAAGTTCAATGTAGTCTCCTTTGTCGACAGTCTTACGCCCGGTAAAGTTACTCTTCCTCCAACGTAGCCACTAGAGTAAGGGGTTCTGCAGTGAGTGCCTCGTGTTTGGCATAATGGTCTCCTAGCAGATATTTTAAAACCACCAATCAAGTGACAATATGATCGTGCGATATCAGGACTGCAAGGTGGATGCGGCAACACTGTCCAACCAAAATTTTTCGTGGTCTCTCTGCTGCACGCACTTATGTGCTTCCTAGCCTTGTTTCGCAGGGGCAACATTTCAGACATACTTCTTGTAGGACGAAGTGGAAGAAGACGCGCATTGAGGCTTCCTATCCTTTCAGCATAGCGGTGGGAATTCATTGTTGTCCCAGCAGTGAAGACGTTTAAAAGAATAACACTTTTTTCATCCCAAAGGTCTGTAAACACATTTTTTTCTTGCTGACAGGACACTCTTCAATTTATTTTTCCTTTGGGATAGAGTATGGTGCCATTCCATAGCTTGCCGGTTGGACTCCGGTTCTAAATGGTGGACCTTAGTTTCAACCCGCATGACAATCTGCGGCAGGAAGCTGTCACCTCCAATATGGCATTGGTGTAAAGATCAGTGGCGATTTCTTTATTTGTCTCTTTGTGTGATTCTGTCAGCATTCGTGGCAACCAAAATCACAGATTCTGGAACAGGCACGCCGTTCGGTAATTATCATTACACTGGCTCTACCGACGGCTAGGATTAAGCATAATTCGTCTGTTGTTATGTGACCGTCGCCGCTTATCTATGATCAACCAGGCGCGTGTTTAGAAGCATCAAGTCAGCACAAGTCTGACCACTCTGCGGCCCGTCATGAAGTTCTATTCCTTCTGTTTCAGTTTCTTTAATCCGTGTTAACCATCGTTGAAAAGTACTCCCATCCACAGGAGTTTTCCATTCACTTCGATCAAACGATCATAAATTCAAGTGGGCTTCTGACCTTCAGTAAGCAAAACCCCTGTCACTGCTCGTTGTTTCAACTGCACCTCAATTTCTGCCACTTCAAAATAAACTACGGTGTTGCGAAATTTTGAAAGAAAATTTGCGACTATTAGAATACCATCTAAAACGTTAAGATTTTCACACATATAGTGCTATTACAAAAAAAAAAGGCAAGGAGATACGAAATATGAGGCCTTACATTCTGGCTGCCCTTTCAAATATGGTACTTGCATTATGAAATAATAATTAAACTTGCTACACTTGCAAAATGTGCGGTTCTTTACTGTCAATCATAAACTTTGAAATTTGGCATTCTTCTAAATTACACATAAAAATTTAGATCTTACGGTACACAGGACTCATTCCTACTCCATGAAAAAAGGAAAGTCAATACCATTGAAGGAAATGAATCCTTTTTGTTCTGATAATCATCCAGCACACATAAATACAATGTGTAAACAAAATAGAGAGATTCTAATGTTCAATAAGCTGTACATGTACTAATCACTGGCCTTTTAAAGTATTAATATCTCTTTGATCTTCTTCTTTCTCTTGTGTTTGGGGATTAGAAATCTTATTACATCTACCGGCTGCGAAATTGTCTCAGTCTTTCCCTCACTCTTTGCTCTGTGCTTTTGAAACTTAATACTGTATTTGGCTTCGTGTATTAGGTTGTCTGTCTGCTTTGTCCTCGCACGTATTTATGTGCCCTAGTTATTAGTAAAAAAAACTGATAATGTTTTGAGTGTCTGAAGAAATATGCCTTTAAATACTGGAAGATAAATCGGACTTAAGATAAGAACCAAGTCACTGGAATAGCGGGCTGTAAATCTGCAAATAAGATAAAAATAATCCGTAGCGCAAGGTCGAACTTCAAAACTCTATAATGCATGGCATTTAATTTTATCTTAACTGCGAAACTTGACAAAGCACAGTCCCTAGGGCTGTAATGAACACTGCAGTGTATAAGCTTTAATTTTACAGTAACTATTTTTACCACCATAAACAAAATAAGTAGCGAAATGTAAGCAAAGATTTAATATAGAACAGTAAGTTATGGGGGCAGAAAAATCGCGCCTTTCAGTAATTGTAAGAACAAAATAATCTTTTTCTTCTTTTTCAATAAAAATATCTGCCCTGCTCCCTTTAAAATGAGTTTAAATCCTTCTAATCCTTTAATGCTTACATCAGTCGGCTCTCGCACAGTGACATGTTTATAATGTACTTAACATGGAAGAAATGAATTTACAGGCGATCAGATACGCTCGAAATGAATGTAATAATATGTATGTGATGTGTGTCTTCACCAACACTTACCACTTTACATCTTCTCTCACAGACAAAATACCAACACACTGCAGAATTTGGAGAAATCTAACCAATCTCCTGAAACTTCTTGGTCTGTCCTGCAGAATCGACTGTCTTAAGCAATTTTAACATGTTAGCAGAATCTACACATGTGTACGCTGTATATATCTCTGTATGGAGTCACACGCTCCTAAAGTTCCAAATTATATTCTATTAGCAAATTTAAGAAGCATGTGAAGGACGGCAGCGTTGGGCACACGGGTATGTCCGCAGCAGTTTACATTGCATTTTTTTTTTGCAGAAGAGTAGGTTAGTGCGTTATTTGATAACGGCGTCAATTTTAAAAGTCATACACGCATGACATTCACGACAGACAAATAAATGAGCATGGGGTACTGGCGAAATGAGACTGACACAGGAAAGCTGAAGTACTTGGAGAAAGAAAAAAGTCCCATTTCCATTTTGTTAGAAGTGGTTTGCACAAAGAAGAGGAATTTATAGGGCTGTGCGCGACAGATCTCAGTGTCTCTGGGCTAGTCCTGGTGGGTGCGAAGAAACTGGATTACTCTAGTGATAATCACTATGAACGCAATGCCCTTTAGTTAAATCCGACACTACATTACGTAAATATCAGCTATAACATCACAAAATAGGAACACTGTGTAATTTTAGGGAGGAAGAATTAAGGGCATAATTCAAATTACGCTCTTAAAGGGTGCCTTATCTCAAAAGCCTATACTTAACAGTACTTAAGTAACACTCCTCAAGTGCAGCCATAAAGCATATCTACAAAACATGAACAATTTAAAGTGTCAAACATAATCAGACTCATGGGGGAATCGACTTTCGTTTTAATCTCAGGGTTATTTCTTTCCAAGATTTCTAGATAGGCTCAGCACGTACAAGTATATGGGATTACTTGTGCAAGTGTAGTGACTGAAACTCTTTAGACACAACGGAACCTTTTAGATAAAATACTATTTAAAACTGGACTCGGTCATAATATTTAAATCAGAAAGAATAAATCAAACGCTAGGATTTGCTTTGGTTGCTTTATGACTTGATATGTTAATTTTGTATCGCGTTACGTTGAAACGTAACTACCATAAATGTTTTAGCATTTGGGCACTTTGACTTGAGTCAGAGCAGTCAAAGCCCATCCTCTTCCCTTATGTAGCCATTAGTTTATTAGTGACGTCTTCATTAACAATCCTTTCATTTTCACTGATCACGATTATCTTGCAATATTATACGCCGCTATATAACCGTCATAGCTAATATATACATGTAGACATACATATATAAGACTTAAACATCCATTTATTTATTCATTCATTCATTCATTCATTCATTCATTCACTCATTCATTCATTCATTTCGTAGTCTGTCTTACGATAGGGTCAAACCTCTTCCGAAGTGAGTTCTCCACAGAGTGTGATCTAGTGCTTCTTTCAATTTCCAATATCCTCTCGTTTCCTTAAGATCATTCAGTAGCTGCTTACGTCTTCTTCCTGCTCTTCCTATCACTTCTATCCTTCATTCCATCCTTCTCTCAATTACGTGTTTCAGAAGGCACTTCCTAGGCAAGATGTGACCAATCCTTCCAGCCTTCCTTCTCTTTATTGTATGTAGGATATTCCTCTCCTCCTTCACTCTACATGCTTCTTCGCTTCTCACACGATCGGTCCAACCAATCTTCTCCATCCTTAACTAGCTCTACGTTTCAAAACATGCGAGGTATTTCTGATCTACTTTCTGAAGTGGCCAATCTTCACCAGCGTAAAGACCTATGTTCCAAATACTGCATTTTACTAGTTTCTTCCTTATTTAAAGTCAAATTTCCTCGTGAAAATAGCTTCCTTCTTGTCGAGTGCTGCCTTTGCCATGGAAACACTTGATTTAGTTTCAGGTGTACATACTTTACCATTCGTTACCATGCTCCAAATGAAATAGCGTCATTAAATATTCTGTGGCCCATTCTCTCTTAAATCTTTCTAACCTCTGTGGAAACTGAAAGATTACATTGCCTGCCAAACCCGCAGCTCTATCTAATGCGTATCCATTCCGAAATTTTAGAAATAAATAATAACCTTGACCTCATTGAGAAAATTGGGGCGTAAAAATCGAGGCGATGTCAAGAAAGCCGCAGTGCTTGACGTTCTTATATCGCCGCTTCGTTCAAGGTTAGCCTGCAAACGTAGCAGTATATTTCAGGAAAATTTTCGGATTCTGCAGGTTGCTTTAAAAAAAAAGCGTTGTAAAAGCACTCTGCCGGGTTTTGAAGGACAAAAGTAGTAACTTTCATACGGCTAAGATTTTGTATCTGAAGAGGCCAAGGGCCAACAAAGACTTCAATGCCAAAAGAAGAGGAGGAAGACCATGTATCTGCGACCAAAGAATCAAAACCGGATATTCGGCAAAAAGAAGAAGCAAGATTAATCATTCGACCAGAATATGCTGAAATCTACTCTCTGCTTTTTGTAACTCTTTCCTTTCTCTCCCTATTTTACTTCAGCAAATCATCGACAAATAAAAGTAAGTGAATGAGTGTTTAACATCACTTTCATAATCAAAAATGACTGAGCAAAGTTAATGAATGTACTCATTATGTACAATCAAAAGTTAATACTGAGCAATCCTACGACTTTTACAAAGTAATTTAAGGAAGCCATAATAAGTTTTCCCCCATCCAACAGCAAATCGCGGATAAATATTGTAATGCATCGTCGTCTTGTAGTGCCATATTTAGGCTCTGTCATAGGACATCAGTAAAATACGAAATAACTAACTAAGTGCAGGACAATAATCATTCTGGAGGAACCAACAGATATTCACCGATCTAAAAAAATTATGATATTGTGGAATCCGAACTTACATGAGTGTTTATAAGGACCCACTAACTTTCCCAAACTTGAGCCAGGTAAATTCATTCCAGGTTCTCCATTCCAAAACAAGAAGTACTGCATTAAACGCCATAATATTTTGCATCTCTCGTGCATTTTCCTTTATTCTTTATTAAATTACAACTAAATACACTTATTAGGAATGGACGAACATTATTATTTTATATTAAAGTTTCTTCGAAAGTTTCGGCTCTGATTGACCCATCATCAGGAAATTACAATTCAAGGGACTGTACAAGATATACGAGTATAGAATACAGTGTGATATCTCTAAAAGCTTACTTGCTATTCCACCTTTACGGGACTGAATGCTCATAATAATTGACGACATTTCATGGATGCTTAAGTGCAAGAAATCTATGACTTGTGTTTTTATATACACCTGAATATTTTATAAAATCTCTACCTTAAACAAGCTCATAACTATTTAATTCTCTAGTAAATAAGATTCTAAACACTAACAAACATACGTACGATCACTCTTGAATTGGCCAACTGTGTCTAGTAGCAAAATACCTTCTACTTGGAGAAATACATGAGTTGCACCGTGAAATAGTAATGTATACTCATACATCTTGTATAATCCCTCCAATTGGAGCTGCTTGGTGATGGCTCAAACACAGCCGAAATAAGTCGGAGAAATAAATGCAACATAATAACATTTATGCACTGACCAATAATTGTATTTAGCTCGAATTTAATGACTAGTTATTAAAGATCACTGGATGTTACGCAATTCTGAAAAATTTCCTTTAATATGTAGGAGAAAAATTAATACTGCATGCTATAGGGGAACGAGCTGAATGAAAGCCAAACACAATGTTTGAAAATTCTCTCGGGGATAAACATATTGCTTAACGCTTATCAGAACACTGTTTCAGGGTTTGTTGCGCTGCATAAACGCAAGGTCTTGAAAACTGTGACACGTCCTACATACACAATGCCGTGTGCTGTTAATCTTCAGTTTACAACTTGTAATAAAGCTAATTACTCTTGCTACAAAAAGGTCTGTTTGCAATGTGGAAAATTAAAGACATTAACACAACACTAATAACTGAAAATTGTTGTCCAGTTTTTGTTCCCAAGTAACTGGCGGGGGTAAAGGGGGTGGCGTTTTTATAAGTTTCGGAGACGAGAAGATTTTCCCGTAAAAACAAAGCGATGTTATAAGCGGGTTTGTAAGTTAAGTTACCTTATTTTCGAAACAGATAGATATAGAAATAATGTTGCCATCACACTAAGTAATCGCGTGGTATTTTCTTCCCAGATTTTGTTTGCAGACTCTCACGAAATTTACCGAAGTGTGACAATACTGTACCAAACTTCAACTACCGCTTCGCTGTTAGTACGAAAGCCTGGAAGCAACTGGCAGAAAATCCATATATATTTCTATGCATATCACGTATAATGTTGCTGTCCAGACTAGGCGGCCTATCTCTGACACCTGAAGACTGCTATTCATGTCCGTAATTAAGTTATGGAACGGAAGTTTGGGCGGCCAGAAGAAAATGGGCTCTGGGTTCATTCTCTCTGTCGTGACGTATAAGCAATAATTTGCTGGAGTGTCTTTAATGACGCTGTTTGCAGACTTTACAGAGTGAGTACGATCAGTACACAGCGAAGCACCAATTTGTGATGGTACCTATGTCCTTGCTTGTCACAATGCAAACATTCCGTAACAGAAAATACAGGACTGGAGACACGTGACATGCAGATCACCTTGCATCTCGATCCGGATAGATGCAGAAAACTGACCTTCGTTTTAAAGTTCCTTTGCGTAGTGTTTCCTTTCTCTTTACTCTCGTTGTTTATTTAAATTATTCTGTCTGACTTGTGTAGCCACATGCCCGTCTTAACACTTTTATGCTGACATTTTAACAAACTTTTGTAAACTTTCTAATGTGTACTCGCATTTCTCTTGCCATTAGTAGTCGACGCGTGTGACATTTAAAGAACAAATAGGAGTTATTCATTTATTTGCTGAGGAATGATTAGTTTATTGCAGAGTCAGGAAGTTGTAAGGTATCAGAGAAACTGACTGCCTCCAACATCAGAATTGCACCACTTCAAAAAATAAAATTTATTTACTTTCACAGATACTATTTATCTCTCCAAGATTTCAGCACGCGGCGAACTGACACAGTGTATTTATCTTTCGGAGATATTTCATGTCTCCTGCGTCTCTAAACATGCAATATCTAATTCAGACTTCAAGCCCTTGGAACACAACCACTGACTCTGGTTGCAGTAACTGCTACCATTAAATTCATAAAATTGTCATTACTTCACAATGTTTGCACGTGACACTGAGAACACATTACTATGGAGAACATATTACCATCCAATTCTGGAGAGTGTCTTATAGCATAATCACAGAATCTTAGGTGGAAAATATGTCAGTACTCACTTCACGAAATCACATCCTACCGGTATTACAGCAACTAGCCCTACGTCATGTGTGGGAAATCTCGCCACCTCTAATTCAAAAAAACCAAACCTTAAAGACATATCGAGTATACCTAACGTATCTAGCTGAATACATCAAGTTTGGCATCACTGTAAAATTTGCGCCACATACGAAGGAAATGTAATTTAAATTACTATTTTCGATTCTTTCAGTCTAATGATTGTAAAAGAAATCATTGTAATTTTACTGACTTTACACCTATTAAATTTACCTCTACACTGGCGGCAAAGCTATAATGAAACGCGTTGATCAAGTTTCCTTCAACAAGCATGAACCACTGTAGACTCTCGTTGGTCAGTGCCACTCTTCGCACATGAATTGTTACGACCTCAGCTAAAGATTTAGTTGTCCCTTGTAAGTATTATACGGGATGGAATTACGTCCCTGGAATATATTTACGACAATAAAGTTTATAGCGAAATGCAACTAAACTGACGGCTCTGGAAGTGTGAGTTGCAGAATTTTACTTTCAGTTAAGAATTTAAAGTACAAGTCTATGGCAACAAATTATATGAAACTATATGAAGATTGGGCACTCTAGAAGATCACATAAGTCGTAAAGAATTGTTAGAATAAAGTAATAAGGTGTAATGGACTGCGAGTGTGAGTGAATTAGAAAAATGAAAAGCATATACGGACGTTTGATGAGGGGAAGAAAGAAGGAAGAAAGGAGAACATTTCGGTGTAAGACACAGATGTGCATCTGGTAGTATAATAGAGGTACTTCACAAAAATATAAGTGAAGGCCTATTTTTAAAAGACCCTGTACGTTCTGTATTTGACCAGAACTCTATCTGCAAAGAAGGCACTGTTGAAACAAATTAATACGTAGCATGCATGTGAATGGTGGAAAATCTGAGACATTCTGCAACTTCTTTAAAATGAAAGGCATTTAGTCGTTTACTGAGGCCACGCTGTCTGAGGATACTTCTGTCACGCGAGCACTGGCATCGCGGATTTGAATCCCACTAGATAAACGCCTTTGCGTCTGCGTTCTGTTTGTGCTGTAATGTCGTGTGTGGGTAGTGGTGTTGCGATAGGCCGATTGCCATGCAAGAAATACTGCTAAGAGTCCAAAGATAATTCATAATTTGATACTTGATGTATTGTGGGATTCTTGGGGTTTTCATGTGGGCGGGGTCTAGAGTTCCTTTATTCTAAGATATGACATCACAGCACTGGTAACCCCTTCGTTACTCTAACATTTGCAAGGATATATATTTTCGAGAAGGATTCTGTACTGGAGAAAACATGGTAGTCTAATAGGCAAACGTGAAGAAAAAAGTGTCTAAAATATATAACATTTTAATTTCAATAATATTGTAAATCTCAGCTTGTTGGTAGTCAGTTAAAAGTATTAAAAACATATTTATGCCTATTTTTGGAATTTGTAGAACGAGAAGACAGGCTGGAAGCTGGCCGGTTTTTCAAGCAATGCTTCCTTGAGTAATATTATCAGGGGGTTAAAAAATGAAAATGATCTCTACTTATTTGTATTGACGATGGAGTAATTAATAACACAGTAGGATATAATGAAAACGTGGGAAAAAAGCTTCATACGGGAGAATAGCTTGAGAACTGCGCTCTTCTGGGGTATAACGTAGCGTCGAGTGGTGAAGGATTACCACGCAACGCTGCATTACACCCCAGAAGAGCGCAGGTCTCATCAGCGTTGCAACGGAAGCCTGAAGTCACGGAGGAGAATAGCTTGTTTCTTAGAGAAGGTCAGTCACTTCTAGCACACTGACGACGACAAGTTACCTCGCTGTCTGAAGTACCATGTAGTCAAGGGCGGGCATAAAGTAAGGTTCCAGATCTTAGATTTGGATAAAGCCGGAATGTCAGTTGTACACTTCAGCAAAGCCGCTAGCGTTAGGTGACGAGTAGCATGTCATAGACTGCTCAGCAAGGGAAATCAGACCTTCAGGAATAAGGTCATCTTGCAACTGCAAAGAGATGAAAAATTAAGCTTGCGATTTTGCCATTATGAATGCAGATCTGGTGACCTACGTTTATCTTCGCAACATCTCGAGACCAAAAGGCTCGGCGCAAGGCTAAGACATTTGTGGTGCCTTCGTTACTAAGGACTGAAAGGAGAACAAGCGAATCACTCGAGGAAGGGTTGAGTTCCTGCAGTTACAAGAAATATATTCCAAAAAGGTCAGAACGTCCTTTGCTTCAAGGGGTAGATTGGGTCGTAGAATCGTTCTGGAAAGTGTAAGAGGAAGAAAATTTTACTTAAACAAAGAAGAGTGGGAACGCGTGCTGTTGTGCAGAACGATTATTTTCCAAACTCTTCGCTTCGCTTTTAAATAATTCGTTGATCTCCTTTGTCACTTATTGCAGATAAATTATACGGTTCCAAAGGTAGTCGTATTCGTATGACACTGCATCAGAACATGAAGTACTTACCCATGCTTTCTCTCTTACATCGAGAAATACCTCTAACGAAAGCTTTTCTTAATCATATCCACTTGTACTTTTAGTATGATAGATATTTCTACCAAAACTAGTAGAATCCGATGTTGGCTACGTTTAATGTAGACACTATTTGACCGACAAAGGTAATTTCATATTTTCGCAAACACTTTGTTGTAGATCTCAAAATACCAAATTCAGAGTCAATACTTGAAACATTAACAGATGAAACACGCGGATATACAGGTACAGTTTTAAGCATTTCATTCAAACAATGCTTAAGAAGGCTTCAGCAACCCAGGAATCTGTCGTAAGCATAAAATAAACTGGACAATTACAACTTAAGGTCATATTGCATTTGCATAAGAGGTTTTAGAATTCTCCCGTTTATAGCCACTTGCAACAGAAAATAACAGCCCTGGAACGTCCTTGAGTTTGTGTGGACTGTCAGAAGTTGCTCAGATTAATAACGTGGGATAAACTTTAGTGTTCGTGCAGTAACTGTGTTTAGAGACCGTCACAGCAGCAGCAGCAGCAGCAGCAGCAGCAGCAGCAGAAGGAGCAGCAGCAGCAGCAGCAACAGCAGCGTTTCGGTCCACCGGAGTATTAGGATGACTTCTTTCGAACCAGACCGTGCATTTTTCATTATTGTGTTGCCTTGTATTCGTAGAGGCCTTATAATGGATTGACACCGCTTTTAAGGAGCCGTGTAGAATGTCTAAAAAAGAATTAACGTCAGAATCAATTCTGAAGCAGAACACCGCAGAAACTTTAATGCGTGAAGCAAGAAGTAATGCCTACTGCTCAATCGCATATGTCTAACGATTGAGCAGATTAGACAATCCATAAAGCACACAATTCGCATTCGCACTATATTCTTTTCAAATCCTAGACGAGGAGAAGTTATTCTCTGAATGAGGCTTTCCCTTGTTTTCCTTAGCTCCTTGACGGCAATAACCGCACATTGCACCTATATTCGAGAACGTCTCGCGAGCTTCCTCTCGACTCGCAACAATTTTACCACATACCATTCAGCACTGCACACCCTCAGTAGCCGATAACGTTCTCAGACAAAGGAAGAGATGATACCATTTTTGTTCGACAGCGTAACACAAAGAGGCGGGGCTTCCTCCACAGCTTTTATGAAAAATGCAAAAATAATTACAAGAACCCAAATTTATTTCATTTTTAAAAATTCTGTACAGTTTTGGGATTTCATTTACTTTCCAAACTCTTACTAAATTACTTCATCTCACATCCCATCAAGTATTACAATAAGACGTTATTATGCTTAATTAAAGACCACTCCATGAAAACATCGTAAGGGAAAGAGATACAGGTTCACACACTTTACGCTTGGCTATAGAGTAGAACGAACAGCTTCACGACCCGGCCGCTTTTTCCCTAGTAAATGAGGCTTCAGTGTGCACTAGATAGGATGCTGTGTGGTCGTTAGCACCGATGGGAATGATGTTCGGTTCCCGAGATGTTCAGTGAGATTTCTTTATGTTTTCCACATCAGCTCAAATATCCTCCAGTCTGGTGTACACAGGGTTTCCTTTCGAAGGAGCAAAGCAGACGAGGTGTGTATTTGGTCACTTGCCCTCATCGAGTGACGAGGTTAAGAAAGCATGGAGCCACACTTCCACACGCCTATACGTCTTAATTAGGTGATGCTTAACTAAAAATAAGGAAATATAACTGTACACTTTTTGGTTTGCGCATCCAGTTTTCAAGCATATTTAAATCAAAAAATGAAGGAATATGCCTTCGATTACAGTAACTCTAAATAACTATTTAAGCTGTGATCGACGATGTATTTCGTCATTTTCTAATTTACTGTTTAATATCCGAATTGGAAGGTTTAAGTGTCTTATTCATTTCAGAATTATTTCGTCCTAGCGCATAATTTCTCGGATGTATCGGATAAAGTTACAATATTGCTCCTTTTTAACAACATATTCATAAGACAGGTTTCATTCTTAGTCGCTGTTCTAAGAAACAAGAAGTTTAAGATAGAATTCTTGTAGCATGGAGCACACTTGGAACATATTCATTGTCTATGATGTTTAACATATCTTGCAATATCTCCACCAGAGAAATTAATGCATCCCTTTGTTCCCACAGACGCTGCGGATATCTATCAACTGACAACGCCTCGTAGCTTCGTGAAGTGACGAACGTACTCCATATTGGGCAGTGATATTGTTAACAGTAGAAAGTGCTGAAGAAACAGCCAGAACAGCTTTATACGATATAATAAAGACAGTGCAATATTATCCTTAGAACAACCAAAGCACTGCATATTCGTGTATAAGAAGAGAAATACTACGTTCCAAAATGGAAGAAAAAGCTGGAAATAGGGATGACATGGTGAGTTATAGATTTTTAATTACACAGAAGGGATTTTAAAAGTGAAACTTTCATTAAAAGAGGCTCAATTTCAAAGTCCGTTTCTCTGTATACCTTCGGAAAGTGCTCTGCTATAAGGTATAACCTTTGAAAGCGTAATGGCACTTATACATATGGCCTAGTCTCACGCAAGTGATTTCTACTTTCGTCAAACAATATAGATTTTGTTCGCTGTTATTCACAAAAAAACAGATATCATTGCTTTAAACAGCAATAACTAATTGATCTTTCTAATGGACACAGAGGGTGTTTCTGCGAGGTAAGGACTGAAGTTTTGTGTATAATTTAGATGAACGTCAGTTTTCACAGTGTCAGTATAGGCGTATAAGTTTTTATAAAATCCTGGAAATAGGTAATACTTCAAGCAGATAAAATTTTTTATCTTCTTGACAAATATTCCTTTCACATGTATGAAATATATGATGTTGGGATTCAGTGAGAGCCGAATTTTGTAAACTGTAGGATAAACTCGTGAAATTTTCACGACTTCAAAGCAATATTATTTAAGTGAAAGGTACAAGAACGAAAATTAAAGTATTTTTTATATTATCTGGTCAAAAGTTTGTTAGCTGCACATAACCGTTTACAGATTTTCAATGAGGACACCTTACATAGTTGGGCCTATATGATATATGCCTATCCTATATGTATTTAAGTTGGGTCCATACATTTTTAGAACGGCCGGTGTAAATTTAGCCGCAGCATTTCCTGCCCTTCCAGCACCTGGATTGGAATAGCGCTCTATATGCAGGCCTATTCCTTAAAGAACAAATAAAACAGTTCGTGGTCACAGAAACAAAGAGAACGCGTGATACGACGGTTGCTGCCAATCAATTTTCGAGGAAACGTTTGGTCCAAGAAGGCCTGACCTGCCACGTTAATATGCCGAGGCTTTCGGTTCCATTTTGGTGGGAAACCCTGGGATTAGATCTCTCTTTTCGAAAATCGGCGTGAGGAATTCCTCCAGCATGTCTAGGTACGCAACACCAGTCATAAGGCTGTGGGAGAAAGAGAAAGTTCCAAGCACTGTTTACTTCGGCAAAGCATGTGAGGTGGAGAAGAGAATTCATGCAGAATTTATGAAGAGAAGAGTGAAGCAAAAGAACACTTTCAAAAAGTATGTCAGGCAATACTGAGACTGTTCTTAAAGAAATAAGATGAGAGGATGTGGACTACACTAATTTGGTGCAGAACAGCGAGGAATTCTGGGGTCTTGTGAATACGGCAATGAAATTCACATTCAAGAAATAGGCGAAATTTCTTGACTAGGCAAGGAATTATTAGCGTCTCAAGAAGGATTGTCTTCCTTGAAGTTATTTACTTATTTATGTATTTGTTTATTTGGCTATTTCTTAGGTGGTAAGTTACAGAGCACAAGACACTGAACTTTGACCCATCCCTTTAAGGTACATTTAACCACTGCATGCGGATTTTTGCTCCTCAATATTCTGACGTTATGTCGATTAATATGACTGGAAAGACAGCCGTATATAAGGGAATTTGGAATTGTCACCAACGTAAGCCTCGACACATAGTGTGAGTAGGTAGAAGAGGGAAGGACTAAGAAACGAAACCAACGTAACGTTTGCCGTAAAAACTCTGTCCTTAGTTTTCAAGTGTGAGAAAATTTACAACAAAATGTGCAATAAACTGCTTCGTCTTGGGCTGTAACATGTTACAGAAATTTGTATTTCTAACTTTTAAATCTCAAAATATTTCGCGGAATTTACTGCACTGTCTCTTGTAGCGTGCATAATTGCTGTGCAGCTTGTCTTTGATTTTCTTGGACTGCGAACACAGACCGCTCAAGCTCAAATTGTCTTCAATAAAGTCTTCTCTCGGCGAAAGTTTCAAGACATGTCTAAATCCATCTTACTTACGGTTGACTAGTTTTTACGGTGGCTTTTCCCATTTAAAATTGCAACCATCTTCACCGAACAACTTACGTAATTTCTATATAAACATTTGCTTTCGGGTTCTATTACCGATTCCCGTATGGTATCTCATTTCCACCGTACTCTTAGATTTCGATTAGTGGTACCACAGCAGCCTCATAACATTGAGAAGCATCCTCTAGAGTTGCGGTGCCAACGTCACTGGTGACACCTGGAAGGTCAAATAACGAGATTACCGAAATTCCCCCTCTACATATCCAAGTGCCTCTTGTTTAGTCCCTGTGTTTTTCAGTTCGAGCTCTACAAATTCATCCTCGATGTTACTTTTACGTGGTACCGAGACCGGCTACCTTGGCCGAGACGACGTAATCGAGAGCTCTTCCCATAAACGCAACGTTAAAGTGAGGAGAGTTATTTCAAACAATCTCTTTTGACCAAGAAAAATACACATTTTTACTTACGAAAAATTTACAAATATACGAAGACAAATGACAATTTGAGGAGCGGTATTTCCTCTTTAGCTCTAGGCGGGTCATCTCTATAATCATCTTCATTATCGAAAAATGGAGGTGGCAATGCACGAGTCCCTGAAGATGACTTGAAGAAATTAAGCACTAAATTACTGTGAGAAAAGCCCCCACCTAGTTCTTCAGAATCTCTTCAAAGCAAGCCAGAAGCCACATAAAATGTTGTCGAGCTGTAGCTCGCTTCTCTTTCAAGTCAACGTCCAAAACACCTTAATGCCAAATTCAATGAGCCAAACTCAACTTCGAAATCGTCACGGTTCTTTCTTTAGGTTAGGCTCAGGTTTCTCAGCTCCTTCAAGATCTCTTTGCTTCCAATTTCAATAAGATCACCGAGCGTGAGCTCCTGGTTTGGGGGTTCGGCAACCGAAGACACTTTCAACATTGTACCTACGAATTTGCGGAATTTGCTGACTGTCATATTTCTGGCCGCAAACGACGTAATTTTGGAGCGAGACAAGTCGAGACCACGTAAGTCGGAGGATTAGTATATTGCATTAAATTCCCACATATTTCACGTGACCACCTTGCATTATATTTTTATTTCGGCGAAAGATATAAGTGTATTAACGTAATATATTTTGTGACCCGTCAAACTGCGCGATATCTGAGGCTAAATGAGATTATTGGCTCCATTTTGAAGTCGGTAATACAGGTTCAATTGAAACCTGTCTCTGGGCAGCTATCGGAGATAAGTGTTCAGTAAAAACCCACTCGAGGATGATTAAATTCTGTCAAGGTTTAAAAGAAACCTGCCAGAATATGGATCTTGAGGGCTGTTGTTTAGTAAGAACCCGCTCGGTAGAGGCAACAGAACTTTTAACAAAAACCTGTCCTCATGATGGCAAATAAAGAATTTGTGTCACAGCTTTGAACTTGTGGAAAAAATGCGGTAAAGTCGCAAATGGATATATCTGTAGTCTCCCATCATAAAAATATTCAGCGACACTCTGAACTAAAATCAGTATCAGTAGCACATTGCAGTGTCTTACAGCGGGTCCTCGTTTATTTACGTAGTTACGTAGCAGTGACTTACGGAATTCTAAGAGACACATGTTCAGCCATTCCTGGTGCAATTGAGAGTATACGCCAGTGTCTATGACAACTTCGTGTAAATTGGTAAAACGTACCATCATTAAATGGATTTCTGTTGTATCACCCCTCTATTACACGCCGTTCCTGTAACTTTTAACGTGCAAAAAAGGAAGTGTGTTAGAGTTGCAAATGGGTGCAGGACACACGAATAGAAAATTATATCACAGACGACGGAAGACATATGGAAGTATTCGATGTGGAGTTGTCGTACACTACCAAAGCAAGAGATAGAAGTCCAAAAACCAGCTTTATATCAGTCTATCCTACTCAGGAGACTAGATCGGATCTTGCTGAGCATGGCACTTCATCGACATACTGAACGTGCCAATTTACGTACAGCCTCAGCCCTTATCAGTAGAATGTTCAGTGTTTGGTATCACGTTTTATGAATAATAGCTACAACGACGTCTGGGTTTATTTCGTTCTAATCTCTTAATCTATTTATTACGATATAAGGACAAGTACATTTACAATGTTACCATATACATGCGGCACTTTGGTATTTCCTTAAACTTCGTAGGAAAGTTTTATGTTTGAGAGCCACTCCGTCTTACAAGTTTAATTAAATATGTCCTCTGTGCGTCCCTCTCAGTGGCCGCGCGGTATAAGGCGTGGATCTGCGATCTCTCTCTTGCTGGGATTGTGGGTTCGAATCCCGCCAGTAGCATGGATGTTTGTTTCTTGTGAGTGTTGTGTGTTGTCAGCAAGAGGTCTCTGCGTCGTGGTGATCACTCGTCCAGAGCAGTCCTATCGAGTGTGGTGTGTCTGAACATGACGTGAAGCCTCGATAATGAGGAGGGCCTGGCCTACGAGGGGCTGTTGCGCCAAGGACAAAATATCTCCTACGCATATTTTTCTTTATTCTTAATAATAATTAATACAAAATACTATTATATTACACTCACTGTGAATTCATTCTTAGTCATAGATATCGAAAAAATAAAAAATGGTACAAAATACTTTCTTCCAGAAAGTAAGACCGTAGTAGAAGGGTTAAAATTACGTTTTCTCCCCAGTTTAAAATAAATAACTAGTGAAATATATTTGTAGTTTGGTATGTAAAATTTTGCGTGCTTGTAAATGTTAATGAAATTTTGAAGTACGTAATATAGAAATTATACCACACTGTAATGAGAATTCCGCTGATTTCTGTGGCCCTGCGCTCTAAGGCCTAGATCTGCGGCCGCTGGATTGCTGTAATAGGGGGTTCGAATCCCGCTGATGGCATGGAAGCTCGTCCCTTGTGTTTTTATGTGTTGTGTAGGTAGCGGCCTTTGCGACGAACTGATCACTCGTTCAGAGGAGTCCTACCGAGTGTGTGTGTGTATGTGTGTTACATAGCAACCTCAACAATCAGGCGGTCACAAAAGAAAAATGTCCATACTTGGCACGGGAAGAAACTTCAGCGTTGGGTTCCACACAGTCCAGCGAAAGAATACTTATGAGCGTAAATACGGTACAGACATCAATGAACAGCAGCAGTACACACGGCAAGGCATAAACAGCAGAAGTACACACGGCACGGCATAAACACAGGGACCCGGTCTACTTTGGATTGAGATACGCACTAGAGACCTGAACATACAACGCCACAAACTAGACGTTTCCACGAACAGCCGCAACAATAATTTTAATTTGTACAATCATATTTATTATGTAAGATATATTTTAATCGTATTTTAACCATAAGATTTTTACGACATTACGAGTTTTACGTTTTGTACATAAGTGACATCAACAACGGAACCTTCTACAGACTATGGAACCTTGTAAATAATAGCTTGTCACTGGCAGTTGGTTTTAAGCCTGGCATATTGTGCTCCCTGAGGGCGGTACGCTTGGATCGACACGTGTCGGAGCTGCGTGTTTAACACTCATATGTGACTGGTGATATCCATTTTGTTGGGATAATGAACTGAATGCATTGGATTAAATTTTATCTGTACGAAATTTAGGTTTCCATAGCAGTGCATCTGCGGATTCATGTCCTGTGTTATGTAATACCGTGTCGTTCGTTTAGTGGTCTCCGACGTTTCGGAAACACTACATTCCGTGGGAAAGGCGGGGGACCACTAACTCTGCGACCATCGCAAAAGAACTGAATGCTGAATTCTTATCTCATTCATTTAATATGCGAATTTTCCTTACTGCAGTGTGTTGTTAACATGCTCAACAATGCTCCTTGCAGCTCAAGTTCTCTAGTTCCAGTGATAAAATGAGTCATTAAGATAATAAATCGTACATGGATTCAAATGAATGACATTAAATTTAGTAATAAATTCCGGAAGTTAATTCAGCATGGAACGTCCTTCCATATAATCTACTAATCCCGTAAACAGTCAAAACTGCACAGACTGTGAAAATACAAGACACTAGTTTGAGACATTGAAAGAGCCTTCTTTAAATAATTTGTAATCACGTGTTTTCCCTCCGATCACGCAAACACCTAGCTCTGTTAGACACGGCAGGACGTACTTCATACGGAAGCCAGTACAAGGTCGGCACTCTGCATTCATTACCTCCAAACCAGAAATTACACATTTTAATGGCCCCTGATTTTCTATAATACCCTGTGTCAAGAAATACTGAAGATGTTCAATTAGATAATAATCCGTAGTATCGTAATACGAAGGTTGAAATAGCTTTTTTGCAATGTTTTCCTTTTTAGTCGTTGTAACGGTAATTATGCGATAAATCGGAAATTGGTGTAACATTTAACTCGAAAAGCTTTAAGGAAGGAACATGTTGGAAGCCTGGCAGTAAATGGGAGGTTAAGACTAAAAGAGGCCTTAAAGAATTTCGGTGTAAATTCGTGAATCGCATTATCTGGCTCAGAATAATACGTATTTCTTATTTGTTTATTTAACTACAATTTAAAAGGCCTAAAACCTTGTACTTTGGAATGACAGAAGATACTTGAATAATTAATTGGACAGAATGTGGTAAGAAGCTGTTATGGCCTAATTGAAGATACTATCCGTCGGATCTCACGCAGAAACTTAGGAAAACACTGTCACGTCTGAGAAAATAGCCTGTCTTCAGAGAAAGCGTAGTGGTCTATTGTGTAAGTAAGGTCAAAAGTTTTCGGATTCCAAAAATTTCGCTTCATGTTTTACGTTATGTATTCCGTGCAATGGGATGCACTTCCATTTACACAGCCAGTGTCTGCACAACACAGTATATATAACATAAATATGCTTTGTTCTCTCCAACATATTTCGGCCTTCGTACGCCATCATCAAGGAGTGTACTCCAGTGTATTTTATCTGTAATGCTGAGTATTAGGTACTTATTAGACTCAGCCGTTAAAGCTGTTCAGACAAAGAGACATTACCTCTTTCGCTCCTGAATTAAATGCCTGAGCGTGATCTGAAAACTACAAAAATTCAGCGGGCCGCTATTCCCGTGCGAGGATTTTAGGCAACTTTAGTTATTTAAACCACACACTCTGCATCGACTGTAGTCGACGTTCGGCCCGAAGGTTTTACAGAATCTCAAGCTTTCACGGCGGGCAAATGTAATGCAGTCTTCTCTGTCAGTTAACCCCGAGACGTTGAATGGATGTTCAAGATTTCGGAAACTGTCACTAAGACCATACTGAGGAATGAACTGCTCCCCACAGACTTTATTGCATAACAAATTTTGTCTTCATTTATAACAAACTTCATTTGTTCCAACTGTTATCAGTAAAATTCATGTTATTCCAGGAACTCGGAGAAGTAAACGAAGCATTTGAAAATGATTCAGAGCAAAGGGACACCGACAACAACATCTCAGTTTCCAATGGCGTTGCTACAGCTGCTTCAACAAATGAGAAAATAAACGTGGTATGCGTTTTAAATATTAATTGATTGTAAAGTAGTTGTGAATTATTCAGAAATTTTTACGGGTGGGGAACTTGGCCTTCCACGCTGACAGAATAAATAACATTTGGGAAGAGAATGCCGGCTGTCCGCGGTGAGAGGCTGGCGGCTAAGGGCCTTAGCCATGGCACGGCCTGAACGCTCTTACAATCCAAAGTGTTGTAATGTGAATTGAATACTCTCCTTTAAAATTGCGCTGTATATGAGAGTAATTTACATAAACTTTTGATATGTTTCATCTGAGCAGGCGTTTTTGTCTACTTACTTTTTTTGTTTAATGACAACTTATCAATGGTCGAGTTGTGTATTATCCAACAAATTTTTAATATATTGATTGATTCGATGGATAGTTGATTAGCTGATTCATCTGAAATTTTCACGACAACAACGAACACTTAGATTTGTATTAGTTATAGAAACATAAAGCTGGAACAATCTAACTTACGGACGAAAATGAATACCACACTGCAAAGCAGGTGTACTGGGCACAGCACTGCATTGCTCAGTAAAATAAATTTTAAGGAAGACGTAATAACATGCTTCAGTACGTGCCGAATTGACAGCAAATTATCTAACGTGTCGGGCAGTCTGTGGTTTATGGACATTGTTCGAACATATGAAAGTATAGACTGAAATAAATAAGTCACCACATTTTGAAATTATGCTTGGGAACAATTGAAATGAGTTAGTCTACGTCTTAGGATGAGAAGACGGGTGCTGCAGAGGATGAAGAGTCTGGTCCCCAGCGAGAACAGTGGTCAAATGGAATCGAATTCCTTATGTCGTGCATTGCCATGTCAGTTGGGTTGGGAAATATATGGAGGTTTCCATTCATAGCCTTCAGTAACGGTGGAGGAGCATTTCTCATACCTTACATCGTGGTACTCTTCCTCATTGGCAAACCGCTGTACTACCTGGAAATGGCTATAGGACAGTTCGTATCTGGAGGGCCTGTTAAAGTGTGGGTCCTCTCACCAGCATTGAAAGGTAAGTTGACAGCTGGCAATGTTTATGCAGTTTGCGCCACCAATAATTATGTTACTTCCTTGAAATTCTTCTGTCTACATGCAATTCAGTCATGAATTTACTAAACATGTTTTACTAGTACAGATACATGCAATACAATCACGGAGTTTTGCCTCTTCTCCATATCTGTTATTACCAAATACACAAAGTAAATATTTGATGCAGAACTTTTAATTAGGTTTGCAGTCTTTTTAAATACAAAAATTCATTAAGGTAAAAAGAAGGTAAAGCTGTACCTATACACGCCATGGGGGCATACAGGGGCACTAGAGGTACAAATCTACACATTCTTAACCTTGGAACTGGACAGATTTGAATGCTCAGTCTCACGCCCCGACCGCTTTACCCACATTACCCAAATGGGTAAGCACATTGTACCCACCACCCTCTGAATAGGAGACTGGGGGCCCCTAGAACAAGTCTGTAATGTTAGGAGGACATATGTGTTTATTGCTTCTGAACGGATTAGAATTCCGGATCGTCCAGCTCGTAGCCTCGTCACTACACTGACTACACTATTCTGGCTCCCAAAATTGTATACGCACTCATTAAATGACTAATTTTTCATCTTCAAAACATAAATATTTTTAGGTTGCTCTCCATCACCAGGTTTTTATTTTGCAACGTAGGCCTCAAAGTATCAACAAGATTTAACTTTTCTCGAATATTTATCCGAATACTTTTTATCACACAACATTTACAAGCCCTGCCTTAAAAGGCTCTATAATGTTATGCCAACCTCGTACGTTCTTAGAGACCACGTCGGTGTTGTTGGAGAATTAAATCAAGTACGTTTCAAGAAAGGGTCAGCCACGAAATCGTAAATCATTAAAGTAACTACGCGATGTGCTGGCCATCCGAAGAACTTTGGTTCGATCTGCGGTAGGATCAAGAGGTTTGTCTCGTCCCCAAAGCGTCCAGAGCAGCTCTGGGACCCATAAGGCCCACCTAGCCCATGTTACATCGTAACCGAGGGCGCTGTCTCTGAGGCTAAATCGGCGAGACGTAAATTTAACCTTTCATAACCCACAGTGCCTAAGTTACTAATGAGTGGAGCTATTCTTCCACTCCCGCGTTTCTTAATAGGATAATTTTAGGCGCCTTCGCATAGTCGCGAAAAGCGCCAGTTACCTTCGTTATGGCCGTCCTACCGTCCGTCTGTCCGCATATATTAGAGCCGCTCACACTGGACGGATTTCCATAAAATTTGATATTGAGTACTGTTATGAAAACCTGTCGAGAAAATCCAAATTTTGTTAAAATCGGATGAGAATATCGGGCCATTCATAAGAATACGTAAGAAAGTTCCATCGGTAACGGCGACATTAAATCGTCACAAAAGTGCTCTCTTCTACCGAAACGGTATCAGGCTGTGAGACCGTCCGTCTAACTGTCCGTCCTTTCGTCTTCCCGCCAGCCCACATGTCCTTCTGTCCGCAAGTCCGCATGTATCGGCGTGGCTACCACAGAGTGGATTTATGTGGCATTTTGTACTGGGAACTTGTATGAAGATCTGTCGAGGCATTTCACATTTGTTTAAAGTCACGAAACAATGGGGCACTTTACACGAACATGTAAGCATGTTTTACTACTGCCGGCGACATGAAACCGCCAGATAAGCTTTCTGTTCGAGTGAAATAGTATCAGACGTTTAGGATAGCCGATGAGATATAAATATTATGCGAACGCGCCAAAATATTACGTTATAGGAACACCGCATATCTTGTTAATTTAAAAACAGAACTATAGTTCACATCAACTAAAAACAGAGGCAAAATTTACTGCCAGCTGAGTACTTGATAAATCCTTTTTTATCTCCCATATTCTCTCAGAAAGAGACTTTGTAATCCGTCACTCTTTATCTAGCTTGTGCTCTTCTGGTGCACGACACCGTGTAGTTTCTTAGGTGCTTACCAATATTTCAAAGAAACTTGCTGTGTCAGTACAGAAGTAAAGACGTTGGAGAGATAAATATGAGCACATTCAAGACTCCACGATGAAAAAGCAGATCATATTCTTAATTTTAACAGCCTTGAAGACCCCAAATTCATTTATAATTTTACTCTCTTCTACAGGTATTGGCTACGGGCAGATGTTGGCCACTATCATGGTTGTCACCTACTATTGCTCATTAATGGCTCTGGTTGGCTTTTATTTCGTCCAGTCATTTGCTGCCGAGCTTCCATGGGCGACGTGTTCAGAAGAATGGGATAACTGCTTTGATTCCAAAATGGCAGATCACAATTCTAGTAACACTGTAAATCTTACAGGTCGGACGAGTTCTTCTGAGCTATATTTCTAGTAAGTGAATCTTTTTTTTTTTTGGTAAAAAGGCAAATAATGCATAATATAAAGACAGGATAAAATCATGCTAAATTCAAGTTTCACCCCGGTACAAAAAGTCTGATCATTATTCACCCTTTTAAAGTACCTCGTTTTTGAAGATAATCTGTACGCATGATTTTTTCAAAGGGCGTATGCCCCCGCTAAAGTGTGAAATCCCTTATTTCATAAACCATCTGTTTATTTTCTGCAGCAAATAAAACAGGGAAGTAACGTGTATAACGTCAGACTGTACAACACTAGCACTAGTTACTCCACATAAAAATAAAAGAACCGCAGTTAAAGCATAGAATCGGGGACCATTCAGCCTTCGGCTAGCTATTGCGTAGAATAAAGATCCGGATTCCCTTAAGGCTTAGAATGCGCGTTTGTCCGGCATTTCAACCACGTGTTTCATAGAACAACGACGCGAATACAGTTTAAGAATGCAATGAGGAAACACTGGACACTTTAACTACTTATTTCACACAGTAATTTTCCAACCCATTTTCTGGTATTAAATGAGAAAATATTCAACGCTCTAAATATTTATTTTATAGTAAAACCTGCCCAATCGCTTGAGGTATAGATTGAGCTGACAATGGTTTGGGTTTGCAATGGGGCACAGTTCCACACTTGATATAGCTATTCCATATGGTAACTAGTTATTCCATGGAGTATGGGGACGACCTATATTGAAGTACAGAATGACATGAATGCGAGTTACAGCATAAATGAAGAACCGTTCCATAATTTAGCTAGTTATTCCATACAATAACTAGTTATTTCGTAGAATAACGAGCCGACTTCAGTATAAGTACAAAATGAAGTGATACTAATTACATCATAAGGTGAAGAACCGTTCCATACTTTAGCTAGTTATTCCATACAATAACTAGTTATTTCTTAGAATAACGAGCCGACTTCAGTATAAGTACAAAGTGAAGTGATACTAATTACATCATAAGGTGAAGAACCGTTCCATACTTCAGCTAGTTATTCCATACAAAAATTATTTATCGCGTAGAATAATGAGCCGACCTCATTTAAAGTAAAGAATGACGCAATGTTAGTCACAGCATAAAATTAAAATCATTTCACACTTTAACCAGCTATTCCGGACAAAAATAGTTACTTCGCAGATTAATGGGCCGACATCATGTAAAGTACAGAATGACACAATACTTGTTAAAGTACACAACGACAAAACTTTCCACAATTAGTTATTCCATTCAATGACTAGCTGTTTCGTAGAATAACGGTTGAAGTCCAGAACAACCCTGACAGAATACACATTCCTTCCCCACTACATAGAAAAACAGATGAGTGATTTTTATTCTTCTTATATGTAGGCCTATGTATGCATGCTCTTGTTTATGCAGTCGTGCAAAATTCTAATTAGCCAATGGGATGCTAACCCGTAATGTACATCAACAAAGACTGAACTGAGTTATTACTCAATTCTTAGTTTGTAAATTTATAGCTCACTTGCTAGGGAAACAATTATATGTTCAGCAAGTGCAAATAATGAAATGACAATATATGTAAGCACAGAATATTGAACGCCTAAATGTAAGACCTTCTGAATCCGACACCCTTACGACACCATAAATATTATTTGTGGCTAAGTCGCGATAAGAATAAAGATAAGGAGAATGTTTATAATTAGTCCTCTTTGACACACACAGTTGCTCAAAGCGAATGCCCGGTAATATGCCAGTTGTACACTTTCTTATGGGACATAATAAAATCTGTTGTATCAAAAGGCAGCAGATTTCTCTGAATATATTCAAGTTGGCGAGATTTAATGTCCAAAATAAGTGATAAGCTGTAATAGGCCTAAGAGTCAGTGTATGAGAGAAAATACGATAAACCTACTGATTTAAGTACAATTTAGAATCACGGAAAACTATACGATTTTAGCACAATTCCAATGTGAAATACTAAGGGTTAAAAATAACACCTGAAGGTCAACACGTCCATTCGCCTCGAAAGGGGTTTAATGTGTGTCATACTAAGACAAAGCTTCACATGATTTACAGCGCAACAATTTTATAATTTTTGTGTGCCAAAGCACTCCACCCTCAGTGTAATAAGGTGAAAATTTTTACATTAGCAAGAAAATAATATGTGTAACTTTATTATGTAATTCTTAATATACATTTTGCAAGAAGGCTCCCAGACGATACCTTGAGTGACACCATACACCTCAGAGAAGGGAGACAAAGGAATTCCGGAAAAAGCGAAGGCGTCTAAGTTTATTGTTGGGGTAAATAAGAAAACACTTAATACAACCAGCAGAGAAGACACAGCATTTAAGCTTGTGAAGAGGAAAGAAAAATGAAATCAATTCAAATATACCGCTGAGATTAAAAGAGAGGGAAGCAAAATGTCCTTAAACACAAAAGTTTGAGTAAAAATGTCAGGATAAGTAACGGAGTTTGCAGCAGCTTGTATAAATTCTGTGCAGTCACAGTGAGAAGAATTTACGTCAGATTTAAAGTGGGCTAATATTATGTTTTTGAGAATTAACATACCAGTAATAACAAAGAAGGCAGAAGTTAGAATGACTGAAAGTGGAAACTATAAACAATATTATGAAAGCTCTAAAAGATTTTGAAGATGGTGTATAATATTGTGAGGTGATGGGTTTATGGACTTTATCCATCGTCCGAAGAGTAAAATATTAAAATATTAAAATTGAAATTCACAGCGTTTATGAAACTGGCTGTGCTTCCGTCCTTGGGTGTGGGGAGGGGGACGGAAGCACAACCAGCTTCATTAAATGTTGTGAATTTCAATTTTAATATTTTAATATTTTACTCTTCGGACGATGGATGAAGTCCATAAACCCCTCACCTCACAATATTATAAAAGGCCAAAAGGGAATAACTATGCCAAGTAATATAACTTACTTTATATTTATCAATAAGAGAAAATGGAATTGTAGTCTACATAATAGAGCTTTCTAAAATTATAGTACAAAAATATTTTAAAAACTTAAGCGAAGTTTTAACATTTGCACTGACTTAAAGATTGAGCTCGAGGACTTAACGGATTTCAAAATCATGGTCAATATCACACCCTGGCTGCCTTGCTCAGGAAAATAACCCCAGAAACAATAAATAATAATAACAATAATAATAACGTAATTATGATTATGGTTGTGTTTAATAATAATAATAGGACAATTTATTATTGTGCTGGATTAACAGCATGCAGTCAATTTAAAAACCAGCACAAATACCCAAGTACACATGTACAGCACAAGTACATAATAACACAAACGCAATAACAACAGGGAAGGAAATTATGAGTTCTAACTCAGCGCTCCACTACAATTTTTTCAGGTTCTATTAAAGTCTAATACAAAAAAGAGGCTAAAATGTTGTGACAAATTATAGTCAACTAATTTATACAATCTGTTTCAAATGATTGTTGCTATAAACATGTCTACCCCTATACAGACCAAGTTTTCAGTTTCCTACTTTTTCACTCTAGCCGTCGGACAGTTCCTGTGCGGAAGATGAAAAATGGTGGCGTATGTAACACTGCGAAGTGGAACACGAAGTCCTGTGTTGCTCTAATGACAGGAAACATTTTTTAATCCGGTAAATAGCAATAGAAAAGAGCGCCGAAGTAAAGTGTGAAGTTTACACGCTGAACTGTGTCATCACAACTAAAATTTTCAAGAGAAAAAACGTGTTTTTGATATAAGGACACAAATTTCAGCCGGATGTTTTAAAGCTCGTTTTCTCCAAATATACTTGAATTCCAAGCAAGTGAAGCTACGGTTCTGTTAAGGCAAAGTACAAGAGCAACAAACAATCAAATGTACAGGAAGAGTACGTTCTACCTGAAAAGTGGCCTAATAAGACTTTGATTGAAAAAAAATATAACAAACGCGTTGATGAAGAAGTAGTTTCGAATATATTATGACTGCGAAGTCTTTGATGGTGTCAACCCGAATAACAGAGGAATCACAGAGTTTAGAAACATATTTGAGAGGACGTCCTTTTCCTTGTGAAATATAAGACTCTCGTTTTAGCATTGTTAATGTCGTGAAGTTAGCAGCTCACCAATCTTTTTAAAGTAGATACTGGATTTCATCACATTGCACTCATTAATTTAATTAATGACACGAACAACTGATATCATAGGCAAGAAAGGTTTCTGGTACATTTACTAAGAAACCATCGCGAAGCCCAAAACGCCAAGTATGTGCAAAAGAATAAAATGTGGAATAATATAAAATGAACTACTGAGATCAAAATAAATAGCATCCACTTGACGTTGAGAAGTCATAAAAGAGACATGAAGTCTATGTAAGCTACGGAGTTTGCAGCTTTGGTTTAGATCTAACAAATCCTTGATAACAAGAATTATATTTAAGCTTAAGTTAATGATGTAAATATTCGTGCGTTCCAAACTCAAATTCTGACAAATCTCTAAGAAGAGAATTATTTCAATAGTTACTAAGAAGAGCATTATTTCCTTTCTTGATTAGAGGCAAAATGGTCACCTTAGGCTATCGTGTTCGAAAAGATGATAAAGAAGATGATAAAGGCGACAATGATGATGGTGATGATGATGATGATGATGATGACGCTAATAATTATTATTGTAATATAATTATTATTATGGTAATAATAATAATAATAAGTGGACCACATTATGTCAGCGTGCCTAGTATTGGCAAAAGAACAATGCATCAAACGACATGATAGATAGTGTGCTCAACTACACTTCAATATACGTAAGGAACCAGGGGTAAAATTAGCAGTTAACTCCGGTATGAACAGGTAAAAAATCAGTAGAAACAATTCAAGTGGGCAATGTAACCATATTATGGAATCAACAAATGCAAACCGACAGAACCATTCCCAACAATAAATCAGACATCATAATCCGGGAAAATGAACAAGGAACATGTATGCTAATTGATGTAGCAACCCAGGAGGTAGAAATGTGATAAAGAAAGAAGCCGAGAAAATTCTAAAATATAAGGATCTTATAACAGAAATACAGCGCATGTGGAATGTAAAAACACAGGTGATGCCAGTAATAATAGGGGCAGCATAACAGGAAAGCAAGATATCAAGGAACTATAGAAAACAGCTACTTTGGGCAAAGCACATATACTTCGGAAACTGCTAATGTAGAAGCACAAAAGAGTTTAATAGTGAACACAGGGTCATATGCACCATTAACAGTAGGCACAGAATAGCTGCGACACTGTATACCCTAGAAACATGGTTTGTTTCAGGTATATAAGTGCCAGTACTCTGCATAAAGGAAATGATGATGATGATGATGATACTGATAATAATAAGTGACATACAAAGCACAGATAATCAATACTGCAGAATATCTGAACACAAACACAAAGCAGATCAATTTGTAAATACTGTTGAAAGCCGCCAAATATGAATCCAAAAATTAACATATCAGCAAAGATTTAGAAGAAGTAAACGAAGGAAATGAAAGCAGTGACATAAAAAAGGAAGGCGTAAATATACACAAGCAACTTTCACTTTTTCTGTTCCATGCGTTGTCGTGAAATCAATTGTAACTTTATTCAACCAACTAAATTCATACACTTCACTTCTCAACCTATAAAACACTCCGACATGTTTCGGCGCTACAGCGCCATCATCAGGGAGCACACCATTATATGGTCATCCGTCTGTAGGTCAAACGTCTTCAAACCATCGTATCTATGGTTTCAATCTCGCTGTAGGTTGTTCTGTTGGTAAAAATAACCTTGCACACTGAGTACAATCACATTAAAACATCAAAATCCTTAAAACAGCCTACCGAAAGACTTTTAACCACTTTTTAAGGATTTAGTCTTTTAATGTGATTGTGCTCAGTATGCAAGGTTATTTTTACCAACAGAACAACCTACAAGGAGATTTAAACCATACATACGATCGTTTGAAGACGTTTGACCTACAGACGGATGACTATATAATGGTGTACTCCCTGATGATGGCGCTGTAGCGCCGAAACATGTCGGAGTGTTTTATAGGTTAAGAAGTGAAGTGTATGTGAATTTAATTGGTTGAATACAGTTACAATTGATACAACAGCAAAGTCAGGAGAGTTATAGCAAAGTAATGAGTGAATAGTGTATCAAAATTAGAGGCAGACAGCTTAATAGTGAAGCAGTCTCGTTCTGCCGCCAACAAGGGGAAATCTAAAAGCAGAAACTGAAAGTGAAATAATAGCAGAAAAAGATCAGGCATTAAAACCAAATATCATGCAACAAAGATATCGGAAAAATGGCAAATGCAAATTATGTCAACAGCAAGACGAGGCAGTACACCACATTATATGAGCGTGCCCAATATTGGCAAAAGAACACTACATAAAGCGACGTGACAGTTACATTTTAACGTATTCAAGGAAATAGGGGTACTGGTATCAACATGTACCAAAATCAGCAGAAAATGGTCATAAAGTGAAGGTACCCTTCTTATGGAATCAAAAAGTGCAAACTGACTGAACCATCCCTAACAATAAACCGGACACCACAACCCGTGTTAATGAAAAAGGAACGTGTCTGTTAACATATATTGCAATTTCAGGAGAGAGAAAATGTGATAAAGACAGAAACCAAAAAGATTTTAAATTATAAAGAACCTAAAATAGGAATACAGCATATGTGGACTGTAAAACTAGAAGTGATTCCAGCAATAATAGAGGCAACTGAAAACATCTCGAGATCATTCAGAAAATATCTGGGCAACGTACCTAAAAAACACGACATCAAGGAACTACAGAAAACAACTACACTTAATACTAATGTAAAAGTACTAAGAATTGTCACGGGGAAAAATAGTACATGAACCATAGATATTCAACACAGAGTAGTTGCAACTTTATATGTCCTAGAAACATGGTTTGTTCCAGATATATAATTATAAATACCATGTACAACGGTGATAACAACTTATAATAGAAGTAGTAGTAATAATAATAATAATAATAATAATAATACACAGCCATTCTAGAATTCCCTATTAAGGGCGCGTAGGAAACATGGTCCATTACGTACGTTTCTTTAATTATCACCAACTACTGTACTTTGTTTACACAACCTCCAACGTGTTTCGACTGAGTCTTCAGTCATCATCAGGGAGTCAATTATTGTAGACAATAAGCAGCTGGTAGTAAGTCACAGCATGGTAATTATACATATGCTGCAGTTTGTGATGGTTGCAGTCCTTGTGTTTTAACTTTGTTTACTACTACCATTCATTTTATGTTAATGTACTTTGGTGTTAATTGGTGACTTCTGCATATCTTATTGAGCCATACAGATGCGTCTGTCTTCAATAGTTTCTTTCTGATGTTCGTGCAACTATATATAATTTTTGCCTGTTGGGCGTTTGTATATTTAATATTATACATCCTTCCATGCAGTTGCACGCAAGGACGTATAATATTTAATAGGTCAATTACGTATATTTTATACGCCTAAAAAACGAAGTGCTTCAAAAACAAACTCTCTAATGGCGATGTTAGCCCTTAGAATAGCATGTCGGTCTGCCTTTTTATGATAAAGCAACACTGTACACGTATTTCCATTTTTTCATTTATAGCAAATATGTCCTGAAGGAATTAGACTCTATAGAAGATGGTATTGGGGACCCAGATTGGCGTCTCACCCTCTGTCTTTTCGTTGCTTGGCTAACCATATTTCTAGTCATTATACGAGGTGTGAAGAGCTCTGGCAAGGCAGCTTATTTTCTTGCTATGTTTCCTTACGTGGTGCTGATTGCACTACTGATCCGTGGTGCAACTCTACCAGGTGCTGCGGAGGGCATTCAGTATTTCTTCGAACCCCAGTGGGAGGAACTGCTAAACCCTAAGGTAAGGGGATGGACGGTTCTTTAGTTCATGGCCTTTTATCAAATGCGTCAAATTGAATCCGAAAATAATAACAGTAAGTGTTAAATGCAAACATTTGAACGGAGACGGCCATGATCTATTTGGAGGTTCAGTGCACCAGCTACAGTGAGGTTTCTCTCAAATGGGACAGCTAGAAAAGTGACTGAGTGTCGAGACAGACACCACCTGAAAACAACTCTAGGGTGCGTGGATAAACCATACTGCTCGTTTCCAGGTAAGTGTAAATTGCTGCTATTGCCATAGTGTGCTAGTATAAGTTATATATGTGTGTAAGATTGGCAAGTCTGATCAGCGCGTTTAAAAAAAAAAAGTTTACTTAAAGACTGTGGGCTTCTGTGTAAAAGTAATATTTTCATTTGTCAGATTACTCTTTTTGATTGTAAGGAAAGATGTCGTAATAAAATTATAGCTCATAAAATTTTTGACAAAGTGAAAATTTTCAAATATTTGGGAAAGAGTAAAATATCAAAGTTTTTAAATAGGTTAAGGGTGTATTACATAACATGTCCGAAAAAGGGGTTTAAAGGACAAAATTTGAAGCTACTGGAAAGTAAGAACAGGATTATGTGAAACTCCAGTGTATGGCGTTTCATAATTGAAACGCTCACCAAATATCATATTATTCAGGCTCTAAAATAATGAATGGGAGAGGTGGCATTAATGGGGGGGGGGGGAAATACATGCGGATTTGAGACGGAAGATCTGAAGGACATAGATGACTTCGTAGGTGACAAAAGGATGAGAGGAAAATATTACGAACAATTTGAAAGGAACAGAATGTGAGGCTGTGAACTGAAATTTACTGCTTCCGGGTGGGATAAATAAGGGGCTCTTAAAGCAAGGAAATTAAACTCCAATTTCTGTAAAACTCAAATATTTATTTAGAGTTGACACAAACTCTCCAAAAGAAATATGATCCATGAAGCTTAACTGCACTTGTGGTTTGAACATAGCCCTGTGTGTAACTGGTACCTAAAATCTTCTGTATCTACCGATAGATTTTCATAAAAGTTAGTACGGACATCATGTATGTACTTTCTAGTTTCCAAACGTCATAATGCGAACAGAAAATCGTGTGTTTTTCTGAAGTGTGAGTGATACTCGATAAACACAACACCTCAGTACTGGTCCTGATACAAATCAATTTTCGAAATTTAACTTAATGTTCTTGGTGTAACACATCAATGCTGGCGGAGGCTCAAAATTTATACTCATATTTGCATGTACGTCTAATAAGGGTGACTTTTCAACCATTTCGGCCGGGTATATCAAGGCAAGTATAGGTCTGTGTAAAAGTATCACAAATATGTGTAGGCTACATATTCTGAATGAGAAAAACTTTTGTTTTAAAAACCACAAATATTGTGAATGAGAATTCTTGAATTTATACGATGATTATGAGTAATTTAATTTATAATAGCCAAAATCACGCATAAAGTTAAGCTGTAAAATTATATTTATTGGTAGCAGCCTTTTTATTCCCTGTGTGGAAGAGTTGAAAGAAAAGCGGATTTGTAAGAATTTATGTTCATTTAAAAACGTTCACAAATTAACAGCTTTGCTGCAGTGGTGTATTAAAACGTTCGTACAACTACTAAAACATGGAAAATATTAAAATCATGTTCACAGATATTTGATAGCATAAGGGTCACTGGATATTTGTAAAATACAATTTCTTAAATCAGTCTTTGCACGGTTGTAATAAACCATAGTTTTCAAAGCACTTTCGAGGGGTAAATACATATGAAAATTAATTAAACTTGATGGTTGTATTAAATATGGAATTCTGTAACGTGCTGACACAAGACCAAAGCTCTTAATTGTATAGAAACACTATAAAGCTTATACAAGGCGTAACACGTGTCTTACAAAAATATAATTTTTGTGCAGGTGTGGTACAGTGCTGTAACCCAGTGTTTCTTTTCTCTCAACGTCTGCTTTGGAACTGTTATTATGTATTCTTCATACAATGAATTTAATCACAATGTCTACAGGTGAGTATTAATGAGATCAATGATGTATTTGTATACAACGAAGATATTATTAACAAAAATTAAATGAATATTATCTGACGGTGTGTGTTGGATTCACCTGAATCAGAACGGAGACAACTGGCAGGCTGTTATGAACATATCGATAAACATTCGTCTGTTGTGTTACGCGGGGAATTTCTTGCCTAGTTCACTACTTCGCCTCTAAAGGAGGATTTTTTTATAAGGAGACAGATTACGGAGCAAAATTTTAAGTCACTTTCAGGACCGTTTCGGAAGAAACTCTTTATTGATATCAGAATCTTCCTGACTTTTCGCTCTTCCGCGTAGCCGATTTTGATCACATTCTTAATGGTAGAATTTCATTAAATATTTTTGACCTTTTCGTTTTCCATTTAGGTTTATTCATCACGAGGATCGCTTTCCTGGAGAAAGTAAATGACCATCCACGTAACCGATGTTTGTTCAAGCCTGTGGCACGTTTTGCTCAAAACCTAAATAATTTTAATTCATATTAAGGCTGGTTCATATAAAAGTTAAGCAAATATTTAAGAGCGCATTGTGTGTTATTTGGCAAATCTCATAAAATCGCACAGATGGCAGTTACATTATCTGAGTACTAGCTCTGATGGGATCGCGATAGCATTGTCGGCATATTGTCTGAGCCACGGGCCGAACACCCGACGTGTTGACTCCTTGAAGAGGTAAGACCGAAGGCTTCAGGGTGGCTTTAAATCCACGCAGATCCGTATTCAATTGGCACCAGGGCCCTTTTGTCAGGTATAGTGGCTATGGTGTGAAGCTGATCACTCGTCTCCATCTAGTGCCGAAGTTAGGAACACGTGGAGCTGTATTTCAACTGCTAAATTGTCTCCATGACGTACAGAGAATACGTACGCCTTTTTGCCTGTGCGTGTTACGTATACCCAAAACTGCTTTAATTCATGTCAACGGCTATGTCATTATAAAGCCTTAATTAAATTTTACCAATTCGTTTTATTGCCTTCGAAGAATTTTCAAGGAACTGGATGTATTTCTCTTCTGATGTCACGTGTAATTTTATCCAGTTGAAGTCGTCACCACCTATTTATTCTATTTATTCCTGCACATATAATTTAGAGCCACATTTATACTTTGGGCGTAAGTTGTTATTTAACGGAGTGAAAACTTCTTGAAAAACTGCAAACGAATTGGTAAAGTACGCTAGCCCGATACCGTATCTGCTTGAAAAAACTTATTTACAAAATTAGGAGTACAGGCTAATTTAAGTAACTATTATGGGTGAACCATTGAAAGTTTTGAACAGCTCGATTTCTGTTATACCAGCCACTTTTTATGGCTTGAGAGCTGAAAGAAATATTGGTAAGAATAGACATGTTTTCAAGTCCACTTCCAAAGTTTTCTTTATATGTTGTAACATGTTTTTCATGTTACATCGCTGCATACGTAGCAGCTGTAACGTTACAGTTATTCAATCACTATAAAGCTAAAGTAAGTGTGTCATTATGCAATAGCTATACAATTAGGCCTATGTTTGTGTTTCCGAGTGTAAAAGGCAAAAGGTAAAGTTCACCCTAGGAGATGTCACGAAGGCTTAGAGGGAGTAGAGTAGACGTATAGTTCTAACCCTTCTTTAACCCCGGCGCTAGATGGAGTGGGTGTTCAAAGCCAGGCCCGGCTGCCTTAACCCTGGGAACAGAACCGGTACCCATCCTACAGGAGGTTGGGTGGGCTCCAGAGTTGGTATGGATGGATGCAGGAAATTTCCCCCTCCCCGGGATTCCATCCCCCGACCATCCAGTCCATAGCGAGTTACTATACCAACTACACTACTCCGGCCCATTTCGAAGTGTAGTACATTTATTATATAATTTTCCATAAATGTCCTTCTGTCAAAATTTAAATGCGAAGCTTTATAAGCTTAAACGCACAAAGAGCCATGAGTTAACTCACAGAAACCTAAAATAAAAAAAGGCATACGCATTTTCAAATTCAGGTGTAATACCCTTATAAATTGGGCAATTTATATATAAGTTGGGGGAGAATGTGAGCAAAACATTGCTTGCTTTCACGAAGCTTCTACGTACCAAAAAGCGTTGTAACTGTCGACATTAATATCGGATGCTGAGAATATTGTAAGAGACAGGTTCACTGAGGATGTTATAAGATGGAGAGGAAAGTACTAACGAACACAACGATTTAATTTTAATATTTCTTTAACATAATTTATTTTCGTACGTTAATCGCAATTCTGAACTCATATCCAAAAAATGCACAAATATTTCAATACACCATTTTATATTTCAAAGATTATGGCTCAAACATGTTTCGATCTATTATGATTCATCTTCAGGGAGGAAACACATCAATCACTTATGTGTGGAACTGGAATTTACAGAATTTATAAAAGTATTTAAGTTTAGCTGCTTGACTCACAATTAAAACGGCGTCTCGAGTTTGGAACATTAGACAAACTGCTAAGAAATATGTTTGCATATAAAACATAAGCCAAAACTACAATGAGAAAGGAATTAAAATTTAGGTTTTCAAGCGCCTGCTTTATATACAATTATCCTACATTTATATTTATTAAAACAACCACTGGATTTTCCAGAAATATAACTCTTCTTGCAAGAAATGTTTAAGAGTCGAACGTGGAGACGGACAGAAGTGCCTATTATTAACCACTTTACAATGAAGTAAATTGTGTGTCAAATATTATGTTAAAAATACCATGTTGCAGAAATATAAAAATTCAGTTTCTCTGGGATCTTATGCAGTGCATATTGGTGTAAATTTACTAATATACATAATGACATCCCTCACAAGGGTGAAATCTTCATTCTCAGCACTGTGAGCATTTATAATCTAACACTTCAAAAATATATGCGTCAGATACTCGTCTTCTAACCAAGATTCTTAATCAGAAAATAAAAAATATACCAACGATGAAAACCACAGACACGTTTGGAGAAATAAATATGAATTTTACAAATTAGGTATAGATGGTTAAAATGTGGATGCCACTAGACGGAACTTTTTCAAGCTTCGTATTAAAAAAATCAAGCAAAGATTGCCTTTAATTGCATCTTGTCTTCTTATTACCATTACACATGTCGTCATTTTCTTGACGGTGTTATTCTATTTATGTTACAGGGATTCCATGATTGTGACCATACTTGATATGTTCACTAGCCTGCTTGCTGGCTGCACGATATTTTGTATCCTGGGAAACCTCATTTACGAAATGGGTGTAGACGACATAAGGAGCGTTGTGAAGGGAGGACCCGGCCTTGCTTTCGTGTCATACCCGGATGCTATTGCCAAATTTGATGCTGTTCCTCAGGTATCAGACATTTTGTATATAGTTCAGGGCAGCAGGCTTGTTTATTTGTTTAGTAATTTTTGGTTTATTAAACGACATTCTCAGTAGTCACATTACTTATCGCTGAATGTTAGGAAAATTAGTGAGTAATAAATTGAAAAGTACATGAAAGTAAGAGATCTTGGCCTAGTTTAATGTAACATCCTGCATGGATTAAGAAAGGTCGTGCAAATACATGTCATGACGGTGTACTAGCCCAGATTCGACACACAGAATTTTATAATAAAAGTCAGAAATTTTGGCACTTGAGCCAGTATGCACGATAACAGGTTTATAGGTGTAACGTTACATTTATTTACATACACTTAGCTATTCCCTTCATCTTGTGGATGTTATTCTTCTACAAAAGGGGACTTGACATCTTTCTACATTGTTTTCAAAATCTTTCAAGATTAAATACGTACATTTTAAAAATTACCGCCAAAATCCGAGACTTCTAAACCACTTCACAATTGAAAAATTTAGGACATCCACACATACACAAGAGCAGATCAATATTGAATAAATCCGAAAGGTCCAAAATAAGTGAAATATAGCTAAACAAATTTCTGAGCCTCCATATTTCGTAACAATTTCAGGTGTGTTCCTAGACGAAGAAAAAAAGAATTGTAAAGAATTCAATAAACCGTCTTAAAGATTTGGAAGTAAACAAATTAAATAGCCAAACAACTGGCTTCTTTCGACGTCGACAATATATCTACCAACACAACTACTGAAACCTGAACAAGCATAACTGAGGAAGTTCCTATGCTCAGTGGAGCAGAGTATGTGTGACACCAATAAACAATATACAACCTGATGATCCAGCAGAAGTACATCGTATTTCTTGATAATATTTATGCACAACAGATGGCTTAATAGTGAGAGGTCCTACTTCTCTGTCAACGGAAATGTTTTTACAGTTTTTAAACATAGGCAATTTTATGACATTAATTGAATCCCACAGACTTTCATACTTTCGATATGTGGAAAACGTACTTAAGGTATGAAGACACAAGAAGGGAAGAAAAGGACATGTAACATAAAACTGAGGCGCTTTCGTGTAATCATTGTTGCCGTTGAAGAGCAATAAGTTTTACATGTTATGAGTTTGTGTCTGTAGCCTTAGTTGTCAAGCATGCAAAGCTCACGCGCCATATTATATTGTCACACGTGGCCTGTCCGGCTGTACAGTATTTGTCCAAATTACCCAAAAAAGTCACGACTTTCAGAAAAAGTTATGGCAAATAAAATGTTTGTTTCGATTTTCTCTACAACTTTTGCCTCAAACATTTCTAATTCTAAGAAGAATTCAACGAGATATGATCATAAACGTACATAGGTTTTCATACAAAGTACCCGTTATTCTTGCCAGATTTTAATGGAGCTTGACTTTTCTTGACAGATTTTCGAAAAATGCTCAAATAACAAATAACATAAAATTCCATCCAGTGGGAGCTAACCTGTTCCATGCGGACGGACAGACAGGCAGACATGGCGAAGCTAATCATCACTTTTTGTAATTTTGCGAACGCGCCTAAAAACTGACGTAATGTCATCCTGAATAAATTTAGCGAATTAGAAGAGAAGGTGAAACTTCATTTGGAAGAAGAAACAAATTTCAAAATTAATGTGTTTAAATGTAAGAGTTTATAATACACATTGTATTTTGGATATCTCAATATTCCGCAAAACAGCGTTCATCGACTGCATCATTCCAGCTTACTCATGTTACCCTCTGAAACAAAAACTGGCAGCTGTTAAGTTCCTTTTAAATATGCCCGCGAATTATCCGATAGACCACAAGAACAACGAAGAAGAAACAAACATATTCCAGAACAACGTCTATAACAACAACTTTAGACTCACTTGACTGAGAACAACTTTCATTAAACCAATGAGAAACACAACATGAAGAATGAAGTAGAAGAAATAACTAAGCAAAAATACACAACCAAAAGTACTCGAAAATTACATGCGTGAGTCCTGAAAAACCCTGTCAATTTTTTTTTTCAGTAACACGCATGTCAACGTAACCTACACCACATAGAGCACTGTAGGAATAACTCCTTCAGCATAGAAGCCGGAACAAAGATCGATATTCATGTAACAGTCGATATAAACTACAGTGCCCAATAAGTCTTTCTGTGTACATTGAACAAACTGGTAGACCATTTACCACTATATTCAAAGATCCTTCTCATGCCTTTAAAAAAAATCTCAGGGCAAACAAAATTTTCTGACCACATGTTCGAAGAGAATCCCTCCTTCGCACCCCTGGAAAATACAATCTCTATTAGATCGACAATCCAAAAACGAAAATATTTAGGCACAGTTGAAAAATTCTGTATTTACAAAGCAATTAAACGTGGCATCCAGCTGATAGACAATATTACAATAAATCGAAATTCAATTTTTTATGTGATCGCGTATTTACTAGGCCTGTATAGGGTGTAGCCTTACAGCATTCTCTAAGGTACGAGCAACATGCCAGTATAGGACTAGCCACTGAGGCAAGCACAAGATAGAAACCATAATTAAATGACTTTTTATTCTAGTCGAATTTTTCCGAGTGTATTGCTGAAAGTTAGTATTCCCCTGCTTTTAATCTTTAAATTTCAGAATCTCACATACGAAACGTTCTTCTATAATGCAAACTTTTCCCATTTGTATAATACTGGTGCTTTATTGGAGAAACCTGCTGTACAGTAAAATATGACTTCAGAGCAATTAATCAATATAACTGCAAAATTTTCAAGTATTGTAATTTCAACTTTGTACTATTACGTGTTAAATTTACCATAATAAAATATTATTTATAATTGTAAACAAACTTTTAATAAGTGATATAGACCAGAGTACATGTTGCTTACTCTTACCTCATAAAGTGGACTGATTATTCGAAAGAATTTAACAAAATATATATGAAATTAATGTCTGGAATGAGCTTTAGAATGGCTACGACGAGCCGAAGTATGTAGCAGTAGTTCTTATAAGTAATAAAGTTTACTTTAGGCTATATGTACTGATGACTATAACAGAAGTGTAATTCGTCTTTTACCTCCTAAAAACACATTCATCAAAGTCTTCAGTAACTTCTAAGCATAGCATGCGTTCAAAGTCTGATGACCTTTAGTTCAGAATTTTCATCTCAGTGTAAGACATTTACCCCGAAATAAGTCAGTCATTAAATTTCTGCGTTGAATGAATGTCTCCTGTCCACCCAGAAGTAATTTTTAGCTTTCTTACTGTCATATATGCTGTGTGCAAATTCTAATAGCCTGCTTACCACCCATTGTTGCAGCTCTTTGCGGTGCTGTTCTTCATAATGCTTTACGTACTAGGTGTCGGAAGTGCTGTGGCTCTCATAGGAGCAGTAATTACCATCGTACGTGACAGTCTCCCCAACTTAAACTACATGGTGGTGGCATCGGTGGCCAGTGTTTTGGGCTTCATTGCGGGACTTGTTTACATTACACCCGTAAGTAAATATGATAGTATTGATAGTGCAGTTCAGTGGGTACAAACACATAAACACGTAGGTAAAATATAAAATATGGTTCTGTGCGGATGTTACAGCTCCTGTTCAGAAATGTATGGAAACATGTCTTATAAGATTCCGCTTGCTACATTCTCAAATAAGAGTATAATTTACACTAATACATTTTACTCATTTTTATTTATTGAAGCAATCAATAAAACACACCGACTAGAAAATACATTACTTACACAGTCCTGTTATTGCTTATATTTTGCATAAATTCTTTTTGTTTATTACCACGTTTACAGAAGTCCGCCAGTTACCCACATCTGAAGCCAGATGCATCATTTCACCGTTTAACACACGGGGTCTTTAATAATCACTTAACATGCACCTGTTCCAACACTACTCCTTAAAATCAATTTTAATAGAGTTATCTCTGCTAAGCCCAGGTTTTTTCAAGTTTACGGATTAAAATTTTACACGTATTTTCTCTTTTTAATGTATACTGCATGGTCTATCGAACTTATTTACCTACACGTCTTCACCCTGGATACATCTGGAGAAGCGAACAAAGCAAGGTACTTCTCCAGCATCTGTTACTCTCTCTGTCTTAGTATCAAAAGCCTCTTTGGTAACTTGTTCGCACGAGCTTCCAATTCATACACACACACACACACACACACACACACACACACACCGTACACTAGTTATTGGCAGCAACTGTCATTTTCACACATTTTTGGACATGCATTGCGAAGCAGACACACTTGTGTGCCAAAAATCTGTTTAAAAAACTTATATTTTTCTTGTATTTCGGTTTATAAAATGGAAATAATATGCAATAATCGGTGGAATATTTTTGGAAATCTGCTTCACGACACACCACGAGAAAAATACTCAATAGCATTTTAATTCCTTGCAGCGGAAATTTACATATTATATGTTATTCCAACTTTTACGTAATTTTTCTCCAATGTATTACAATTGTGTTGTCAATATCACGTCTAATATTTTACGGTTTTGCAGGGTGGACAGTACATTTTGACGTTGGTGGATTTCTATGGCGCGAACTTCTCTGTCTTCGTCTTAGGAACAATTGAAATTATTGGAGTGGCATGGGTTTACGGTACGTTAATTTACATACAGTTAAATACACTAACTGCGAATGTAATGTTAGTCAATTATTTCTCTTACGGTACGATTATTGAAAGTATGCATTCGCTATTCAACAGATTATTATTTTGGTTTATAAAGAGAATTCACCAAAAATATTTTCCGTTACAAGCAGTTCTGTATCAGAATGGGAACTTTAGTCAGGCAATATTAGTAACTGTTGAAAAAGAATATGAAATGGAGTTGTAAAGTAAACTTGATGGGCTTTATCCTGTTGTACTTCCAATGATCAACAAATAAACAGTTAAATCATCAACTAACACATATATTTTGTTTACTATAAGCAAGCTACGTGTTTCTGTCCTTAGGGATCATCATCAGGATTTTGCATAAAAGGGTAAAATACAAGCGTAATCCTACATACCTACCATTTTTGTGAGATCTCACATTACATGTTTTTTATAATTTTTTTTCTGTAAAATGGCTTCATAGTAGCTTAATTCGTACAATTTTTTTTAGTATATTTATTCAATTTCTTGAAATGTCAACTACTGAAGTCAAATTTTTTATTTGTAAAATGCTTTGCATAGTAGCTTAATGCGTAGGAGCAGTGTTTTTGTATTATTATTCGATTCCGTAAAATATGAACTACTGAAATATAAATCAGATCTTATCCATCCCGCTGTGTCTATAGACTCCAAAAGCACCAAGTTTTCCCTCAAACACAACCCGTACTTGACAATTACTTATACACTACGTGATTCAATCATTCGATCATAATCAGGTTTACAATAAAATATCCAAGGTAAAAGTGCGTAAAAATTTTGTGATATCTCACAAATATGCATAAAACATACAATGTGTGCGTACGCTCTTTTCGCTGTCTGTGCCTCTTGTTGCTTACACACGCGTTAACTAATAAGAATTATGTGCTTCTGCAGGTGTGAACAACGTGTGTGATGATTTGGAGTTTATGCTGGGGAAGAAAACGGGCGCATACTGGCGAATCTGCTGGGGTTTTGTTACACCAGTTCTAATGCTTGTCATCCTTGTGTATTCCGTGGCTACTATGGAACCAGAAAAATACAATGATCAGCCTTTCCCAACAGCTGCTTATGGTAAGATAATCAATAGGCTTTATATTTTTATGAAAACATTAAAGAGCAGTCATGTGGTGTAGGGTCATAGAACATGCTATATTCTCAATGTTCTGAATCCAAAGAAAGGGCTTAAGACATATAACCAATAGATATTTTATTGCGAGATTTAAGGTTCTCACGGAAGTGTTGTTAAAGATTCAAGTTTTAAGATAGGTACGGCCGCGACTAAGTAAATAAATGACTCATGGAGCAGAGTTCTTGAAAATACAGTAAGTCCTTAGATTGTCAAGAAATTCCCCATATTTTACAGATCCCAGAGTTTCATCATCCCCTTGAAAACAGCCCGCCACTTGTTCCTATCCTGAGTCAGATCAACCCAATCCCCACACTTTCAGCCTATTCCTTGAAGCTACATTTTAATATTATCCTCACAGCTACAACTAATATTTCAAAGTGGCCTATTTCCCTCAGGTTTACCGACCAAACCCCAATACGCACCCTTCCTCTCTCACTTACGTGCCACATGCCCCGCACAACTCATTCTTCTTGACTTGACTACCCGAAAAATATTTGGTGAGGAAAACACATTACGCAACTCCTCGTTGTCCAGCTCCTTCATTCCCCTATTATTTCGTCCATCTTATTTCCAAATATCTTCCCCAGCAACGTATTGGAGATTACTGTCAACTTATGTTCTCCCCTAAACATGAGAAGCCAAGTTTCATACCCATATAAAATTACAGACGAAATTAGAGTTCTGTAAATTTTAATCCTTGTATTTTTAGAAAGCAAACTGGAAGACGAAAGTTTCTGGACTGAAAGGCAGCAGGAACACTTTCAGTTCAATCCGCTCTTCATTTCTTCAAGAACTCAATATTTTTTTAGGGTTGTTTCCAAATATTCGAACTTTGCCACATGTTTAAAGAATATTTTTTCTACATTTATGCGAAGATTTTTTTCCGCATTCTCGTCACGACGAAGAAGCATGTAGTTAGTTTCCTTAACACTTAATTATAGTCTAGCTGCCTCACTAGTGGCTAATAAAGCTTCCGTTTTTATACTATGCAAGCTTTTAGCAAATAAACTGACACCATCAGCATAGATGATAAGTTGATGAATACCATTCCATTCCGATCATCCTAGTCTCCTCCAATATTCCTAGTGCCACATTACACGGCAAAATCGAAAATCGATTGTGACAAAGCGTCTGCAAGTCTCAGACCATTCTTTGTAGGAAATATACATATCAGAATAAAGTCTGCATCTACAAAATTTACTATATATTTCGCTTAAACACTTCATTGAGTAAACTAGTATTTGGGTTAAAAAACTAAATAAGAATATTACACAAAACCTCCCTCCTAAGTGAACCATAGGCTTTCTTAAAGTCTACAAGAATCAGATACACTGCCGCACTAAACTCCTATTCTTTCTGAAGAATTTGACGAATGCAGATTATATAGTAACTAGCATGCTGGTGCCCGGCCACCCGGGCAGTATAGGGATACACATTCACGTATTTACCGTGGAATCCCAGCAACCCGTGGGGGCAAGGCACACTTCATGTACGCAGTTACTGTGGAAACCCCACGGCCCGAGCAGGGAAGACACACCCATTTACTTAGTTAAATTTGAAACCTCGCAACTGGTGGGGGCAAGGAACACTTCATGTACGCAGTTACTGTGGAAACTCCGCGATCCGGGCAGGCAAGGCACGCACATTTAAGTAGTTACCGTGGAAACCTGAAGAATGTATATGTCTGTGTATTACAATATCGTAGTGGTGCCCGCAGTTATGGTGTAAACCCGAATAATGTGTATGTATGTATATTATACTGTCGTATTAGTGCCCGGCGAACCTTTACGTAGTTAAAGTGGCAACCCCAATTAGTCGTATGTGCTACATACCATCCACGCGTCCGTCGAACTAAATTCTATGTCTTGTCTTTTTCTGTCATTTGGTGGCAGTCCATGAAACTTCAGTGTGGGAGTGTGACAGACACTGACAGCGTTACGGTGTATATAAGATGGGCTTACTGCTTGCTGAGGGCAAAACGTTGAAGCATTTGAAGGAAAAGCCACAACATAAAACCCCATACCATGATTTAAGTTTTTTGTGGAGAAGAACCCCGCAGCACAGGCTACGGACGCAACGCAACCTTAAGGCTTCTTGTGCAACCGCATGATGAAGCTTATTATTATTATTATTATTGTTATTATTGTTGTTGTAATTTTCCTGGTTATTGAGCACCGACGGAATGAAATTGACTGGGTAAGACCGAAATACTCGGGGAAACCCTGTCCCAGTGCCACTTTGTCCACCACAAATCCCACGTGGACTGACCTGGGATCGAACACATGCCCCGCCTTAGGAGGCGGGCGACGAACTGCCTGAGCAATGGCACGACCTTAAATCATAAGTTATACCAAACAGAACATTGTTTACGAATATTTCTTTGCTATTTTATATCTTTGTGATTAACCATTTAAAGACTGAGATTATGATGAATTACATATTACAGGATAAGGTCGTACCGCGCAGTAAACACTCTCCGTCTCGGTTTTAAAAATCGATCAGTTAATGCTGCATAGGAAAGTAGTCGGTTTTTGCTCCGAAATCCGTAAAAAACACGTAAATAAAGCTGAATTATATTACAGGCTCATTCCATACCGCGCAGTAAACACACCCCAATAGGGTTTTAAATTGAGTAATTTAATACTGTATGGGGAAAGAATCGCGGTTTATTCCGAGATACATATAAAACATGTAAATAAAGCTGAATCATATTAAGGCTAAGATCGTACTGCGCAGAAAACACAGTTCTCTGTATTTACGTCTCCTGACATCTGGTGGCGGTCTGTGAAACTCGAACACTCTCATAGTTGTCCTGCCATCTGGCAGCGGCCCATGGAACTCCAAGCGTGACATACCTTCGCATTACTGAATTTTTATATAGATATCATGAGAGCATTAGGCATGTTATGTTAGAATGAGCGCATCAATTGCTGCAGCATTGTCACACTGAAATGCTATAGTATGTGCAGTTATACAGCATGAGAGCATTAGGCATGTTATAATAGAATGAGTGCATCAATTGCTGCAGCATTGTCACACTGAAATGCTATAGTACGTGCAGTTATATTCGTAGCATGAAAGCATTAGTCATGTTATATTGAAATGACTGCATCAATTGCTACAGTATTGTGACACTGAAATGTTGTAGTGTTATGTTACGTGCAGCTGTATATGAATTACAGCATATAACTGCTGTTGCATTCCAATATTACCACATTTAAAACACTGGCATTTCGTGGTGGTGTTGTATTACCTTCATTCACGCTTGATTCCATATACATATCATTTACCGTAACAGCATAAATATCGTAAGACCAAAAATGTCCACTGTTACCACATTCAAAGTTCGTGATTACACTCGCACGCATTTTCATACGCCTGTTTATTTGCGTCTCCTGACATCTAGTGGACATCTACGGAACTCCGTCCTCGTTCTGTTTCCTGCCATCTGGTGGCGATCCATGGAACTCCATGCCAGACGAACCAAACGTTACTGAAATTTATATTAGATATGGATAACATTTTGTATGTATTTGATATAACTTACAGGCCTTGATATTTACTAAAATCTGTAGTATCTTTCTATAAATGCGCATAATAATTCTAATGTTGAGGCAGTTCTTCCTTATTCGAAATATACTTGATGACTTTATGTGCTACAGAAACCACTGCGCTATTTCCTGCTTGCCTCAATTTTGCTAGAATTTCGTCAGTACCTGGGGTTGTATATCTCTTCAACTTTTCAACGGCCACTTAAACTCCAAGCACTAGGCTCGAGCCATAGCAGTTCAGCTGTGTAGCCAATCATCTGCCTAGCATCATTAGCCGCACGTACGTTCAAAAAACTGGCAGAAGTGATTCTTAGACCTATTCAAAATGCTGGAGAAATGTACAAGTAGACCACCATTCTCATTCTTTACTAAGTTAGCTCCTACCTGGTGACTCTTCTTGAATTCATTTGTACGACTGCACAAGTTCCAAATTTTTGTTTCAAGGCCATTAGTTTTACCTTTCTAATAGTCCTTTTTTCTTTTTTCAAATTTTTAATATTTTCACGCCTGCTATTTTCCAGAATGTTTGCATTAATACGTCGTAGGTCTTGTAACCATTACAATTGAAACTTTTTCCTTCGATCTACAAATTTTGAACACTCTTCATCAAACCATTTTTCATGCTGCTTCAGTTCATACTAAGCTAGATCCCCTCTACCTGAGATTTTGACATCCCCTTTTTATTTCCGCGCTATCAACTAAGTTCACCAAATCTGCAGACCTGTTTGAAATTTTAAGTTGTTATCACTTCCCTGACTTGCACTTCATTTATTCTCTTAATACAGAATCAATCCATATCAAGTACCTCTTTCCGTTTGCTAACTGAAAGTCCCTTCTTAACTTTGGCAAAGGTCAGTTAGTCATTAGTGTCAAAATCAAATCCCCTGGAATGTGAGACGTCAAGCAGAGTTTAATTCCATCTCCTGTCTTTTAAGATGTAATGACCGGTTTTGGGGCTTCACAGCAGAAAAGGCCTAAGCGTGTTTATGATTGTTTCGACGTGGTAACTTCGCGGTCTTGACAATTAGATATTTTTATGCAGCAAATTTGACTTCTCTTCAAAACATAATTTGTGCTACATTCGTGTAAACACTCACTCCAAATATTTCCTTTGAAAATATTTTCTATCTTAAGTTTTGTACTAAAATCTTGTAGCACAATATTTGTCCGGTACTTACGGAAATGCCTGAACTCATGCTCTAATTCCTTATAGAAACTGTCACTTGAACCGTCACTTTTATCCTCAGTTGAGGCAGGCATATTCAGGGAAATCATATCACACCAGCAACATCTTAGCACTACATATGACATCGTATTACTAGCAAATCACTTTCTTAATTGCTGACATTATCTTCTTATGTCTCCTCCCTCCAGTTGACGATTTTCTTTTCCCTTTCCATTGGGAAACCTATTCTCGTTCAGTGCCTCCTCTGACTAATTTCAATTTTCTACCGGTAAATCTAGTCTCTACTTTATTAATTCTGTGGACACACTGTTCAGATTCCCTGGCCTATACAGGCTTTTACCGCTATGCCAAATTGTTGGTACCCACGTTTGGAAGAACAGTTAAGCCATCTTCTTCTCAGTTAAGCAGTCTAACAGCAAATCTGTTATCCCTTAAAATGTGAATAAAAAATTTAGTTAATGTCAGTTACAGAAACAAAATACTATGTAATTTAACACTTTTGTGACTTAAGAGACATGGCTTCAAGTACACACAGAGATAGTCATTATTTTCGTTTTTTCTAATTAATCGTTTTATTATCTTATATTCTGCTTTGTGAATTACTATTATTGCTATTTAAGGGCGCATTCAGTAATTTAAAAATGTGTAGCTTCGAACCGTAGAGCTATTAGCGAAAAATGAATTGGCAAGTATGTCGGAAGAAACGATCGTGTTCTAGTTTCAAGTACTATACCAGAATTTGCCTGGAAGTTCAAAGGAAACCAGCGAATAATTCAGTAAGGTTGGTCGATGTACCAGCCGAGATTTGCATTGGGCAATTCACGAATATAACTATGGAATATCTAACATAGTGCAACAAATTCAGTGTTGTGAATATCTACACCTTAATTAAAAGTATTTTATTTTCTTTTACAGCTGCAGGTTGGATTATCTTTACGATTGGAGTGGCTCAGCTACCGCTATGGGCGGTGTTTGTTATGTATAAGAAGAGAGGTGGATCCTTCCTGGAGGTTAGTTGTCATTTCCACAGATAAAACCGAAAGAAACAGACAATTGGGAACTGAGAACCGAGAGTCTAACACATAGAAACTTAAAAAGGAGATACATAATATTGAAAACACCGTGCTCACGTTCATCTATGATGTACTTCGCCTGTTCCCCACTACTGCAATTACAGACTAGGCGGCCCCTTTCTAGGCACTTCTGAATTATTACGCTTCACATCACTTTCATTGTTTCATAGTTGCTCAACAATTGTATGGTTTCTTGCTACTGTAGTGTGAGTCGCCTAGGCAGCATTTAATTTTTTGATAGCTGTCGCTAATATTTAGGTGAGATCATCAGATTTCTTTACGTGTAATGACACATGCGGCTTCGGCAACGAGATTTATTAACATTCTGATTTACGCCACTATCGATATCCCAGACACCACGGCACCAAATTGTTGAAATATTGGTGGATGATAAACTGAAAAGGATTTCCGAGGAGACGTTCATGACATAATTGCATTATTATAACAGAATTTACCTACAGGCACTGAAGAATGCCGCAAAAACCTGTATGAATTGATAGTGTCCTGCCCGAAATTCGCACCGAAAACATCCCGAATTCAAATTTAAATTGTTGCCGCAATAACAGATAAATTATACGTCTTTATCAAACGAAATTTGCGTTTAATTTATGCGAAGAATATCAAACGTTAAGCTGAAGTTCTTAATCACCAGTGTTGTTATTGCTTTGGCACTAGTTTATTTGGTATGTGTTAAAATGTCTGGTTTTTTAAAATCTCACGTGCATAACGGATTTTTTAATTACAGCAAAGTTTCTGTTAACTGCTAAGGAGTCAAACATGACTCACGTATTTCTCAAAATGATCAGTTTCTTAGAGATACGTCCTTAAATTTAAATCAATAATTAAAAACTGGAAACCCACCATGGTGATTTCAAATTCAAACTTACCCAATTCTAAGAGTTTAAGTTCTGAGGAGTCATTTTTAATTACTATCAGAACTTGGTCTAGTTTCAAGACGGGGTTTTATATTAACATAAAATTAGGTTTAAATATGTGTGAAAGTAATAAATAAAAACAGTGACCGTGAGGTTTGAAATTGTACGCTTCATTTCAGACCATAATGTCTGCATTCCAAACTTCAGAGCTGTGGCGTCCACAGAATAATGCGGCGTATAAGAAATGGAAGGATTTCAAGGAGAAAAAGAGGAGAGAATTGGAACTTATTGTGCGTGACGAAACAGTGTGGCAGAAGATAGTCCGATACGCTACTGGCTATTCACCGCTCAGAAGTAGTATAGAAGAATCCAACAATACCCAAGACAAATACTGAAGTGTTGGTCGCATCACATATGTACTTATGAAAGTGGTGTACTCATCATAAAATATACAATATGTGTACAAATTTTATATAAATTATTTTCGTATTCTGAATAAGATGCTGCACGTTTATAGTGTAACTCCTCGTTACAGATCAGTAGTGCCAACGTTTTAAACAATTCAGTAGACCACACTGAGAATTGTTCAGTCATATGTAAATCCCTTATACAACAGATTTCAGTGCTTAAGTGCTGACATTTTTGTTATCGTGCGGTACCAGTTACTATGAGAAATTTGCCACCCACACCGTTCATAATAATTTTTACTAATTTGTGCACTATACACTATCATCTAATTGTCATCACAAAGAACTCAGTACTGCGACCATCGTACAACTAAGCTCGTACTGTTTTATAACGTCCTTAAAGCACTATACGTATACAGCTTTTACTCATATTGGCCTAAATTAGAACGGCGGTAAGTCTGAGTACATGAATATTTCAAATTACCTTTACGGCGTATAAAAATCTGCCATTTGTTTTCGAACACATTCCCTCACGTAAATCCAAAAAGTTTAAGCGGTTGAGGCCTGAAGTTCTTCTAAATATTATACAAAATTTTAGTTGCTACCTCACAGGAATTCGACGGTGGCTCCATTGCAAAGATAATTAACGCTATATTTGAGGATTTTATAGCGGTGTTTTTGAGGAATCCTCTGGCCCAGCTACGACGAGTCAACAGAGAAAATCGTCTAACGAAGAAAGTCACGCTGCCCAGCAATCTCTCCTCCTTCCTGCGATGCAGGGACCACAGCACAATCGCCCGCCTCCACAACATATCCCAAGCCGCATTTCGCAAATTCTGTAAGGGACATACACTCTGTTCGTCAAGAATAAGGCGGAACACATATATACCCTGTGCGCTAAGTACGCAATTTTTAAGTTCAAAGAAACTGGTACATAACGTAGAATTACTTCCGTGGTTTAAAATCGTAAGATGTTTGAAAATATTCCTTCGTAAATTTCGGTACATTTGTACATAGTAGTCTTAAAAATCCTTATATAACTACTGTAACGTATTGTGTTATATTAAACATTTTAACAAACTCAGCAACTCTTGGAAGTATTATTGACATCCATATTATCCACGGAAGTTGCATGTGTTCTGTTGTCGCCAGACACGTGGATAAAGAAGTCCAGTAATTGAATTAGACGATAATAATTATTATTACACTGCAAGTGTTCTCTGTTTGTATGGTAATGATGATACGTCAAGGAAACCTAAAGAGTGCTAACTTTTGGTGTTACGTTACTAACATATAGATTACAGCAAGAAGTTGAGAATGAATTTGAATATGTATATATATATATATATGTTCAAGTCAGTATGAATTTGAATATGTATTTAAATCAGTATGGATTTTAACGCATCTGTACAAATCTGTAATTATCTTTATATAGAGCACGTATAGGTAATATATGTACAAATTAACTATCAAGAAAATATGTGTTGTGTGAACTAGAAAGAGATAATGTCTTCATAAACTGAAGTGTAAAACAAGTGTTCATGTTCGCCATTTTCATTTTAATGCAGAGTTCTAATTTAAGACAGCAAGAAACACATTCAACGTAATGTAAATCGACAGTTGTCAGGAGAAATAGGGAGGGAGGATTTTACTGAAAGACACTGATTTCTCTCTCTCTCTATATATATATATATATGTGTGTGTGTGTGTGTGTATATATAAAAGCATTTTTCGTACAGTGTCAAAAAGGTAACATCAAAAATGGCAAAAGCAAAGAAACAGCTTCATGTTAAAGAGTCCTAGAGAAGCAAGGAGTCGCTCAGCTAGTTAAAAAGAACCATATTTCTTATTACAACAATATATTTATTACCATGTTCATAACAGGAAGATGCGGGCTAGGACCTTTAGCGGAATGAATCCAGCCAAAAACCTGTCACTCTCCTCCTGCTCCCTTCTATGCTTTGGTCTCTTGAATGATCGCTTTAAGGTTCCCTACTGAAGCTTTGTTTCTATTTATCATCACTTCTGTCCCTGCTACATACCCTGACCACGTCCTACGCCTTTGATTTTGTTGTTCTAGTAACGCTTGATGAACACAACACATTATTATGCTTTTATCCATGCAATTATTCCTCCTGCAGCCTCTCTCATATCAGCCCCAGTACTCTCCTCTGACAATCTCAACCTGTGTTCTTCCGTTGAAAGTGACAAAGTCTTGCACCATACAAACGTAGGAAAACTTAAAAGTATTGTAAAGTTTAATTCCCAATTTTTTTAAAGCATGGATGGAAATATGAAATACTTAGAACCAAATAGTAGCGAATGTCCCTCAGAATAAATCTGCTCATTTTAAATACAGCGCCATCATACTCCAGTATGAGAACTTCGCCACTGTTCCAAAAGATTTATTAACCATAAGAAGGAAAAATGAGTGTGTTTTATGGCTGCTACACAACAGCCGAAATGAAATTTTTAACATTAAAGTGGGAAGGACAGCATCGAAAACAAATACAGTTGCCTTGTATGTTAATTTATTTGAAATGATAATTTTGAGACTTGTACGGACACTGAATCCAGGTTTAACGTCTCATCTCTAGGCCACCAACTGTCACCATTTGCTTTAGTTATCCTGGATCGATTTGCTGAAAATTTTAGAGTAATTTAAAAGAAGGAAGTAAGAGCTTACTGCGACGAAAAATCACCATTCTATGCTTTGGATAATAGCAATCGACCCCACAAATCTTAGATATCCTAACACATACTTGTAACAGCTCTCATATTAAAATGTAACCTATTATAAGACAAAAATAAAAACAATTATGTATTATTAACAATATTGCAAAAATGTAAATAAATACTTTTAAAACCATAACAATTGCTAAGCAATGTGATCAGTTTGTACAAGTACACCCATAGGTATCACCAGTGTACTTCGAATAATGCAGCCAGACAAATATTAGCCTTTGCCCCTTCCCTTGCAAAAGATTGGTGACAATCTGCAACGATCTTCATTTAAATGTATTCCAGTACAGCTGCTGCTGTAACTCTCGTTGGTTGCCTTTTCTTGATTTAGTGTACGTTATGATCCTGTCACTAGTTCACACTGTGCAGCATTCAAGGGTATGGTAGTGAATAACGTAGTGGAAGGGCCATGAAAGTGAGCGTTCCTGACTTAGTTTAAGGGACAATCTCTGAAGCTTCTTAGGGGGCGTGGAGGAGACCATGAAAACACAGATTAATTAGTATCCTTTCCGAGATTCAAACCGGACACCATCCGAGTAAAATAGAGAGATATTAGGTATTCATCAAATTTTTCTCTCTTTTCCTCTCACCGAACACATGCTGTGAATTTAATGTAGCGCACATTACGAAATATGTGGGATAATAACAACAGTTCTCATATTTACAATTGTAAGCATTCACATCGTACGTAATACTTAGATACACAATTTTGAATAGACACTTTTAATTTTGGAAATGTTAGAATACGTTACTGTTGTGTACAGCTTTGTCAGTGTTTGGAATAACAGCTACACGATATTTGAGTAATATCAATGAAAGCAAGACAGAAACGTTGGATCGCCTTGCCTAATGTGCGGCGTGAGCGTATATTGATCGAACTAACAGCGTCGTCGTATTTAACCCTAACACTGTCTGAAAGACGATGCTGTACTTGATATTTAACTTTACACGTAATGCTGTGGTCTGACTACCTCACATGAATAAATAACGTTTGTACGGCTTTTCAGTTGGGTAGCTTTCGTCTATTAACCCTTTAAAGACGAAGCGTATCTGTTTTATATAAGGACTCAGTGCGTACCGCGCTGTAAACACTCTCCACTTCGGTTATAAAAACCAATATCTTAATGTTTTATAAGGCAAAAGTTGCTGTTTGTTCTGAGATCCGTACAAAACACATAAACGCAATGTGGGCACCACGTAGAATTTTTTACTGTTAAACCTGTTGGTATGTAAAGTTACCGCTAGGCTTTAAAAGGTTAAAGCAGATTTAAGGCCTGTAAAAGCAACGTCTACGTTTAAGGTTACACGAAAGTTATAACAGAAAATTCTGGATGTTTTATTGGTCCAAAGATGATTATTTAGGATTTCAACGACGTTCTCCGTCTCAACCGTAGTTCCTTTAATAACCTAAAGGAATTATCTTCTCCCTGAATATGGAATAATCTATGTATAATATATTTTGCATACAACCTGCCATTTACTTCCTGACTGGTTATTTTAAACGAGGTTTCCTGTAGAAGTACCACAGTGTTGGTTATTCACTCCGTTAGTGCGTCACTATGTGCCAATTCCTGAATTGCTTTAAACGGCTTGAAATATATTTTTTTCTTTAGTTGGTAAGAAATACTCTGTGCAGTTCTCAAGTTACAAATGTATAGCCTAATTGAGTGCTTTCCAGCTCATACTTCCACAAAGATCTTAAAAACACTTAGCAGATCGGCACTCATATGCAGACGTCTGCTTCAACTTCCGAATTTTTGCAGAACCGAAGTATTAATAAATTATCTAATTCCAACCTACTCTGTATCGTTACTTCCCGTCAGCTCTGATTGTTTGAAGAAACACTCCTCTTTCATTTAAGTGTATTAAACTTAAAATGTATTCGGGTATTTCCATTTGAAATTCAGATAAAGAATTAAGGAAACAAGTTTATATTTCAGGCCGTGAAATTACAAGAGACCATTAAGAGAGACTGAACCAGGTACCACACGCAAGCTGCTCGGTTTTCCTGCTGTATGATTATACTGTGGCATGTCCTTAGAGCTGCCCAGTATTAATGTAGCAGCATTCATTCATGTGAAGGCCACGAGCGGCAGGTTTTTACTACATTGCATTCTGGTAATCACCTCCGTTCTGTGGTATAATTACTAGGCCTCTGTTTTACAGAACTACACATTAATGGACAGCGACGTAAATGACTATGAATTTTACGGTCCTTCTTCAATTTTCAGAATGGGGCACGGAGAAAATTTTCCTTTACTAATTCTGAATGACTAAGGTCACCTACCGGATTATCTATTCTCATAGATAAAGCTGCCTAAAAACATATCCACTTTTTGTCGACTTACACCCCACGTAGGATTCCAATCAGTCTAATAACCAAAAAATGTGCCCCTCATTCATTTATACAAATATTGTTTACCAGCTGCAAAAACAATAGGTCTTATACAGTTCGTTGCGATTTCATATCTGACCCTAGAAAATTTTGTCTTCTTTGACCAATTGTCATAAATGGTAGAAAAACGAAACTGACCCAGTGTTTATAATTTTGCATAAAATAAGTCTTAAAAGGTTAGGCTAATTACAAAGATACTAGCAGGACTTAAAATGACACGCTGAAACACATGACGAGCAAGGATGAGATTTTCAAAGAATTCTTTCTTCTCTCTCGGTCTATTTAATTACACTTGTTTAACGACGTAAATTGTATATCAGCGTGCAGTAAGAGGATGACTGCGAATGGCGTGTTGAAAAATACGTGGAAGAAACCTGTTGTCGTAGACTTTCAGTTACGATCGCAACGTATGCTTCGCGAGAACAAGCAAACCCGAGACAGAAGTCAGGATAATTGACCAACGGAACACTAAACTGTGCAAGTTGCATGATCGCCTGTTCGGTTACGCAAGGTGCTGTGTGTCACGGAACTGGGAAAAAACAGTTTGTTCTTATTGTGTTGTGACGCAAAGTGGGAAATATGGGGCGCGCGAAAGAAAAGTATGTGCTGGTGCGAGTTTGTAGCATGATTTTAAACGTATGGAGACTAAAAACAAACCTGAAGTATGTACAAAGATTCAGATCCAACCTCTAAGAAAAAATATTCCCTCTGCAAAAAAGTCAAGAGATTGATGCTTCTTCGAGTAATAATCAGTTTTACTTTTGTAAGAATCGTATGAGACGCGTAAAAAAATTTTGCAGACAGAATGTAGAGCTGTTGAGATTTCCTAACACGGTAGTACGCATAGTAACCACTAGAACTTAAACGGTCAGTTACCAAGGTTAAGGGCTTTGTATTCTTTTGTCAAAAATCTGCTCCATGGAGTTAGTTATGTCAAAGTCGATGGTTAAAATTCCTGCCATTCAGCAGACCCGGCTTCGATTTTCAGCAGGCAGGCTGACCAAGGCTTTTTGTGGTTTGCAGATTCCTCCACCCGGCGCCCCCTCCCCCATTTCTGGAATAGTAGGCCCACTTTGAAATCGACTACCATCACTTCTTGCATAATATTCACAAATTATCTTTCACAACATCCTCACATTCAACTCTCTCTCTGTGTACATATTTGTATATATAAAACATTCGCAGGGAAAAAAGTGTCGATAAATAAATTAAAAAATTAAAAATGTAAGCAAAATAAAAAACCATTTAGGAACGTAAATTATTCAGGGTACGCAAAAGAGGAAAATAATATTATCTGAATATCTGAAGCTTAAAGCACAGTGAGTCTGGTTGCTTCTGAATTTATATTATTCACTAAAATATCTGGTGCCCGCACTTCAGAGTTGCCACCTCGAAGCTCCAGTTATTCATGAGGTGGCTTAGAAACTTATTAAATTGCCTTTGGTAACGACACCTGAAGTCTTCAAAGTACATGAATGCCAAACTTTTGCGAAAGAATGACATCTTACCCACGTTTATAATCTATAAGAAGCCACATCACAACTCAGGCACTGGTTTTTCCGACAAAATGTACAGCAATAACGAAAACAAGAAAACTGAAATCCCAAGTAAAAATTGCCTTTAAAGTCATATTCACATGTTGGAGGTGAAAGAATTCTGTCTTCTGGTTTATTTTAGTTCATAAATTTCAGGACAGGAACGTTACACATAGAAACAGTACATATTCGATAGGCGATTAAACAACTAAAAAAAATCCACCATTACAGCCAATCATTGTTTACGGGTACGGATACAATAAAATTGTTAAATTTCATTTAGTGGTACGCCAGCGGAAAATCTGAGAACCCCTGATATACGTCTGCTGTAGATACAACAAAGAATATCACCAGCAGGCATTCGAGTTTGGACATATGTTGACTGGGAAGTTCTTGCTCATTTCACTGAGTACTACACAGCCTCAAATCGTGCAACTCTTTTAGCGCCCGTATTTTAGACAACCTAGCAATAATTAAAATCTAGGCCATAATTTCTGCTACAGAATACGGGACATTGTATTGACGCTTGGAAAATTCACTTCCGTTTCACCGCTCCGTGTTTCAGATAAAGGTTGGAGCCAGTGATCTATGGAATATCAGTTCTAGTTACTTTGTCCTGTGATTCGGAAGGGAAAGAAGCTAGACACAGGTATAAAACTAAAGCTTTATATGACGCTACTCCTGCTCCATACATAAAAAGTTGTGGTTCTGTATCACGAAGGATTGCTCATTTAAGCCCTAGCCACGTCACACAGCCTATTATATCATGATGGCAGTTTCAACTATTCGAATGGCGTGCCAATAATCAACTACGATTTTTGCCGAGGTCGTCATTACCCAACCTACGTCATTCTGAAGGATTCCCCTTTCTTCGTATCCCGGCTTTAGGAGATGCAACTTCCTCTTCCTTTCTCCTTGGCTTATTTGGTTTCGTCATTCAGGGTTTCATTAACCTCCCACTACCTTACTCCGTCTTTCTTTACTGCTGCGGTACAGTATATAGTATTCTGTGCTTGCAGTAACTTTTCACTACCGCAAGGTTCATATCTGCCACCTCTCTACACTCTCGTTGGTGTCCTTCGCTTAATTGTGTCAGTACGTGTTCCAAAGTTGTGCAGGTTCAGGAAGTTCTGCCATCAGTCTGAGGTAAACCACATCACAGAGTAGTCGCCTACCTGCGTGTGCAAATTAGAAACTATCCAGCCTTAATTTCATCTCACCAACTTTCGTCTCCTCGTGAATACAGAACAGCTGTGCAAACCTACATACACTGCGATGTGTTTTCCGGTCAGTGCGCGAAAGTGCAACCTTTTGGCTACGGGCATTGTACTTCGAACACACTAGTAGAGATATAGCACATTTTAATGCAGGACTTACATGTAAAGGTTTTGTCATTGTGATTAATATTTTTACAATTTCAAGAGTGACATTTTAAGTTTCCAGCACTTACTCAGGTAAGTAAACTATATTTAAAAATGTAATTATTTAAAACCTTTTTATTAATGCACTTTTAAAAGAAATAAAACGGGTATGATTTGAAAATGTGAAATTTACCTAGTGCGAATGAGGCGTCGTTAGAGATGGCGATATTGAACTATATTAAATCCACATACTAGATTTATACTATTTCAACGTAACATATCTATTAAATCTGATCGATTGAACATTAAAACGCGGATCTCGCTTTCATAGTTTGTCATTAAGAACCGCGAAAATATTTCACTTCCACAAGCATATGGTAACAAGTAAACGCTAGTATAATGCATACAAAATATTGAACACCCAAGGAATAAATAAATGTATATATTTAGATCCATTACAAGTGAAAGGTAAAAGGAAGTTTTGTACTCACTTGAAGGCCTCGCCGACTATCACGACCAGCACTTGCTCAAGAAAACACACTCACCGAACGGGACTTCAGACCGGCCATCCGGTGTTGGGCTCGTCCAAAACCGCATGAGCTTAACAACCGCAAGGCTTAACTCCTTCTCGTGGAATCCAGTGTAGCAATTCAAGGTCTCTGTTCTGTAATAAAATTAGTATACACGAATATATTTTGAATAATAAACAATTATTTTATATAATAAATAATGGTAGAGTTAATAATTACTGAACATAAGGAAAAATTATGTGAATTAGCAGTCCATTTTCCTAACTCAAAATTGAGGCCGATTAATAAGTTTTAATAAGTATTAATAAGGATTCTCGGTGACAACACATAAGAGACAAATGCAAACGCTTGGGTCCTTCACACGTAATCTAATAGCATTCTTATGAATCAAACTTACAATGTAGCCTCTGTGTAATATAGAAGTTTTTGTACGTGACTTCTTATTCCTAATTTAGAAATTATTTGCATATCATTTACGGACTTCCTTTTGTTTCGATTTTTGTGATACGTACACCACCTATTATCTTACTTGCAAGAGAGATGTACGTTAGATTCCTTTTAATTCCTTTCATCAGCAGCCAAGAGCATAGTCACTCACATATTGATGCCACACCCGCTGCAGTCACTATTGCGTCAAATGCAGAACGAGTGCTACATATATTGCACGATAAAAAGGTAGCAGTTATCTTCTAGAAGTACATTTACTAAATTGGGGACATTTTTCGTAAAACGTCCTTCCAAATAATCCAAACAAGTGGAATCCTAAAACTCATAACGAGATTCATAACTGAATCCGATGACGGAGGGATTTAAGATCCAAGACGTCTCAGAACGCCATAGAAATGTCCTCAATATCTATGGCGCATGCATGTAAATTTGAGCACATATTTTTGCGTTGTTTTATGTTGTCTCATATCTGATAAAGTCCTTGTGATGGCTAATTTTACACCTAGGAGTGTATTTAAATGACTCAAAATTTGAAGTTTAATCTCAAGTCAAAAGAAGCAGAAGAGCCTAACCTATGCAACAAACGCAGCGCAACTCAAGGAACAGTGCCTAAGATCCAAAAAGATATTGAGTAAGTACGAGCGTCTTCGTTTATAATTCTCACCAGATATTACTAAGACGATGGCATCAAGAAGCACGAAATGGTCGGCTTACGTAAACCGGATTGGAGAAAATAAAAATGCCTACAAAAGTTTGCGCAGAAAAATTAAAAGGCCAAGGAATATCGTACGCGGGAAGCCTAATCACAGATAGGAATATAATATTAAAATGAATCTGAAGGAAAAATTGGCGACCTTGTTGACTCGACTGATTTATCTGGCTCAAGCTAGGTTGAGTAACGGGCTCTTGCGAATAGAGTAATGAATTTCGCGTTCTGTAAAATGTTGAGAATTTATTGTCAAGCTAAAAGACTATAAGTTTTCCAATGACTTACCGTATGGAGTAAAAAATTATAATGTGCTTTTGGGATACACTGAAGATGAAGGCTGAAGGTTACTGTGAAAGGCTGGTAACCACCCACTTGACTGCACGTTGTCAAAACCCAGAATACCCTAATGCACATTGTCCCCGTCATGAAAAACTCAAATCCGACTGTTGTCATGAATTTATGACTCATTATACAAAACAATCACAATGATTAGAAGAGACGCCTGAAAATTATCTGAGTTCCAAAACAATAATTTCGCCACCCATAATAATAGTATGTGAAACCCAAAAAAAAATTATAGAAGGCCAAGGATAAATTCTGACCACAATGTCAAAACTAACTTCTACAACTTCCTGAGCAATCACGAAGAAAAATTCCGTCCGCAACATGCATTATATTTCTTGGCATGCGGGACCAAGACTCCTTGTCAGACAAATAGTAGATTCATGCACTTTGCAGTACCCATTACGTAACAATCGGGAAAGGTTAGTGGTGAAATCTGGTTTAGCAAGAGAGAAAGGCACGCGTTCCAGTGGCGGATTTACATATTCTATACACACTGAGTTGAGGACTATACCAATTCGGTTTCGAGCAGGGTATACTGCTCTATATTAATCAACATAATGCTCTACATTTTTCACTGACAGTGTGCTGTGGAAAATATCGATACAACATAATTTCGCTTCTATTTAGGGCAGCGCATAAATCTTCATCTGAACACACCATATTATAGTTGACGTGTTGTATGGCCAGTGGAGAAAAGGTAAATGTGTCCTAAAGACAGGCTATATAGGGTGGTCAAAAGTAGATCTCAAATCATTCTTAACTCAAAACTAAATAATCAGTGGTAATATTCCAGAAGAAAATTACGTGGTCGGCTGAAAAAGGAATATGATCAAAGAGGCAGAACAACGAGCAATTTTTTCTTTTCTTTTCTTTTCTTTTCTTTTCTTTTCTTTTCTTTTCTTTTCTTTTCTTTTCTTTTCTTAATGTGTTTGTGTGTGGGAATGTAAATTACGCATAGTGCCTTTTGATCAAAGTCCTTAAAACTACAAATCATAAATGTTCCAAATACCTTGCATCAGTGTGGAATTGCAAAACAAGACAATCTGAATCATTTTGTTTAACCTTTTGTAATATTAATATCTCAAACGAGTGTAGTTGCTTTCGAGGATACTTTTGGCGCCAGTACCACTGTGATATGAGGAAGAAATTGGTACAGAGACAGGGTCGCCTCGAATGGTGTGACGTTAATACATTTAATGCAGATCCATCACTTGGTTCAAAATTTAAATGCTCAAGGGGGAAAGATACGCAAATGATAATAATAACATATGCCTATCTTTCCACGCTTAGTAAGGAAATAGACAATGAGATATTCGAAAGATTACGAACTTTACAAATGTTCATTAACTAAGGTTATTATGTCTTAAAGATCTAGTCTAATTTCATTCTAGGAAACATACAAAATCAGCAAACATGAATGAGAGCAATACATACGTATGTAATGGAGGAGGCCATTCACTAGAAATAACAAGTTACATAATTAGGACGAGCACAAAAGAAACATGCAAATGTTACCGTCACAAGGAACAACAGTCCTCACATCATACATCATTTTCATTTTTTCATAATCTATACATGACATTTTTTGCTTTGAACTGATAAGGACCTACATACAGTTCTGCAGCGTAGGTAGACACATGGATGGACAAAATAAAGCCCGTGGGTTAAAAGCAATCTAGGCAAATATGACTCCAGCCAGTGGCGCTATTGAGACGCAATCAATAATTCCGCTCTAATAGGCACTATCGGGAAAGCGTTGTACTGACAAAAATATATAAATAGTTAAAAATCCAAATTTTGACAGTAAATCATATTTTGGTCTATGTTGAGCCTAAACGTAATCGCGTAGGTCTGCTGTTTGCATTCCCAGCACTCGCAACATGATGTGGGGCAGTTCTTATGTATTTTGTCATGTGTCAATTTAGTGCCGACAAGTGGTATGTTTCACAGATTTTCAACCACAGGTACTTCTTACGAAGATCTCCGGCCCTTGGCCTGTCCGAAATAGACGCATCTGGCCGGGGGCTGAAAGAAATTACCCACGTTTGATCAGTAGCGCCTACTTTCCCTCGTGCTCTAACCGCACTAAACAATGACGAATGCCTAATGTACCAAATTTTTCGGGAGTTGGCTGCTTGTTTCATACAGCACTTTTTTTTTTGTTATTAGCAACGGCCAAAATTCAGTACGAGCTTCTGTAAAGTCTAATTTCTAAGCTACTCACTAAATCAGAGCTCTATCTATGAAGATCAAAGATGTGTCTCTACTTATCTTTCTGCATTCTATCTTTAAAATCGACAAGTTGGTTTCTCAGTCTCTAACCGTTTTCAGTACCAGTTAGTGTACCAATTGCTGTGAGAGCGAAAACTTTATTTTGGAATTAACTAATGAACTAAATGAGTCTTTGCACTCGTTGTACAGTACTTGTAACATAAGTCACAAGATGCCACGGCTGAGAAGTATGTTTTCCGCTTCTTATTCTGGACGCCACGGATTCGATCCTCGACACCGAGGCTATCTATTCTGACCTACATTCTTAAAGCTTCCCCTCTATACCTCCAGGGACGTTAATATGGGTTGTAATGTGTTCCTGTGACATGATTTCAAACTTGTCGTTGACAATAATTTTTTAATTAGATACTATATGAGATATGTAGCCGTGCAAGCATCGTTAAATAAAGCGATAAAAAATACAAGGTCTTTGTCAGAAAAGAAACTTTTTCTTTGTTTCCAGAAGTTCTGCAGGTATCACTACAGGCTATTCAGAAGTACGTGCCCCGATGTGTTAATTGAGATTGTTATATATTGTGGCAACAGAAGAAAACAAACTGTCTTTCCAAGTGTTGAGGTAAACCACGGGAAACTGTGGTGAAATAAGACTTATAGAAGAAAGGATACATAACGGTACATAAGGATACGAATCAAGTAATAATACTTCCAAACAATATAAGTGAATTACAAAATGAAGAATTCCTTTCAAAACAGAGAGAGAATGGTGAGTAGCAAATATAGCTATTTCTCTTAGACGTAAGAAGGTAAGGTAAAAATATACGCCCACCAGAATAGCATTCCGTATGGTTTCGCAATTTCAATTGTATTACAACTAACAGCCTTTCATGCTCCTATTATGTTATTTTACCAGACAGATATGTTTCAGTGTTTATCTGTGTCACATTCAGCTTCACGTTAGTTTTTCTTTTAAAAAAAAGGTAACAACACTCTAGTGCTGAGAACTATTCTGACATCAGTGTAGACAGGTGTCAGTTGGTACGCATCAGACTTCCACGTATTCACGACGCACATTTAAACATCTATCCCACCCTGGCCTCAAAGGCTTGCATCCCGGACTAGAAGAAATTAGTGTCAAGGGTCTGTAGCCAGAAAGTGGCAGCTTGTTTCACTTCGGCGTCCGTTGCAAATCGCTTACCAGCCAAGTGCTTCTTAAGCGGCCCAAAGTAAGGAAATCACTGGGCCACATACTGACGAAATTTCTTGTTACTGGTTACGGGCCTACGGCTGGCAGGTTGTGGAAATCCTTCCCCATGGAGTCCCATCTCGCGCAGAGATTTCCGTCTCTTTGGACCCCTGAAGAAGCACCTGGCTGGTATGCATTTTGCAAAAGACATCGATGTGAAGGAAGCTATCACTTCGTAGCTACAGACAATGGCGTAGGTAGACTTTTGACGCAGGGGGCGAGCAATAACAACGGCCGATCCTGAAAAGAATTATGAACTTTAAAAATCGCAATTATTTATTGAATTTATTTTATTTGTCTTAATAATTTAAAATCTGTTGCGCGCATAACATCTGATCTTTTCATTTAAAATATTTATTTTGCCGCCAATTTTGCCACTCCTTGGACTCTGCTGCCCGGGGCCGACGTCCCACTTGCCCCCTCCCCGGTAGCTACGCCCCTGGCTGCAGGCACTTCGCACTTATTCTTCTACGCCAAGATACAAGACTTGGCGCCATGGTGGGACAAATACTGGTACTTCAACGTCCATGGCCGCTATGTGGAAGTCTGACATGTACCATCTGCCGCCCATGTGCCATGCTTGGGTCGACGGCACAATACATTTCTGTGCATCCGAATGCTTGTTACTTAATTTTTTAAACTTCTTTGTACTTGGATCTATTAACTTACAAGCGTTACATGTATGCAAAATTCTAATTATAAAACCTGTAAGAAACATGTTCAAGATTAAGAATCATGTCCTGTACTTTAAAATTTCGACTGAAAGTATTCCGCTCCAATACACAATAATTGAACAGTTACGGTTATATTTATAGATATGTACAGAGTCTGTTTACACATCTTTTAGCCTGTACGAATTTCTTACTAGCATATTATTTCACTCACATTTTAAGTAAGATAGTACATCAAAATAACGCCTATTAGTGCTACTGGGTGCAGTTACGCTCACTATACTTTCTAACTCTCCTACTGTCTCCTAGTTGTTACACTTCATTAAGTCATACCTTGTATGTGTTAGTCTGGTGATTATAGACACGTTAATCATGGTCTGTCGTGGCGTCTGAATGGCGACATGACTGATGTACGCGTATGTACAACAGTGAGGTAAACCAAGATAACACTGAAAACAAACAACGGCCATTACATCCGCCAAAAGTCTGCGATAAACCACGAATATGTCTCTGTTCACCAGAATAAACAACAACAACAACAGCAGCAGCGAGGCATGACTCAGTGAAGAGTAACAAGTAACAAGCCAAGGGAAAATTAAATAGTGCATTTACAACAGCCGTATACATCAGCGGCATTCCGAGTTTTTGAGCGAAATAACATGCCAATAAGAAATTAACACAGAATGAACGACAGACAATATATGGAAATCAATAAACAGATTCATAACTGTTAAATGTTTGCACAGTACATTGGGAAATTTAAGTTCAAATTGTAAACCGCCAAGACACAGTTCTAAATGTTTTAACTTTTGCAAGTTCCATAATTCACAGTTTTCACACACACAGGCTCATACGTTAGAATAACAGATCCATTTAAAAACTAAGCAAAGCATAGCTGTGTTACTGTAATAACGAAGCAGGGACACGCGCCGAAATGTGTCTCCTTTTTAGAATAAAATAACTGACAGGAGTGTGGAAGCCTCCTACGTATCATTCAAATATATGAAGCAAGCTGTACAGCGGTAGTTTCTAAACAAGTCGATCCGCTAAACCCACAAGTAGGAATACAATATGCATCTACGCGCATACAATTGAATACAAAACATACATCTGAAACAAGAACACCAATAGTGTAATCACACCCATGTGACTGACAATTTTGCGAATGTGCATGCAAATTACAAAAATTGTTATGCATACTTCCTGCGAATAGCCGTGGGAACACGTGGCGTACTGTGGTTCGTTACTTATCCCAAATTTTAAAGTCCTTTTACTGTGTCACTAACAGATCTGACTCACTTACTACTTCTCAACTAATTGTCACGCTTTATTTTATCCTGTACACGGTGACTGTATCCATAACCCAGTAATATTTATTGGGATATTGAATTTATGATGGCAAGATTATTAGCATAAGCGTAACTTGGCTAATAACACGGGGGGCGGGGGGGGGGGGGGCAAAGTAGGCATTGGGTGTTAGGAACTTTAATTTACGAAGAAGTCAAGTTAGACAGAGGGGGAAAAGTGGTTTGAACTGGTCCTTAATATACACACCCCTTTCCTCCACTCTCACCCCATTTTTTTATTTATTTCTTCAACTCAGTAGCCTGAAGAAAACTATTCTTAGGTAGAAAAAATATTGAGGGGGGGACATTTGTCCCGCCTTGTCGCCCCCCCCTCAAGTTACCCTACGATTATTAGAAAACATGCCACTAAATGAGATCACAGAACGTTACATGACGTCTCGTAATTTTTCTGCTAGATTTATGATGGTGATGATGACGACGACGACGGTGGTGGTGGTGGTGATAACAGCAGATACACCGATACAAGTACAGTCATGAATTTATATAAATCGTTCTATTCTTCAGAGGCATATGACGTTGACCTAACGTAATATCTTACAATTTGCGTTTGAAGCCTCTGAACAATGTTACTAAACAGCATTTTCATTCCAGATCATCCAGAGTCATGTACATCATCGGTCTTCTAATCTTGCCCCTTCATGTCACTCATTCATTCAGATTTATGGCCCCCCAGCCTCCCATTCAATGGGCACCGCGGACGCCTTTCCCGTTGTGGTGGTAGGGGTAAAGCGGCTGGGACGTGAAGCAGACCACTTATTGGATGTAGTGCCTGCGTTAAAAATGAATGCACCTATATCTTTACTCCACCAAATGCCTGCAAGTCGTGCAGATGGGCGACTTTAAATTTCAGTTTTTCACTTGTTTATTTATTTGTGGTAAACTCAGGACACATTCAGAAGCCTGATACTTGTCTGAAGAAACACGATAAAATCACAAAATCCTGATACAATAGGGGGGTTTCGGGCTAAGATGTAACCACGAGACCTCCTGAGAGTAGAAGAGGCGTTCGGGCTTGTCTCTTTACCATTATTTTTATTCTAATGATCGACTTCATTATCATTATTGTTGTCAGTTTTACGGTGACTCATGAAATCTAAATTCCTATACGTTGTCTTTGTTAGGAATGTAATCTTGACAAATTGCTCTCACTTATATGGCATATCCATCATTCTGTCCGCCGTAAGCAGTTTATAGTAGACTCCAGATCTCACAATGGGCGACACATGCTAGCTTTTGATCACAGTCCTGCTTGGGGCAGTGTCATTCGTTGTCTTTCATTCCTTAAGCTTCGTTAGTTCATTGACTCGATAGGTAACGAACGCGTTGAAGACAGATGAGACATCTCGGACGTTTGTCTTGAACGGAGTGGCGTCTTCACCCGCTCTACGCAAATTTATTTTAATTCCTTTCATAGTCAAACTTAGATAACTTCCTATGCAATATTTTACATAAATTCGTAACTGGGATGTCGTGCGCCTCCTTCTCTCCGCCTGTTTTACATTTGAACCTCTTTAGCGGATTCTAATTACGTTTAGCGGAAGGCCATCACTGAAAGGGTTACAGCAATTAAATTTCGGTTTGACCAGTCCAATATAACCGATTATTTAAGCTCACAGAAAACTCGAGTAGAACGTTACTGAGTTCCTTATAGAGACTTTTAGTACATGGCTTTTACTTGAAACACTTACATGTGGTGGGTATTCAATAAAACACAAGAAAAATAATTGTCACTCCCTCCAGTTTGATCACAGTTGCAAGCAAGGATTCACATTTGTATAAATAAACATTACTGCCACTGTCCACAGGGTAGACAAAATGCACTGGGAAAAGATATATATTCACTTGCATTATACCATCCACTTTTGTTATAATGGGATATGTTTACATAAGTCTGCCATTGAAATAATTTTCTACCATTACAGGAACTTGGTAATGTGAACCAGGCATATGAAAATGATTTTGGTCAACTTGAGACCCAACAGAAATTCTCATCATCATATGCAGTGTCTGCATTCCCTGCACAACCTGAAAAAGGGAACCTGGTACGTGTTTTAGTGTGAAAATGGAGTGCAGTCTAAGCCAGTTATGGTTTATGCAATGTCTCGACCACAGCATCAGATATTCTGTGGTACCAATTAATTGCTCACTGTTAATCATAACATTTTGCTCCTCAGTCAGGACAACACTCGTTTTTACCGACAGCCAGTACTCAGCACCTTTCATCATGTTATAACCAAGTTGGACTATGATGATGAAAACACTGCTATGAAAGGTTCAAGTTCAAAAGTGCTACTGTCTACTGTCATTTGTAACCTTCACTTGCCTTAGTAATAAATACACATCATAAGGGGCCAGTGGCGCACCCAAAGAAGGGCGCTGCTGGGCTGCCTCTTCCCCCCAGCTCGAAATTAAAAAAAAAAAACACAGATTTTGTAGAAAGGATGATATCACATGTTTCATGTGATTTACCCTTCAGCTGGAATCAGCCAATGAAATCGACTGATGAATGGTACATAAGAATTTTGTAAAATAACATACAAAACCTGTGATGTTTTAGACGAAACTAAAGAGACCAAGAAGATTAGACACTGAGATTTAAATTAAGTGTGTGAGTCATGGAATATGTAGTTATATTTGTATATATATAAATGCAGTTGCAAACAGCGCTGTGTTACAGTTATACTTATGATATGATTTTTATAACACAATTTTTAAAATCAAATTATATATAGCCTCAGGTTAGGCACCCTACCCCCAGTGAAAAATTCTGGGTACACATCCATCAGGGACTTCAAGCAAAGTTTCATTCTTTCTCAGGTAGTTACAAGCCAACAAAACCCATCACAGAATGCATGTGCAACTTAATTCACACAGGTGTTTTACGTACTAAACAGTTAAATTAATTGTTGCAGTTAACTTGTTACATGAGAAACTAATTACAAATAGTACAATCATTACCATATACCAATGGGTACTAAAACTTCCAATTGACACACACTGAGGTTACCATACATTCCTACATATGACATTTTCTCCTTGCGACTAAGCCAAGACAAGCAGTGTACATAAAACATAACATTGTGTCAGGCTGGCGTAATGATCACTGCACTGGAAACGCAAACACATGTTCTGTGTGTATTGTGCATGTGTATTCCGTGTATCACTGTCAACGCTATAAAATACTGAAAGTTGCATAAAAAAGCTTTTGTGGTGAATTTATGTACCCAGCACGAATAAAACATACTGGGGTCTTCATGTAAAGTACCCGATATTTTTGTCAGATTTTAACCAACTTTGGAGTTTCTTGACAGATTTTCATAGAAGTTTGCAAAATCAGACTTCACAGAAATCTGTCCAGTGGGAGCCGAGCTGGTACATGTGGCCAGATGGACAGACATTATGAAGCTAATAGGCACTTTTCACAATTATCGGAAGGCACATAAAAATGGGTGTCTACATGCTGAGTGGGCAGATTTTCTCCATTTTCAAAGGCTTTTGAAATTGAAATCTTTAACACTATACTTTGCAGTACGTCCATTTCCACCAGTGGATGTTGCTGGTGAGTTCCTTTGTTATAAAAAGAATCTGGAGGCCATACCATTCGGAGCCAACAAGATCTGAAATAAGTGCTTAAAACCAACTCCCATGATCTTAAAAAAGAAGTGCAGTGCTTTTCTACATGAATAAATATACATATATTTTAACATAAGATAATAAAATGGAAGATTGTTAATTCATACGCAAATTTAACAAGGGGGTCTTTAAATAACCATCTAATTTAGTACCAAAACATCCGAAGGCTATTACTACCAGCTGAAGGTGTTTTTAGTGTTCTAATCTATTACACACGATTTACTTCTCACAGTATAAATAAGAATATACATACACTTTGAGACTTTGCTATTAAGAGCACACTAAAGTACACAATTTCCATATTTCATATGACTGTATATTTATGCAGTTGCATCTAAGACTGTAAGGAAACATCCTTATTTCCAGGCTGCCACTAGTTATATATATTTTACAGGATAGGGCAGAAAATGTTGCAGATGTTAAAGATACCTCAGGACGTCAACAGTGGACAAATGGAGTTGAATTCCTGATGTCATGCATTGCCATGTCAGTTGGATTGGGCAATGTTTGGAGGTTCCCTTTCACAGCCTATAAAAATGGAGGGGGAGCATTTCTCATACCTTACATTGTGGTGCTCCTCCTTATTGGCAAGCCAATTTACTACATGGAAATGGCTGTAGGACAATTTGTGTCTGGAGGACCTGTCAAGGCATGGGCACTATCACCAGCACTGAAAGGTTCGTTGAGAGCCAGTAGTCATAACAGTACTTATAAGAGAATTTCATAATGCCAACAAAAGTAAGATAGGACAATTCTCCTACTGAAGAGATCTAACACAGTCTCACAAATAAGAAGACACTTATAACTGCTTATATTGCAGCTAATTATAGAAAAATATGTATACAAGTTTTGTACTGGCATTTGTCACTGAATGGATGAATGAATGAATGAATGAATGAATGAATGAATGAATGAACAAATAAATAAATACAGACATATATACATAAAGAAACAGTTCCACTGAATCAAATTCTTTCTGATTTTCTTTTTTTAGAATTTCACAACGTTTTAACACAAAATTAATTTGGAATGAGGATATAGGAGCTTCTTACTTCAGAATATTCTAAACAGAAAATAATTGTAGACTCCTATTTGGTGGTTTTCTTTTCCAGGTCTTGGATATGGGCAGATGTTTTGCACAATATTGGTGCTCACGTACTACTGCTCATTAATGGCTCTCACAGTCTTCTACTTCTTCCAATCATTTGCTGCCAATCTACCATGGTCAACTTGTGATGAAAAATGGGATATGTGCATTGACTCTAAAAAGTCAGAAGACAATAACAGCAGAATTGCAAACCTCACAGGCTACAGAAGCTCCTCTGAATTATATTTTTAGTAAGTGCCTTCATTTTGATGGCAAGAATAAATGTGGAATATTTTACACTGCATAAACTCATAAATGATTTTTCCTGGCATTTTTTTAAATATTTACAATACGGACAAACGTTTCCAATAAAAGTTTTAGACCTGACTCCCATTATGCATTTATTTTCTTTGTTTCATTTAAAAAATGCATAATGAAACTACAAAATTAATTTCTATATACTATGTAAACAAAAATTTGTATATATTTTGGATAGCTTGACACTCTGACAGCATGCATGTTTCATTACCATACAGCAAGTATGTGCTGAATGAAACAGACTCCATAGAAGATGGTATTGGGGTCCCAGATTGGCGTCTCACTCTGTGTCTACTATTTTCCTGGATAACCATCTTTCTGGTTATTATACGAGGTGTGAAGAGCTCTGGCAAGGCAGCTTATTTCCTTGCTCTTTTCCCTTATGTGGTGATGGTTACACTACTGATCCGTGGTGCTACCCTACCTGGCGCTGTTGATGGTATTCTGTTCTTCATTACTCCCCAGTGGGACAAGTTGCTTGACCCCATAGTAAGTAGAAAGAGTAATTATGATATTCAGGATTCAGATCATTTTGTGACTTATGAATACTATGAAGGAAGCATCCCATTTGTAAGAATAAAGGAATTTCACAAGAGACGCAAATACAGAGGACAGAACTTAAAAACACAAATTCCTTGGAGAATACAATGGTTAGGTCACTAGCTTCCTTAAGAGCCATGAGTAAATAAAAATACTCTTTTTAAGAGAGTGCCTATGCCTGACTGAAATGATACGTATAGAAACTCAGTAACAATCATCATTTGGGGAAAAAATTATAAATAAATGGCAAACCTTACATAGAAAGTTGTGATAAAATGTTGTGCTTGAAATTAATGTTAAATACAAATCATTACATAAAAGCAACTTTTTATAATTTACAGGTACCAAGCAAGAATCAAGAATTTTATTATTAAAATATTTTAATTAATTCTGAAGGAGGGAACACAGATTGTGTTTAAGAATAGTGTGTTTGCTGGACTTTGACTTCTATGCACAGCAAACAGGAAAACTCTTCCTAGATCCAGTAGGTTCTTCATGGGCACTTACAAAAAATTGTTTATGAGTTGTACAATGACACTCTATTAGTCATACCAAAGATTAAAATAATTGCCTCACAATATGTGACTTGTGAAGTTACTTTCTGACTCCCCCTCAAATAACAGATCAGTTGAAAGGAAGAAGGTAATAAATCACTGACTGCGTTCCTTACAATTTTCAAGTCAGTCAAGAATCTTTTTTGATCTTTTTTGAATAAAATTGCATGAAATTGAAGAGTTTCAATTGCAAATGAACATTTGAAAGCAATAATTCTGCTTCATGTCCAGGTGTGGTACAGTGCTGTGACACAAGCTTTTTTCTCCCTTGGCATCTGCTTTGGCGCCATTATCATGTATTCATCATATAATGACTTCCACCATAATGTCTACAGGTGAGTATTATGGTGTATCAGCCCAAATAATTTATTATTGTATGTAATGCAATATAGATAGATCGTTAGGTGTGCACTATGTTGTGTCCTTATAACAGCTAGTGTGTATGACACCTGTGAAGTTCCTGTTCACCTACCCCCATGTCTTGTGGCGATCACCAGACATTACACAGGTTACAGATAGTGTCAGCTAGTGCTGTCTGGATGTAGCACCACTGATTCACCCAGTTATTGCAGAATGTAGCTAAACTAAGGGTTTTAACCCTCCTAACACATGAACACTACCCAGCATCAGTGGCAGTTCAATCCTGCCTCAGATAGAGTTTGTAGCTTAGCGACAGGATTGGCTGCTGCTGTAGCATGCATCATCAATTTTGACCTAACCTTAACCAGGTTGGTATGAAATCACAGTCAGCATTCGCTAAATAAAGTATGGTTTTCTAAAGCTTCGTTCAGCTGGGAACTTTAGTCTGTAACAACACAGAAGTAAATATACAGACTTTAGTTCATGCATCAAAGTTGTTCAAATATGTGTAAGATACATTGCTGACCACGATTATATGGAACCATGTCTGCCTAACCTGCAGTATAAATTACTGCATAACATTATACCATTAAAACGACTTGTTTAAACATCATCATTTGTCTACATCATTCCATGTCATACAAATTTTCTTCATAATATTCAGGTCATTATTTTCTCTCTTTAATAAACTCTAGAAAAGAAAGAAGAAAATGTAGCACTTTTTCATACACTGTAACAGTGACATAGTAAAAACTGGAGAGTTTGTTTAGGTTGAAGAAGAGGAACTTATAATGTCTTCCAGTAATTTTTTGCCGCTGAATTTTAAGACTCAAAAGGGTAACATAAATCTCTACAAGTATGATAATATTTTGCCAGAGATGACAGTGATTTTATTACAAAAATTAAAATTATAATTTAGTTGAAATACTCGGCAACAGAGCAGTCTCTTTCTCTATGGTACTAACCTCTTTCTGTTACAGGGATGCCATGATTGTAACGACACTCGACACATTCACTAGTATCCTTGCTGGCTGCACAATATTTTCCATCTTAGGAAATCTGATGCACGAACTCAAAATTACAGATATAGCGAAAGTTGTGCAAGGAGGTACTGGCCTTGCTTTTGTTTCATACCCTGATGCTATCGCCAAATTTGATATTGTGCCACAGGTTTGTAACATTTACTGTCTCCTTTAGATTGGCCAACTATAATATGATGTAATAATTAAAGTTTTACCAGTGGTGTAGGTGCTATGGAAAAGGAAGAGTCAGCTGTGCTTGAAGCCTGAGCATCAGGTAGCAGGCACAGCCCTTCTGTCTTGAGATGGCCACAATTTTACTATACAAATTTTACTAATTTGGCAATGCAATTGCTAATGTCTAGTACACAAATGTATATTTTTTAATACCAAAAAGTCCATGTGCGTTTAGGGTATTATCACTTGCTGAAATTAGGTCGTATTCCTAAAAATATTAACCCTTCAATAGTGCTGATGTTTAAATTCCAAATATTCCCAGGGTGAATGAGTTTATTTATATTTACATAACCCTTAAACACATTGGCGACCATTCAGCGCGCCAAGGCCAGCACAGGAGGCTCAAACACTTTTGTGTTGCCAAGTGTTTGTGACTTCTGTGTAGTGTTGTATGTATAAGGATTTATGGCAACTTAAATTACTAATAATGGACAGGTGAGTGCTTACTGTTCATTTAAGGTTGGCACTGTCTGGAATCAAGGCATATGAAAATATACTGATAGGAGATAACTGTGTAGGGTATGGGGGGAAGGATGTGTGGAAAGACAGAGTATGGGGATATTACAGAAACAAGGTAATTGACTGTGTGAGTGGGGACCTCTTAAGCAGCATCTGAGTTCTCAGAATATTTCCTGACTTAGCAAATGTTACCTACAGGTTTGCAAGAGCATGAAAACTGACCTATTTTGTCTGAGAACAGCGTATATTTGGGCTCATGGGAATGAAAGCAGCACAATATTGAACAAACCTGCATAATGAGGAACTTTGTAAATTGTACTCTTTACCAAAGAGTAGTAAGGTGACAAATATCAAGGAGGATGAAGTGGGTTGGGCTGTAGCATACCTGAGACAGATAAGAAATGCACACAAGGTTTGATAAAATGACCTGAAAGGAAGGGCCAACCTGAAAAATTTAGGCACCTGTGGGTGGATAATATTAAAATAGTCCTTAAAAAGAGGGTCAGGTGTTGAACTGGATTCATCCAACTCCGGACAGGGACCAGTGGTAGGACCTTTAACAACAGGAAAGAGCTTTTAGGTTCAATGAAAGGTAAAGAGTTTTTTGACTAGCTGAGTGACAATTAGCTTTTCATAGGGTGTGCATCATGGCCTAAAACACATACATTATTTTGGTTTCTACATACTGTAAAGAAAACTGTCAGCTACACCATTCTTTGGAGTAGTAACAATTAGCTACTTCCGGTAATGGAACTAGAACACTCAAGCCACCAACAACAAACCTCAACTGACCTGGATCTCAATGTTGAAGAAGACAAGTTTTCCCTACTGGATTCGAAAGTCAATCCCACCACTTTGTGGTTCAGGGCTCATTGACATCGGTCAACAATTACCACATGATACCACATAATATCCCAGAAGAGTGCAGATTTCATCAACATCGTGGTGGAAGCCTGAAATTAAGGTCAAATAATCCCTGTTCTCAGAAAGCCACACTTTTTATCTCACAAATTACACATGTATTGACAATATTCTTTGCAGAGCTGTGATTCAGGAAGTACTAGAGTGATCATAGTGCATCACTCCTTCTCACTAAACTCGTGGGAACCACTCAACTTAAACTTTGTTGTGAAACACATTATGGGACAAATCAAAGAAGATTAAAAAGTGACTTCACATGTGGGTGTCAATCGACTGACTAAAACTTCAGTGGGAAAAGGTCTATCAGAAACCCCTACCCTTGTATCTGGGTCTCAGAGACTGGTTCCCCTGTTGGTGGTCAGTGGTGATGTCCAAAGAATTCTTAAGTAGTAACAGTCTCAAAAGAATGTCTGTTGGATATGTCACAGTGAGAACAGTTTACACATCCATCCGACTTACCCAGTTAAGTCAATGCTATGTCCCATATGTACTTATCCCAAAATACAGTACTTTCCCAGCTTATGGCTAAGTGTCAGGCGAGGCGAGGGTCACCTGCAAGTGTGGTCAGTTGACCCACCATAGATCAAAACAGCATAATTCACAGCTGCGGTGGTCCATGGAGGCAGCCCGTTAGACAACGTTAGGTGTTTTCCTAAGCCACATAAACAATTTTGGCAACCTACAGACCTTCCTAGGACAATATTACTGGGGTTAAATTAGGAATACACAACACCTGACAACCCTAAATATTACAGAATTTAGCATTTCACAATCCAAAATTCACATGTACCTTTCCACATTTAGTATCTTCCAATGTGAATAATGAGCATGAATTTTCAAGTGTAATTGTCTCTTTTTCTGTTTCAGTTTTTTTCAGTTGTATTCTTTCTAATGCTGTTTACACTAGGAATTGGCAGTGCTGTAGCCCTTGCTGCAGCAGTCATCACTGTTATCTGTGACCAGTTTCCACAGTTCAGATACTGGATGGTGACATTAGCCATCTGTTTGGCTGGTTTTCTTGTAGGACTTATCTACATTACACCAGTAAGTAAACCAAAGCATTTGGAGACAATAACTTCATTCTTCTTTCTACTGTTTGAAAGCCTAACATCAGTGTTTCCACTAGATACTGCAAGAGATAATGAAACTTCATGAATGACATTCTTAATATTCACATACAATTTACACAAAATATGACAGGCTTTTTTCAGGTAATCTGCAAAGTGTACCCATTTGCTGACCCTGATTAGCACGACACATATTTTCTTTGATCCCATGCAACACTGAGGAGTGGCACTTGCCACTTGATGTAGACATCATTTGTGTCTGAAAAAGTCACTAACACACTTTACAAAAATACAGAATAATTTATTAAAACATAGGATTTTTGGTAAATTTCCGAATATGGTAAGAGTCAGTGAATGGGTTAAAAATATTTCTTGCATGCCTACCCATACTAGCTAACACAAACAAATACAGCAAGAACTAGTTAATTCGGTACCAGTTAATTCAAAGTATTGGGAAATTCAAAGCAAATATCATTCCCTAGCTCAGAGTACAGGACTCTTAAGGTAATTTAAAGTGGTTAATTCGAAATACGGTTGATTTTTAATTTGAAGTAGTTTTCCTGCGCAACAGCGACTAAAATTTGGATTATTCGAAATTCTTTAGGGTAAACGTGCGCTTCTTTAAACAAAACTCAGTAGCACGTACTTTGTACACCCCTCGAAATTCCATCAGCCGTTGACATAGTGTTATCTGCAGTGCAGCAAAACGCCGTGAAGCAAGCGTGAGTCATACCGTGTGCTGCTATCTGCCGTGAAAGTTAAGGCGCAGCCAGCACGTGTTTCGTTCTTTGAGATGTGCCGCGACGTCACACTATTGTATTTTCAATTGTTGATTGCACACAGTGTGGAACGCATGAGTGAAAAGAAGAGAAAAAACACGGGCAAGACAAAAGCGGAAAAACTGGAGGTGATTAGAGAGGTAGACAAAAATGAAAGAAGTAAAAGTGAAATAGCCCAACCTTATGGAATTTTTCTCTCCATTCTATCAATGTATTTAAAAAATCGGGATTTTATTCAACAGAAGGCTTCCCAAGGGCGCGATGTTCTGAAACGCAGGAGGGTTCGTGGCGCAAAACATAGAAATATGGAAGACGTGCTGTTTGAATGGTTTTGCCACGCTCGAAAGAACAGTCTTGCAGTGGATGGACAAATGGTGAAACTGAAGGCTGATGAAATAACCCTGAAGACAGGCATTTATTTTAAATGCTCCAACGGATAGCTGCAGCGTTTCAAAGACAGACGTTAACATCACATGGCACTCGGTGAGTGGAGAAGGTTCTTCAATAGACCTGGATTCGGCAGAGAAGTGGCGAGAAAATGTGAAACCAGTTGTCACTCAATGTGCCCCGAAGGACATTTTCACTCTGGATAAAATGGCACCTTTTTTTTACAATGCACAACCGGAGAGACCACCAGCGTTAAAGGGAGACGAGTGCCAGGGAAGGAAGGGATATAAAGATCGTATGACGGTCTAGTGATGTGCAATGCAGATGGTAGCGAAAAGCTCAGTCTATTAATTGTTGGGAAGTTTGAAAAGGCACGTTGCTTGAAAGGTTTGAGGCATTACCCATGTGAATACAAATCATCCAAAAAACGCATGGATGGCGGGAAGATTGTATAGACAATGGCTGGTCTCTTTCGAGAGGAAAATGTCATGCTAGAACAGGTGTGTGCTTCTGTTGTGCTGCCCGCAACAACGAGGGCCTTACATTGAAGCATGTGCGACTCCCGTACCTACCGGCAAACACCACCAGCTACATGCAACCACTGGACCAGGGCGTGATTCATTGTATGAAACGAGCGTACCGAAGGCGTCTAGTGTGTTTCTTGTTGCGTGAAATAGACAGGGAAGTTTCCGCAGAAGAAGTAAGAAAATGGAACATCTTGGATGCCATGCGAGGCGTCTCCATTGCATGGCAATCCACTTTGCCTGCACTAATTCAAAACTGCTTTGCGAAATATGGCTTGGGCACGAAGTTCAGTCAATACCAACAGTGATGAAGAAAAATGCGAAGGAGTGGAACTTCAAGGCCACCTTCATTGCCCCAGTACTTTCTAAGAATTTCTGAATGTCGACAAGTCTGTCCCAACGACCACTGGTAAGCCGACAAGTTTGGACGACCCTGTCCGTAGCTCGGAATACGTGGTAAGCGAGGAAGAAGAAAAAATGGAGGCAAGGTCGCACCCAGAGGGAAGGGGGGGGGGGCTGCCGGACTGCAGGCCCCCTCCGCCAAACCCCCCAAACCTTAAACTTAATAACAACAGATTTTGTAGAGATTATGATATCAAAAAGTTTTACATGATTTCCCCTTCACCTGACATCAGCCGCTGAAATAAGCTGATGACTAGTACTAAAGAATTTTCAAAAATAAATGAATAAAATTTAAAATACACGAATATAGGACACTGACTGAGTCATGGAACATGTAGTTATAATCGAGTGTATATAAATGCAGTTGCAGACAGTGTTATGTTGTACTTACAACATGACTTTTGTAACATAATTTTTAAAATCAAACATAAATTATACGTAGCCTCAGGGTCAGCCCTCCCCCCCACCCCCCAGAGGAAAACTTCTGGGTGCGTGCCTGCATGGACGAAATCCGGTCCCTCCCCGCCCGAATCACCTGTGCTGCTGTATAAAAGAACCATAACTTGCGACGTTACATCACGATTTTAAATGGCCAGGTAACATGGAAGTGTGTATTGAAAAAAATCTGATTAATCCAAATCTCGTAATTTGAAGCCCGATTTATTGGTCCCCAGCACTTCGAATTAATGAGGTTTTACTGTACACAGTTAGTACGACAACCCAACTAAAAATCCAAAAAGCAGCCATTTTCATTTTCAATATAATGATTACAAGACAGCGAAATTTATATTGCTTTGCCCACCTAAAATGACTTTTTTTTTTGGAGTGACTTTTGTTCTTGAACTGCCTAGAACCTGAAGATGTAGACAGAATGCTCCTTTGAAACATCAGCAAATATTTAGCGAGAAACACAGCCTCCTATCCCAGAAGACTTGACTCTTCAACAGAATCACTGTCAGAACCTCATCTTGCAAGGTGTGCATTAACAGAAAATATGATGACCAGAACATTATTTTACCCCTCCCTGTGTTCAAGATTTCAGTGTCCTAACAAATACTTTTGAAACCATAACATTAAGTCTTCTCACTTTGAATACCTTGTTTGAATGGAACATTTTAAGACAAGAAAGAGATCTGTACATCGTCACAAATCCAATAGATTGGTCCAATTCTCATATAAATTGATCTGACTGCATATATGAGTATCATATATTTATTTGAGTAAAGCGCTTGGTTTGAATGGAACATTTCGAAGGAAGTAAAAGACCTTTACATCCTCAGAAATCCAACAGAGTAGTCCAATTATTGGATAAATTGTATTGTATAATCTGACTGCAAATATCAATTTAAGTACAAACTCCCTCTTCAAAATTGTGACAAGAAAAGTATTTGCAGTAAGTACCATAATTTTTTATTTATTTTTTTTTGTTCTGTGGTTTGTTCCAAAAATATTTCAAGTAAATATACTGCAAAGGAAGGATGTAAAGTTACCAGTTACTCACAGTGACTGGGACAGATATATATATTTTTAAATCTTTTGTCTGGAGTTCCTTAAATTTTTGACATTATATGTATCTAACACTTTTAACTCATGATTTTGCAGGGTGGCCAGTACATTTTGACCCTCGTAGATTTCTATGGTGCAAATTTTACTGTTTTTATCCTGGGGTCGATTGAAGTGGTTGGAATTGCATGGATTTATGGTAAGTTCTTTTAATCCATGGCATACACAATTAAAAACAGATTAAGTAATAAGCCAAACAGTGGAAGTTACTTTTACTATTTCAGGGAAACTCTACTGTTAGGTGCATAGAATACTCTGTTGTTTTTACTGGCATATCTTATTTTCAAGACTAAAACTCAGTGAGCCATGAGACGTACTCAGGTACTTCGTAAATAATTTTGTGAACAATCCAGAAAGTACACAACCCACAACTTGACCTTGGCCTGGCTGCAAAAGTCTTCCAATAATTGACAAGTTCTGTGCTAGATGTAAGAACTGAGTTTGACAATAGTGAGTGTGAAATTTCCCAGTTACCTGAAGATGAGGACAGAGATGGTCCTTGAAATGTTGGCTTACTCACCATTAAGCAACCTGATGGGGCTGCTAGTCCAAGAACATCTTACTCAGTTTAGTCACCTTGAAAGCTTTAAATTATTTGTCAATAAATAAGTCCACATGCCTGTGCCTGATCACACATGCATCTACATGCATGCTCAGATGTGTGTCTGCAAGTACACATGCATGCACACACATACACACATGTTGACTGGATAGCTGGAATTCCAAATTCATATACATTATTATGAAAAGGGCCCTAAACGAGCATTTGGGCCTGAGCCTTAAAACATCTTGATCCAGGCCTGAAGACAACAGTAAACCATGCTGCTATACCAATGAGACACAAAGCATTTATTCTTTGTCACTACTCTGGCACTGACCAGAACTAAAATTACGTTTTGAAATACTACTATCATCAAAGAGTGCTTCGCAGTTGGTCCCGTCAGTGGCATAGCTGAAGCCAAATTTCTTCAAGAACTTCACAAGTAACTGCCTCATACGAAAAACAGATAATGTTGCAAATGTGAAATACATGTGACATTAATGTAGTGACCTTATATATCTCTCAGGACGTGCTACATATCAATAATAATAATGTAAATGTTTGGTTCTTTTGCAGGTGTAGATAATTTCTGCAGTGATATAGAGTTCATGGTGGGAAGGAAACTTAGCGCCTACTGGAGACTCTGCTGGGGGATCATTACACCCGTTCTGATGATTGCCATCCTTGCGTATGCCATAGTTACCATGAAACCAGAAACCTACCGAGACAAGCCCTTCCCAACATCTGCTTATGGTATGTGTGTTAGGAATGTAATTAAGAAACATGGTTTCGTTTAACTGAAGGAAAACAATGAATGCAAGCACAGTGATGCTATAAAAGATCAATCACTTCCCATCAAGATTAATTAAACCCATTAATATCACTGGTAAAATTTGAATACTGAATTTTAAAGGTTATATTTCCTGTTACTCCGTCTAGCTCATATTGGACTGCTGTCATTTTTGTTTCATTCTAAGCAGAGACCAATTTCCATAGACAGCCAATACGTTAAGTGTGCATAAAAAATTTAATCTCATATGAGTGACAATAAAGTGTATTCATTATGAAATTTGAAGTTTGGAAACTAAGGCAAGTGATATGATTATCACTATTGAAAACCTGGGTCTGATGTAACATTATGTATATGCAGCTTAGGACCAACTGCATAATGCAGACAGAGAATATTTCAAGGTCTCAGACAAATGAATATAATGAAATACCTTTTTTCAGCTGCTGGTTGGGTTCTTTTTGGACTTGGAGTGATCCAGTTTCCAATCTGGGCAGTGGTTGCTGCAATTAAGAGAGAGGTCAGTAGTGATTCAGAATTAAGCATTCACTGCAAATGCACATTCAGTTGAAAGAAAAGTGTACTTCCTTTGGTTATTTCTCACAAGTACCCATTTGAATAATCATAAAGCTTGTCATGAACTGTTTTCTTTGGTCTCTTGCTGACCTTCAGAGAATTATATCACACAATTTGAAATACCTGTAAATACAGTGAGACTCTCTTAAGATGTTTTTGAAAATTCCAAGAAAATCTGACTTCTTATGTAGGAAATGTCTTAAAAGGGTAGGATTGAAGAGTTCTATTTTTTATTTTTTTGTGAACTTATTACATATGTATGCTGAATTTATATAATCGGCAGCTGGCTTAACATGCTCTCACCTGTATCTGACCCTCTAACCATTTCGTCTGTAACCTTTCATTCACAGTTTTATTTACATCTTTAACTATACTGTCACTGACTTTTCATTCGCAAGTTCACATTTCATTCTGTATATTTACCTTTCCTTGAAATATTTGTCAAGTGTGGGTTGTCTTGCCGTTTTTACAAAAACAGTTGCAGTGTACATCTTCAGATTCCACAGACTTTGAACTACGTGCTCTGGGACATCTGTGTTGCTTCACAGAAAACGTTCATACTTTTCCAAGTATTCCATGGTCTTGCAACATGTGGGAATAGGTGGACAGTCATAAGCCACTGGATCATCCATTTCAAGTTCATCTCGGTTGGAAATGACATTATCACATAGCTTGTCTAAATCAAACTCTCCATGTGATGGAAGGGCATTATTTGCTTGCACAAACTCTTCAAAAGTGGACCTGTTATTTAGTTTCTCCTGGAGGTTAATGTGATTGTGTTAAGTGCTGTCACAGGAATGCCTAGTTCCTCAGCAGTTTTGGTGCAAGGGGCATTTGGAGTGCCATCCACTTTGCTTATGATGTTCAGCTTTTCAGATATTGACAGTGGCTTGAGTTTTATGCCTGTTGTCGATGTTGCCATGTGCAAGGAAGGACTAAGGGAAATGACAGGCGGGGTTTGCTATTAGGTAGATCATATGGAGTGGTCAGTAGTTCCAGTCACTTTCACTAACTCTGCAGTGTCTTGAATTTATTTTCTGGAATTGCTGATATAAGTTAACTGTGCACAGTCACCACCAATTTTTTGCAATCTCACTACACCAGAACACATTTATATTACAGCTAATAAATTACATTTAAACAAGTTGTCGTGTGCGAGCACCCATGCACCAGGCATCAGACTGCTGTCCCCCCAGCAGGGTGGCTTCCATCTCCACATTCCTTTTGTGCCTCATGATAGAACTCCAAACCAGCAAAGTGGAACGCCGTGGGGCATCGTCTAGTGCGCCTAAACATCTTCATATGTTATTGGTGGCCTGAGTTCCTTTCCAGTTTCTGGCCAGTTGAAGCTGCAATTCAGTTTCCACATGCCAGCATCGTCAAATGCAGGCTCATGCAGGTCACAGAACAGCTAGGATAGGCTTCCAGCCCTCCAGTACTATCTTTCAGTCGTCATGGTGGAAGAGTGACAGAGACTGAGCAGTGGGGACTGACTGACTGACTGCAGTCTCTGCATCGAGGGAGAAATACAACACCTCTGTACCATGAGGTTGCATAATTCTGCTGTGTGAAACTTGCAGAAATGACCTTAGAGATTAATCTATATGGACTGACCATGCTGTATTTTGGAAACAGAACAGATACTCAGGGAAATTGTTTTAAGATTTTGATACAGAAAATGTATTAAACTGGCAAAAAAACTGTTTTGTCGCCAACTTTTGTTACTTCTTAGGCAGGAAGTTTTCTTATGTGGGGACATATTAAAAGTGCAACATTTAATGTTAATAAAATGGGAGAATTTTGGTGCTTTTTTATCCTGACATCTCAGGTGGGAAAACATTTTAACTGGGGACGTCTTAAGCGAGTTTCACTGTATTTCATTCAAAATACCTATAAAAGACTGCTTTTAGAATTATACTGACATAAAAAGCCAAAACCGTTTACATTGCTGGTTGTGAAATTTGTTCTGTCATATTTAGGGAAGAACAGAGATTGGAGGTGCTTGAAGACACAGTCCCAAGGATAATATCTGAACCAAAGAGACAGAATGCAATAAGAAGCTGTTGAACAGTGCAAAATGAGATCATAACTTGTACTCTTCACTAAATATTATTCAGATGATCAAACAAAGGAAGAGGAGATGGATGTAGGCATGGGAGAGATGAGAAATGCATGCAAAATATTTGTCAGCCTTGGAGAAAATAATAAGTAGACCACTTCAAAATGTGAGGACAGTATTAAAATGGATCTTAAAGAAATAGGATGGGAACATGTGGACTGGTTTCATGTGGCTTAACCTTTAGTGAATGGCCTTTTAAATCCTAGGTTCCTGCTGTCACTGAGCACTATTCAATTTAAATGTCTACTGCAAGACACTGTTTCTCCCCTTCATATGAAAGTGGTGCACACACAATGGGACAGTGTTGTCCTGTTTGTCTGTTAAAGGTGAAGCTATGAACAGTAGTAGGTCTTGTGAACACAGTAATGAACCATCAGGTTCCATAAACAGTGGGGGCCTTCTTTATTAGTTCAGCACATCTTGCCTTTTCAAAAAGGAATCTGCTCCATGGACTCAGTCATAGTGTACCAGGTTGACTTAACCAAGGTCAGAACTTATATTTCATTATACTTGTATCAGGATTTTAATTGTTTTTTTACCTCAGCTTTGATTGTCCTGAAATTGTAAAAAATAATATCCAATTACCTTTATTTCAGGGCATAAAGTCTGCATTTCAGTCTTCAGAATTGTGGCGCCCGCAGAATTCAAAGATCTACAGAGAGTGGAGGGATTTCAAAGAGAAGAGGAGGAGAGAACTGGAAATTATTAAAGAAGATGAATCACTATGGCAGAAATTTGTTCGAGTATTCTTCGATTATTCACCAGGGAGAAGTAAACTGGTTGAATCCAACAGTGTACCTGATAGGTATTGATACTATAGCCATATCAAATGTACTTGTCAAGAGTGCTGTGCCCTCATTAGAGAATGTAATAGGTACGTAAGTTTTACTTAAATTATTGCCATATTTTAAAGTGCACAGTGTTGCACAGTTAGATTTCGATTATTTTTATATTGAGTCATAAGTGGTGTCCGCATAAAGCATGCAGTGTTAATTCTCCAGTATTAATTTTTATTCCTGTATAGAAATTATGCTTAACAGTGGATGAATTTAAAATGCTAATTGTAGGCTATAATTCTATAAACAGTGTCTTGCAAATAAAGTGGTATGGACAGCAACATTACTGAAACATCCATAAGAATGTCACATTATCATACATTTCTTCTGGAATTAGTTGGTATAACTCTATTATTTTCTTTTAAGTTTTGTGAATTAAAATTGCTTATACCATTATCTTCAGTAATTTTAACTCCAGACACTTTAACAGTTTTTGTCACATTCACGTCATGCTACAGTACACTTTGACATAATAATGCTGCAGTAAATCCACAGACAAATCCTGTACTGAATTTTGCATTTAATTTTGTATAACTAAGGAGCTGATTATTAAATGTAACCAGAATTTTATACCTGTTTAAGAGATACAAACATGTTACCACATGTGATTTCAGAATTTGATATATAGGCTATTTGCCAGGTATGCAGATTTTTAATGAATATTTTATATCAGGTATAAATGACAGTGACAAATGCAGACGATTTTTGTTGCCAAACCTGGCTCTGGATAGGGTTCATACTTGGTGAACACAGTACCTGAACTCTGGATTCCACAAACGGCACAGAATTTAAATAAATAAGCAACTTAGTTCCTCAAGAAGGATTGTGCTTCATGGAATTGTTTAGTTGTATGGTCTGTTTCTTAACTCTAAATCTTGAGCCTGAACATGCACAAGCCAACACTGCCAGTTTAGTGCCCAGCACATAGTGTCCAGCATCAGACAATGAGTGGAAGAAATATGCCGAAAGGAAATCTGAGCTATGCCTCTTGTAAGTACTCTTTATCACTGTGTTGTGCTAGTACAGACTTGAACCTGTAATGGACAGATTATGACTTCATCTTGAATCAATTTTATTATAATGACTGAATAACTTCATGGACCAGAGTCATTCTTGGAATGCTGACAGCAGTTCAGCTGCTCAAGAATTCTCCTGTCTTTTATTTAACTGCAAGATACACTACCGCACACACACACACACACAACAGCCAGCCGCTGAACCCTATCCTCAGCCAGCTGAGTACAGTACATACCCCCATAGCTTCCAAGTTTTTTCTATCTACCTACACAACCAAAATTTTATGTGTTCCACAGTACTAATTTAATATAAGAGCAGCCGTTTCTACCCTATTAGGCAATCATCAGGCACTTACTTATACAAATATTCACAATGCCATATACAGATTTATGATATTAACAAGATATGCAGTCAGTATTATATTAACGTGAATTTTCAATTAAAACAGGGCTTACATAGGCTCAAATTGAATGTTCCTTTCTGTATTTCTTATTTTTACTTCTATTCACAGTAACTGTTTGTTAACAGTATCAGGTACATTGTTGTGTATTTTTTTTTCTAGCAGTTTGGTAATGATGGCAGTTTTCTACACAGTTTCTCTTTAATATCTATTTCAATATTATCTTTCCACTAATACCCAACTCTCCGAAGTGGTCTCGGCTCTTCAGGTTTTCCAACTAAAATTCTGTATACACTTTTCAGCAGCCTTATGTGTACTCTAAGTCCCACCTTATTAAAATTTGGTGAAGAATACAGATTGTAAATTTCATTACGTATATCCTATTGCTCAAACCTCTTTTGTACAGCCAAAAATAGATCACAGTCTGTTTCATTTAGTTATGACATTAATGTAAGTTATATTATTATAAGAGTTCAGCCAGTACAAATAACAGATTTACAGACAACGGGTCAGAAAAGGCTTTCAAAATAATTATGCATTCAGTTTTTATGGCAGTTCTTAGACTTCTAAGAAGTTACAGATCTGCCGTTGTTTGTACAGTTTAATACAATGTTTGTGATTGTCATTTTGTAATGTTTATATTTGTGTATTGAACATTTTAGTAAAAATAACAGACTATTTTAATTAATCCAGGTACTCACTCTTTACCACAAACTTGAGAAAGCAAAAATTATTTTTAAGCAAGTCAGTTACAATGCAAATTTGATTGCATGCACAGCAGGAGATACAAAATATTCTGTAATTCAGTAGAATAGATTCTTGTTATCAGAAATGCACACGAAGAGATCTTGTGAACATATAGAAGCAACTTACAATTTAACATTAAAATATAGCACTGGACAATTGCTTTGTGGGTTACTGTATGCTGCTACTGTGAAATCACAACAACAGTAAACACATTAACGTCAGTCTTTATTCTCGTAGATATGTACAGGTTATTGTTATGTACAGTTGTCCGTGTCGGACGTATTTACAAGTGCTTCTCCTTTGCTATTGTGGCGGCTAAGGGCCGCGTTAGTGAGGTCCGACAAAGTTACTCCTGTGAAGAACGGACTCACTGAAGCAGTGCAGTGAGAGTGAGTTCTGTACAGTGTCAGCCGGTTGCGCGGAGCAGGCTGCGCGGTGGAGAGCCTGGGACAGCTCTGTGGTGCCGAGCAGCGTGTGCTGGTAGACACTGCGGCGCGTTCCGCAGGGTGCGAGCTGTAGATGCTGCTAACGGGCCGAGTGGCGGATGATGCTCGGGAGCCGATCGTGGAGGCTCGTAGCACGTTGAGTCTTGATATTGAACGCTGGATCCGGAATACTGGAATGCACAACTTTTGGCTGGAAATGTAGCCTTTTATACCTGGCCGTCGCTGGGCTGCCCGTCTGGGATTGGCTGGCGTGAAGAGCTTGTTGCAGTGGTGGGGAGACCGACTACCGCTGTACTGCGCGGAAAGGGCCGTTTTGCATTTGTGGGGATGTTCCCACAGCTTCTTTGGAACTAAATCTTGAAACTTGAGGGGTGAGGAAGTTGCAAAAGATGAAGGATAAGAGAGGTTTAGGGTATGAGTCTAGTACCTGTTTTATTGCTTGAGAGGACAGTCAAAAATACCAGTCCCAAATACACTGGCCACTAGAACATTAGGAGCCGGCACAGTCGCTCTTAATATAGGTCCTAAATGCTTTGCACAGATAGTAGTTGCTGAGTCACATGCCGTCGCCAGGCAAGCACCCCCCCCCCCCCCATCATGCCCACATTTCTTAAATACCTTCCTAGTCTCCCGTTACCAGAACTGAACAGTAAGTTATAGTTCAGACAAGGAGACGTGAATGCAATCTCTAAATGAACCTACAGTTGGAACCTATGGGTTAAAGATTAATCACTCCAACTACATGAATGCTACAGAACTACTTCATTACTCTTCTTTATGCAGGAAGAACAAATTAATTCCTTCATCTGAACACTAGGGTTCAGTGGTTAGCACCACTGATTTTATAATTCAGGAGGTGAAGGTTTCAATTCTACATCTGAAGGCCAGATATAATCGCTAAGGTGTGGTTTTTCTGCCCCTTGTAGTGGATGCTCAAAATAGGTCCTGACTGATGCCATCTGCATGCTTCTCAAATCGCCATTCACAATAATTTTTCCCATTTAACATGAAGGTCATGCAGCATTTTTAAGTAAGATAATAGAACATGAACCCTGCCAAACCAGCCACACTTTCTTGTCTGCTTGTGTTTTTCTGTCTGTCTTTGTCCACAACACACAGTAGAATCCCAATTTAAGGTTTTCCTGATTCAATGCTTTCCCACATTTTAGGTTCAGTTTTTATGGTCCCAGCCAACGCCCCATGTAGGTAATGTTAAAATCTTCTTGATTTAAGATTTCTCAATTTTAGGTTTTTCCCACATCTAAGGCGCAAAAATTCGGTCCCTATGCCAGTTTGGCACCTTGATTTAATGCTCACAGTAATAACTTCAGAGCTTAGGATGTGTAAATAATGTCATGATTATGTGCACTGGAATTGAATTGATGTCAGAATTGATGGTGAACCATTGCAGCAGTGTACTACCAATTGTCAAGAGCTGACATACATGTCATTGGTAAAAAATCACATGACCGAAGGTATTTACATCTAAGCACATCTCTAATTCAGCACGTATTGGGTGATTGTGAACTGTGGATGTAAGCTAACTTATGACTTGCCAACTGCAGTACTGCTGTCTATAAGGAAATGTACATACTAGGCAAACTGCTTACAGCAGATGTCAGTACCACCCAACTAGTTTCTGGAAAGTACCATCCACTTGCTCTGATGTGACCAATATTTTCGTTGCATTTGTTGCTGAATAGTGTCGTAAGGTGTTTTGAACCTGGGAATAAAGTGATGATGATTGAAGAAGCAGGGGAATATCTGAACATAATAGTGTGGAAATGGCGAAACATTTTGCACTAGTACCATTTTTGTTGAGAAATATAATCCTCCCAAAACTTAAAGGAAGAAGGAATGAAATATGGAGTGCAAGAAAGAAAAAGAAGGAAAAGAGGGAAGAATGTGAAGACTGGGGTTAATGATAGTTTCGAAATTGTATTGTATGAATGGTTCCAACAGAAGCAACCTGACAACATCCCAATTGATGGACCTATCTTAACATGCAAAGGCTAGAGAGGTTGCGGCCACAATGGGTATTTCTGGCTTCAAAGTGTCAAATGGCTGGTTGCATCGTTTTTAAAAGACATATATCACCAGAAAAGTGTGTGGTGAAAGTGGTGATAAAGCAGAAAGTGTAGGCCACTGGATTAACAAGTCCCTTCCAAGAATGATCTGCGTGTATGAGCCGAGAGACATTTTTAACGCAGATGAACAGCCCTTTGTTATTCACTGGTGCCAGACAAGGTGTTGACACAGAAAGGTGAAGGAATACTGTTTTCCTGCAATGCTGGCAGTACTGAAAAATTGAAGCTAATGATAATTGGAAAGCTTGCAAAACCCAGGTGTTTAAAAAATGCTGGCACTTTTCCTTGGAAATACAGCATTAATTTAAATGCACAGATGGCATCTGCCACAGTCACACAGTTTCTGAGACAGATGCAAGAATGGGTGCTGCCAACAGGAAGGTGCAGCTTTTTGTAGACAAATGTCCAGCACACCCAGCAGACATAGGGTTCATCAGGAATGTGAAAGAGATTTTACCCCATATTGCACCAGCAAGTTGCAGCCCCTTGATCTTGGAATGACTTGTTCACTGAATGCAAAGTACAGGAAAATTCTTGTGTGGAAGGCAATTGCTACTACAGAAACTAAAACTGAGCTGAAACTAAACACTCTACTGGCAATGCACATGGCACTTGCTGTGTGGAACTCACTGAGCTCTTCAACAGTAAGAAACTGCTTCAGGAAAGCAGTGTTGCCTAATTATGAAGACTCTAAGGAATGTAACGAGGAGGTTGGAGTGGAAGACTGGAGGAAGCTAATTTCAAACCCAATGATTAAGCTCTCAGATTTTGTGAATGGAGATGCAACTGCTATGACAACAGCTGCTATGGCCATAGAGGGACTCTGTCAGTAGTGAAAAGTGTAAAGAGCGAAGAAAGTGGTGACAGTAATGAACAAGCAGATGAGCAGTCCCAATTTCCTATGCATGGTGAGGCAGTCTCAGGTTTTGAAGTTGTCAGGAGATATTTGTGTTCCTACAAGATCAATTATGCCAGTTTCGACAGACTTGAACATTTGGAGAGACAGCTGGGGTTCATTCAAGAGACCCAACCAACTTCTTCCATACAAAATATAAATATATGACAGATTAGAGAAAAACATTACTAGGTATAAATTTATGGTGAATATAATGTTTTAGTAACTATGGCAGTCATTTTCTGTTTGATTTTGACACAACCCCCTTGAAAGGGGGTTTTCTTTTCTTTTCAATTTAAAACACAAAAAGCTTGTCCCCTGGGAAAACTTAAATGGGCATTCTACAATTGAAGCCTCAGTAGAAACTTCATGGCCTGTTAGATCAAAATGCATACAAATCTCCCCAAACATTTAATTGAGTTATATGGTTACTTATCAGCAGTCTGCAAAGTCTTTGCTGAATTACCAGTGGCAGATCAATGAGACAATAGCATGATATTCAAATTTCTGTACTGAAAGTACATAGTTCTAAGATGCAGTTTTAAACTGCATTCATTCATTAATAGGTTTAATGTCAATGCAACCACTGAAGTTATTTCCACTTCTATATACATAAGAAGAATAATAAAAAATAAAATTGAACTTAAATATTTCTAGCAGAATGTCCTTCATGTCATGTGCCACGGCTGTTGGTGCTCAGTCCAAGTGTATTTTTTTGCAGCCTACCTTTCCTTTTTTTTTTTTACTTATTTTTACATTTTATGAAGAAAGATGTCATGTCATGGTGTTCAACTTGAAACAGTTACTATTCAACAAGGAAGAGCAATTTTACTAAATTTCAGGCAACAGATCCACATGCTATCAGTCTCACAACCAATTGTTTGTGACTTTTTGACTTAATTTGGTCTTCAAAGAAATTCATGTTACAAGTGACATGTTAGTTCACAAATGCACAAAACCCTCAAATTTACATTTTTCTATTTTCCTATCACTGTTCTTGGATGCACATAAGTATATAATCAGTAATCTTCCATAATTACTGAATGAAATATTAGTAGCAATCATGGAACCAGTAGGGGTGGTGGAAGGTTTGATGGGTTCATTGTGAGAACAATGAAGAAAATTAGTTCATAAGACAGTGCTAAATAATACTCCACTGGTCAATGAACTAATTAGAATGTATAATGGTAAGCTCAAACATTTAAAAGGCATAGTCTGAAAGTGCCTGTGTGTAAGCATAAATAGTGATACTGAATAGTGCTCGAAGCAGGATTGGAATGCACCAGAACAAATCCCAGTTGTGACAAAAACCAAATTAAAAGTGTTCTGGTTGATATAACCACACTCAATTTTTTTCTTGTGCACTAGAGCATTTACCCCATAAGTTGGATTCCCAAGAAGGAATCAGTCAAATGAAACAGTGTTTTTATTATTATTTCTATATAGAAACTGGAACCTGTCAGCTTGCCTGTACATTGCACTGTATTGTATTTACAGATCCCTACTAACTGCCTCTGCAGAGTAGGCATTCTTTCATACCGAGACATTGACCTATCACACAAATCCCATCCAGATATCATCCTCCACCATCCACACTGTCTCCTAAACTACAGAAATTGCCTACATGGAGAGGTTTGGGCAACTGTTTTGGAAAACCAGGACTTGGCCCTTCTACTCACAGTGCATGGATTTCGTATGAGTTACAGTTTGTCTTCCCTTCAAAAGACTCCCTTAAAGTGTTCACTATGCCTACAACTTTGTGCAGTAACGATCTTAAAGTGAAAACAAGGATATTTGGTGACTAAATATTCATTAAAGTTCCTCCACTACATTTCATACGAGACATAATTTGAGACCCCTAAAATAAAACCCACCTATCTCCGCTTTGAATGACTTTCCAGTACAGCAGAAAAGCTGTTTCACATATTTGCTCTATTCATCAAACATATTTTCTGGTGATAGCATGATGGCAACTTCAGTTTCTTAAAAAGCCAAACGATGTTATTATTCTTGAATTCAGGTAGTTCTTGTTTTACATGATTTCACTTTAACACCCCTTGGAAATTTACACTTTTCGCATTTACACAATTTTCAGTTTAACACAACTTGGTGTAGATGATCCATGGTCGTGCTCACCTTTTGTAGCAGGCTAGCAGGAAGTGATGTCACTGATACGCCATCAGTCACGTGTATGGATTGATTATGTTGGTGATATAAGCATGCTGATTGTTTAGTTTCCTCTTCAATAGTGTTGGCTTTTCTTACCAATGTGAGTGAGAAACATAAATCTGCATCACCTAGTGCAATCCAAGTGAAAAATCGGCGAAAGACAGTCGGTATTGAAGAGAAATTACTCGTAATAAGCCAACCTGAAAGAGGTGAATGAATTGTTGATATATGATGTAGTGTTATACTCTCATAGTAGAGTACATACAATTGATGATAATGCTGATAGAATTAAAGAAAGTGCTATGTCAGGAACTAAAGTGTTTGTTTGTGTAGCAAGACTACCACAGCCACATCTGAATGTACCGTACCAAAAAACTATGAATTTGAATCTCTTCGATTTGTATTGCATTAGAAATAAACAAACACATTGTATAGAAATGTATGTATACTGTATAGAAATGCATATATACTGTATATACAGTACATATATACCCTACAGGTCTGTATGTCCACTAGCGGTATGGTCATACACTATATAGGATGCAGTTCTCAGTCCTGTAATCCCCAGGAAGTACAGTTTTAAATGGGAATTTTGTGTTTGATTTGCACGACTTTGAGTTGCGCGTTTGTCAGGAACCCTGGCACAAAACAAGATCTGCAATGTGAACAGTCTGCTTACTCTTTAAATACTTCTTCTAGTACGTACACTTAAACACCTTTCAAACAAGTGCTAGAGCTACACAACTCTTACGCTTATTAACCCTTTAAAGATGAAGCTTATCTGCTTCATATAAGGATTCAGTGTGTACCGCGCTGTAAACTCTCTCCTCCTCGGTTATAAAAATCAGCCTGTTAATGTTGTATAAGGCAAAAGTTGCTGTTTGTTCTGAGATCCACGCAAAGCACATGAATGCAACGCGAGCATCATGTAGAATTTTTCAATGTTACACCTGGTGGTGCCTAAAGTTACCGCTAGGATTTAAAAGGTTAAACTATGATTGTCAAGAGGTACTGAAGTGAGGCACAGCATTATGTCTGTAGCCAAAAAGCTGATCAGTGGGATTTACTGAATGACAATACCAGCTGATGCAAGTTTATTACTGTGGAATAATGACATTCTGTCTGAATTCATACCTTTTGTTTTCACCTAAGTGGTCCAATATTAATAAATCGGAATGCCTAATTAAAAATAATTCTGAAGGTTGTACTCAAGACCATAGTATGCATACATTCCCAGGAGTGTCTTTTGAAGTTTAAAAATCAGTGACTTACTAATGTACTAAGAACAGACCATTCTTCTGTAACAATGTGAAGGTTATCCACAGTAAGAATGGATCGCAGGTAGATGTGACTTCATAAGCATGGCTCTGTTTGTGAGATAACATAAAAGATAGAATCACATGTGGCTGATGCTAACAAAAGCTGCCTGAACTGTGAGAAAATGGGTCAAAGACTCCCACGGCTGAAAGACAACAGGCTGCTTTGTGTGGATCAAATTTTGAAAGGGCCGAAAATTTAATACTCTATATATATTGGTATATAGTGTGCCAACCATTGTTCCTGCAGTTTGCATTCGGTCGTTACTATTTTTGCTCCTGTTGCTCAGGCAGTTCATACTATGTTGCAACATTATCATCATGTGTATTGCATATGAATGTTGCCACACAATTATCACTAAGTACTCACATTCTTAATACATTCCACTATGAAAAAAGGTGATGTCACAGTACGCTGTATTACATTAAGTTATGTTACGTTCGGTTTGGTTTATGTTAGTTGAGCACCTGCAGAGGAAGGTGGGAAGATAAGCAGTGGGCAATGAAAGAAGTTCAAGGCACAAACAAACAGACAGTCATCCATATTGCTTATTTTCTTTGCTCCTTTCCATGCGTTCTGCCATCTGTTAGACATTCCTGTTCCTACTTCCTACAATGCCAGTGGCTCAGTCTGTTTCACTTACAACTGTCCCACCTGTTGTTACACTATTCGACTGCTGCGCTGTTCATACACTTTGACTTTACAGCAACAAACAGCGCTTACCCATAGACTGTCTTCTTTATTCCCTGCTTATGTGTAACATATTTTGTGTAAGCGTATGGACTAGAAGGAGTGTTTAAAGAGTAATCAGACTGTTCACACTATTCTGTAGCTCAGGTATCCTGATGCTTTGGCATAGTTTCGTGTTCCAAGTAACTTCAAAAGGTATATATTTTTGCAGTATTCTACCCACTTCCCAAACATGATGCGGCAGGCTTTTCCGACATGATGGACAGGGCTGCCGTGATGGCTTGCATCACTTGTTGGAGACAAACTGCAACTCACTGAAGCTCACACTGAAGCAATGAAAATTCTCACTAATCACAGCGGGTGAGGTCTGGACTGTAAAATGGGCATTTTAGAAGTGTTCCACCAATATTTGCTGATGACACTGCTGCTTTTGTGGTACGTTGCTGTGTGCTGTCTTGGCGCAAAAACCATTGTTTAATCAAGAACTTGTGTCTCCTTTTCTCAAATGTATGCCACAAAGCAGTTTTTGGTGTCTTTCAGTAGTGCTCACCATACACAGTTTGCTTCTGAGGGACCCAACATTAAAAAGTAATGATTTTGGAGTCAAAAAACTCTACCAGCGTCACTTTTTCAAATGATGGTCCCATGGGATATTTCTTAGGTGGAAATGACCGTCATTTGTAACACTGATTGAAGACTTACCAGAGGTGTCTATATATGTCTGCGCATTTTAAACATACCTACAGGATTCACATTAGATAGTTCCATGTAATTGTCTTGACAATTTAATATTAGCAATGGTGGAGACTCTGCCCTCCAAGCTATTTGAAATGGGGTGACTGGAAGACCATGTTGTTTACTTTAGTAAGCTGCAGTTTCCTTCTGAAGCAAGGAAGCCAAGACAGATGGCTAGCTGAGGGTCTTGCGATGCTCAGACTTTGATAATGGTTGATGTGGTAGGCAGTCCACTTTGTCACGTAGTACTTCTGTCTGTGTTCTCTCCCTTTCAACACGACGGACTCGATTTCACTTCACTCAAAATTTTTCTTCTACCTTCCCCTGCGTTTGGTCTTCACTATGGCTTCAGAGATTGCCTGTTGAAAGTGCCCCTTGTCCTGCCATTCATATCAGCAAATTCACGTGCTGATGCTGCTAATAATTTTGTGATTTTCCAGGGTCTGTCAAATGGTCCTACAAATTTCTTTGTCATGTCTTCTACAGCTTCTGAAATAGGGTTACCTTTTGCCAACACAAGGTCTCCTAACTGGAGATTCCACTTCCTTATGCCTGTCTTGTGTCTTTTTTATCTTTGTAGCCTTTTATTTCATACTACAAACCTCATACCACATCATACCTAACAGATGACCACACAGGCAGAAGGCAGCAGGAGTGAGACAAAAAGCTAACGGAGGCCACAAAACAAGCTTGTTTCATCCTATTTACATATTAACCCAAGTACTGAGAGTCCAGAAACTGCTTTAGACCATGGGTAAAATGAACAGAAGCTCCACCATGCATAAACCAGACAGTATGTTGCACTACCAATGCTACATCCTTCAGTACTTGAAGTAGTTCTTCCATTGCTATAGCTTGCTAACCAATCTGCGGCAACCAGAAGTTTACTGGATCTTTGGGTTATTTTCAACAGCACAACACAGTCCTTATTTACTGCACACAGTTAAGAATCACCCTGCATATATGATCATGTTACCCTATATAAGACAAAAGTATCAGATTGAAGTACAAATCGTTACTCATTTTCTTTTACAGCACTATATAATATATAAGCTATTAATGGCATTCAACAAAATATGGTAGGATGACTATGAAGAACGAATTGGAAGAGATGTAAAAGGAAGCATTTGTGGCTATTTTATTTTACGAACCTCGCATCTGTTTGCAGGAATTGGGGAAGATTATGGAAAAACTCAGAATGATGTCAAGTATTTGGCCAGAGTATGCATGGGGACCACACTGTGTGAATCAGATGCAGAGCTGAAAATTCTGTCACTGTGTCCCAAAGAAACCAAAGTGTCTGTAACAGTAACAACAGATTATCTTGCAAGTCCTTGTTTCAGCAAGTACTCCTGGTCTCGTATCCACAGCCGCTCACATATGATGTTGAGCAATGAAGCAACTTCGTGCACCTCACTGTCACTTCTACCTCCTGACCATGTGTTATCAATCTTGAGCACTGGAACTTGCCACTTCAGTTCAAATTCTTTAATGTCTGCACTAGAGACATCTAATTTGTTGCCCAGGTTATACCTGAAAAGAGAAAAAGTCATGTAACTGTATAAAGCCTTGGAAGAGTCTGATATTCAATAAAAACTACTTAGTTAACCATATCCACAATGTTATTAACACTTAGTATCAATTTTTCAGACTATAAAAGGCAACATGTTTTGACGAAGGTGGTCATCTTCAGGCTTTCTCATATTACAAAATGTAAATAATTGCAAAAATTACATTAATTAGTGTCACTAGATTGAAATTTCAACTGCACAATTTACTGACTGAATAAAAGTTTCAACATTAAAATATTAATATTCAAAATGTCATAAAAGTTTTGCTATTATTGTTACTATGTATGACTTCACATTATCGAGTGCAAGTGCTTGGATCTATGATTACATACACACAACATCAAATAAAGTAAAAAGGCCAGGTCTGTATGAAGGGTCATTAAAGTATTCTATTATTTTTCTAATAAGGGTCTTTTACGGACAACTTAACAAGTCAAAACCAGAAAAGTCAATGGTTACTATCATATAACAATGCTATATTAAGTACACAACAATCGCAATGAGATTGTAAAGGGGTGACTGAGATTTGTCAAACACCCAGGTAAGAATGGATGATGATGAACCTGGAAAAATATTAACATTTAGTATGTCAGAGGGAAGAAAATGCCAAGGTAACAACAGAGAAAAATGGAAAACTAAGGAGAGTTAACAACTGGCAAGAAAGGCAATGGAGGAGGAGGAGGGAGAAGTGTTGAAGGTAATTATGCATAGCAGAACTCTGTAATGATGGTGATGAGTGATCAGTTTCACATTCTAGTGGCTTTATTCCTCAAGAAATAGTAATAAATTAGCAGCATGATACTCTAACTATAATTCATGATGTGGTATAATTCACAAAGACTACTTTCTTCAGCTTTACCTTTAGGTGATATTTGTTATGAATTATTAATTTGTGTGACTTATTAATGCCAAATATGCCTGTGTATCCCTATGTTTGTGACTTACTTTACTGCATCAGTAAAGTTGTGCCTGTGCATAAATAAGCACAATGCCCTGAAGAGAAATGGCAGAGTGGAGGTGTATCTCCAGGCATTCTTAACCTCAGCATTAACTTATTAACTTGACACTCTGGCCACATACTGCCACTCCTCCGCAGACACACACACACACACACACACACACATACACACACACTATTGAACAAGAAGCTAGGTAAGCACCAGAGGATTATTTTAAGGCTTAAATACAATGTTTTCTCATAAAACCTTCGCTTAGGTCACACTTAAACATGACTTGGAGAATTTCATGAGATAAATATGATGAATACATTTATTATATTACATACATCAGTATATAGCAGTTTCCATGTTACAGTGTTGGGTCATTAAAGAACAGCATAAATATCACTTTTGCATCTGCCGTTATATCAAAAGTATTTGACAAAATAAGAAATTAATGAAGCATAATCACTTCCACTGGAGGCCATCTGATATTAAAGTGGGTTTACACGTGACAGTATCTCTGACATCAGTCTGCCTCTGCTGCTCAACAGAGGCGCTCTCTCACATATAACTTCCTTCGAGAACCAAATCGCCAAGGTCATGGTAACTTTCCGGCAGCCGGCTTGAGAGAACTTCCTTTGTCCGTGTAAACTAGAGCCACGCTTCCTCTCAGCTGCAATCTCCACTAGACCAGCAAAACTGGTATAGTTGCAAGTGTAACAGCAAATATGGCAGATCAGAAAGTTTGGACACGAGATGAAACTACGCAGCTCACAACTTTGCATGAGCCTCACCCGGAGGTACTGCATGTCTTGTATGAATGAACTGTGCTGGTACCTTCTTTGTGTGAAATACACTATTAATTTTTGCCTACATTATGTACATGAATGTGCAACTGTCTTGCCAAGCAAGTGTGCCCAACCTACATATTTTCAAACCATGTAGGGGAAGGTGATGTTTACTACGGTTTGGTTTTGGGTTTTAATTTTTCTGTGTGGACAGAATTACATGTAAAGTTCCAAATCCCCCCAAAGGTATCCCTACTTTGACATAGTAGTGGGGCTTGCATGGTTAAGTGATCCTGAGACCTATGCTGGCAGTAGCATTGCTAATGGCAGGGCCACCCATGCCAGACAGGTCAAAGGTGATGACTCAGACAAAAAGGGATACTGTGGCCCTCCAGGTTGTGGGTTGGGCATGAGGCCGACAACCTCACCCCATAAAAAAATTGTCTTGTTGAGAAGCTTTCAAAGTTGGAACCCAGATGAAACAACAAAGACGACCCAGCATGAACAAGGATTTTCGAGTGGGAACTTGGAACGTGCTGTCTCTGTATAGAAGCAGCGCGCTCCAGAATCTGATCCAAGTAACACAAGACTAGAAGACTGATTTGTTAGCAATCCAAGAAATAAGGTGGTTGGGAAGGAGCATCACAGAAAAGAAGCGCTGCACCATATATTACAATTGTGATGACAAACAACACATTTTTGGAACAGGCTTTATTGTTAGTAAATGTACCAGATCAAGAGTAATTGATTTCAAGCTTACTGATAAGAGAATGTGTGTACTTAGAATTACAGGAAAATTTAAAAACTATAGCTTCATCTGTGCCCATGCTCCAATGGAGGAAAAGAGTGAAAGAGAGAGGGGTCAGTGCTATGACAGACTGGAGAGGATGTATAAACACTGCCCCTCATATGATATAAAAATTATACTAGGTGATATGAATGCTAAGGTGGGGAAGGCAATTTGGATGGGAACAGCTGTAGGTGCCTGTGGTATACATGATGAAAGTAACGAGAACAGAACACGTTTAATTATGCAATACATCAATGCATGGTTGTAGGGAAACATTATTCACACATAGAAACATACATAAGGGAACACGGCATGGACCAGATAATAGAACTGTGAATCAGATAAATCAAGTCCTGATTCATCAACGACACTCAAATTTATTGGATATTAGAAGTTATAGAGGCGCTAATACTGATTCTGATCACTATTTACTGATAGTAAAATTGAAACGTCGTGCAGCTCAAAGGAACGACAAAAGGAGACCTAAACCCCCACCTAAATATAACAGAAAAAAAACTGGGAATAAAAGGAATTAAGCAAGAATATGTCAACAGATCAGTGCAACTGGTTCAAGAGACAAATGAGGATCATTTAAATTGGGCTCTATTACAGCAAATGGTCATAAATGCTGCAGACAAAGTTATAGGTAAAGAAGAAAGAGTGGTAAGAAATGGATTGTTTGATTAACAATGTGCTGAAGCCACCAAAAATAAACATGAGGTCTACTTTAAAATGATACAAAAATATAGGACTAGAGGGGCAGAGAAAGGATACAAGGAAATGAGAAGAAGAGAGAAAAGTATCCACAGAAAGAAAAAGAAGGAATAGTATGAAGAACAAATGAAACAACTTGAAAAACTGCATGGACAGAAAGAGGCAGAAGAATGTACCGATTGGTAAATGATATTAGGAAGGAATTTAAACCATACATGACTGTAGAGACAGCACTGGGATGATCCTGAGTGAACCATCGGAAATCATGAAGTGATGGACACAATATTTTCAGAACCTGACAAACTTGGATACTATAAGTATGGAGATCAGTCAAGAACTAGGAGGAGGATTGGCAAATGAGAGGGAAGAAATAGAGGAGCAATGGAATGAAAATGAGGCCCCAAAGACAGATGAAGTTAAGAAAGCCACAGAAAGGCTGAAAAGCAACAGATCGCCTGGACCAGATAACATAATAGCAGAACTACTTAAAACAAAACAGAAAATAGAAGAAACACATCAGAGAAGAGTTTGTCAAATATGGAAGGAAGAAATTATTCCTGAACAGTGGGTGGATGGACTTCTTTGCCCCATCCATAAAAAAGATCAACTAGAACTGAACAACTACAGGGGAATTACACTGTTGAATACAGGATATAAAATTCTTTCCAACATATTGCAGTGAAACTGGTTTAGGACGCCCCCGGTTAAGAAAATTTCCCGCCTAAGAAGTCAGGATAAAAAAGCACCAATATTCTCACATTTGATTAACATTACACGTTGCCCCTTTAATACATTCCCGCATTAAAAAAATCCCGCCTGAGAAGTAACAAATTTGACAACGAAACAATTATTTTACCCATTTAATACATTTTCTGTTGGAAAATTCTAAAGAATTTCCTCGAGTTTCCATTCGTGCCGTTTCCAAAACGCAGCGTTCAAATGGCGCGGTCAGTTCATATAGTTTAATCTCCAAGGTTATTTCCGCCACGTTTCACACAACCGAATGACGCAAACTCACGGCCGACGCGGGAGCGTCCTACTTCTTGCGCGATACAGAGACTGCAGTCAGTCAGTCAGTCTCCACTACTCGGTCTCTCACGACAACCAAAAAATTGTATCGGCCGGCCGGAAGCTGATCCTAGCTGTTGCGTGACCTGCATAAGTCTGTGTTTGGCAACGCTGGCATGTGGCGCCTCACCTTGCCGCTTCAACTGCTGGGGACTTGGAGGAAACGAAGGCAGCCAATAACATATGAAGAAGTTCAGGCGCGTGCTAGTCGAAGTGACACGATGTTCCACGTTGTTGAGGGGACAGCGGTTTGACACGAGATAAGTGGGTAGTCGATTGCGACAGCTTGTTTAAACGTAATTTATCGGCGGTAATATAAACGCGACGTGGTGTAGCGTGATTGTGAAACACTTGTCGTGACTGCGTGCAGATCAGTTACATCAGCAATTCCAGAAAATAAATCCAAGACACTGCAGAGTTAGTGAGAGCGACTGGAACTACTTACCACCCCTTATGGTCTACCTAAAAGCGAACCTATGGAATCTGAAGATGTATACTACTACTGTTTTTTAAAAAAGAGCAAGACAACCCACGCTTAAAAAATATTTCTAGGGAAAGTAAACATCTGGAACGACATTTGAACTTGTGAATGAAAAGTCAGTGACAGTATAGGTAAAGGCGTAAATAAAACTGTGAGTGAAACGTTACAGACAAAATAGTTAAATGGTCAGATACGAGTGAGAATGTGTTAAGACAGCTGCTAATTGTACAAATTCAGCATACATATGTAATAAGTTCAAAAAAATAAAAAAAAATAGAACTTTTCGGTCTTACCCTTTTAAGAAATTTCCCGCTTAAGGAGTCTGATTTTCTTGGAATTTTCAAAAACGTCTTAACAGCGTTTTACTGTATATGAACGTCTCCAACCATACATGGAAAATGTTGCTGGTAAATATCAGGGTGGATTTAGTACGGGCAAATCAACAACTGACCAAATTCCGGCCATGAGACAGATTCTGGAGAAGACTTCGGAGTATGCAATCAGCACATTTCACTTTTTCATCGACTTCAAGGCAGCCTATGATACCATAAGAAGGGACAAATTACTCGCAGTCCTAACAGAATTTAAGATATCACCGAAATTCATAAGACTGGTCAAATTAACTCTGAAACACGTGAGATGCAGAGTTAAAGTTCATAATAATTTATCGGAACAATTTCACACATCAATAAGATTAAGACAAGGGGATGCTTTGTCTTGAATACTTTTCAATTTGGCATTGGAGAAGGTAGTTAGAGATTCGGAGATGGAAACTAAAGGAACTATAGACAACAAAAGCACACAGATACTTGCTTATGCACATGACATAGTTATAGCAGGGAGATCTACAGATGCATTGAAGGAAACAATGAAGAACCTTATGAAAGCAGCACAGGTAACGGGGCTTACATTCAACATGCAGAAGACAAAATATATACAAGTGCCAAAAAGACCAACAAATACTACAATTATACCTGGCTATCAGCACTATGAGAGGGTGAAAGAATTAAAATATTTAGGAACAACTTTAACAGAAGATAATGATATTAGTACAGAAATTAAGCAGAGAATAATCATGGCCAATAAAGCTAGCTATGGGTTAAACAAACAGCTACATTCACCATATTTTAAATGGCAGACAAAATGTATGTTGTATAAAACTCTGATATGACCCATACTAATGTATCGAAGTGAAAGTTGGCCTCTCTCAAAGAAGGATAAAAATATTCTCCAAATCTTCGAAATAATAATTTTAAGAAGGATCTGTGGCCCAGTTAATGAGGGCGGTATGTGGAGAATAAGATAAAATAACGAACTTTATAAGCTCTACAATGAAACGGACATAATCAGAGTGATCAAAATAGAAAGACTGAGGTGGCTGGGACACATTCAGAATGCAAGAGCTGGACCCTTGCAGAAAGTTAACACCTTACAAACCACAGAGCACTTGACGTGTCGAGAAACCTAGGGCAAGGTGGCTGGAGTCAGCTGAAACACACCTAAGGAAGATGGGCGTAAAGAATTGGAGGCATAAGCCACAGAACCTACAGCAGTGGAGGACAATTTTGAAAGAGGCGAAGGTCCACCAAGGACTGTAATGCCAGGAGGAGGAGGAGAGGAAGAGGAGAAGAAAGTTTCAAATGCTACATACCGTTGGATATGCAACTGGTAACTGTGTTGTACCTGCTAATCGACGACTGACAGACAATTAATGCGTTGTTGACTTCGCAGGTACGGACTGTTGACGCCGAGCGGTTGCGTAGGTAGTGGTAAGTATTGGAGACGTGATTGTACAGTGGCAATTTGTGAGACAATAGATTTTATTGGTGCTGACTCCTCTGTCGTAGCGTGAAGACTTTGCCCTCTCACGTCCAGACTGATAGAGCGCCCGCCAGGCTTGAACCTCAAGTTAATATACCCTTCTGCCATCCGGCTGTTTAAATTATTTGAGTTCAAGCTCTGACGTGGCTTACATGGGTTTCTTTCAATTAGGAAACAAAGTGCCTTTCGAAATAAAGACAAAACACTTTTAAGGATGTCCGAAGGGTTACTCTAAGATTATTTAAAAGGTTTGCACAATTAAAGACAACTGTTCCTATTAGGCTGCTTTTCGACGAGCGGTTTTTAACAGCGCTGCCGTATGCAGCGCGGCTAAAAACTGCAACATCTTTTCCACGAGCGGCGCTGCCGTTCGCTGGTGCCCTTCCACCCATCAGTAGACGTAATGGATTTGGAGGAGGAAGTTCTTATGCTTGCACTGCTGCACAAGAGAATTTATAAAAAGAAGCGTCGTCACCGGTACTGGGTTCATCCTTTGGTTTGTACAAGACTAGAAACGGGTCAATTTTATACACTATTTTACGAACTCAGGAAAGACGAAAATGAATTTTTTTTAAGTATTTTCGTATGTCACTGAAGTCGTCTGACAAACTGCTCAATCTCCTTCAGGAAGAGGTTGGTGGACTGGAAACAAATATGAGAAGATGTGTGCCTCCAGCAAAGTATTATGTTGAGGTAAAAATGGTTCCGTAATTATTCCAATAAGGATTTAGTATATATCTGACATACGTTTAAGTAGCAGTTTCATTGTGGGTAATTTAAATGCTTAAACACGGAGCGAGAAGTAATAACAGTCAAAACAAAACTATAACAGACATTTACATGGCGTATACAGTATTAGTGAATCATTGTTACAAAATCATCACAAAATGCACTCAAAATTACATCGACAATATTTTTATGATTCTGGGAACAAGTCGAGACAGGAATTGTCGGAATCTGCCCAGAGCTGCTGCTGGTGAGTATGGAAAGGAGTGGAGGAATGAGCGTTTGGTTGGAATACAAAGTTGAAGAAGAAGAAGAAGAAGAAGAAGAAGAAGAAGAAGAAGAAGAAGAAGAAGAAGAAGAAGAAGAAGGGAAACTTGGATTCTGTTGAATATACATAATATTTTCACGGACTGGAAAGTGGGGCTGCATAGCTACGATGTGCGGTGAAGCATTATGTTTGAACCTCTTTGAATACATTGAGGATTTCACCTTTTATATCGAGTTTGTCGCACGTGGAAACATCACAACTGTTCACAATGGTTCTCACCTAGCAGAGCGGCATAAAAGCGCCGCTGCCAGCCGCGAGGAAACGCCGGTCCCCGCGGGTGGCAGCGTTAGCAGCGCACGACCTTCGCGGCAGATCTGCAGCGTACGCTCGTGGAAATACGTCCATTTAAACCAACGCATCTCCAGCCGCACTGCTCGCGGCAACGCTGCAGCGTACGCTCGCGGAAAAGCGGCCTATCCTAGGGCCGTAACGATACAAGTGGCTGACACGGTACGGAGTTACGAGGTAAACCTGCATCACGTAACAGTACGGCGTGACAGTAATCACCACGCGTAACACTGTGAGGTTCCCAGTTTGTTACGGGAGCCCAAGTGAGTGCGATGTCTTTGCAGCTGCGTACATTTACATACATTATGCTTGCGGGGGGGCGTGCTCGTAAGACCGGCGGCGGTGGTGGCAAACGCAACTGTACTCAAGGTGGGAAGTGTACAGTGCTTCAAGTTTATTAGCGGACTTGAATTATCAGTTGGTCAGTGGGTTATATAAAAATTTCACCAGACTGTCTCCTACTGAATTTGAATATTTCATTCATTTTATATTTTATTGTAGTGCAACGGATACTTTGGGTCCCATATTATTTGCTTCTTCTTATAGGCGTCTATAAATTCTATCACTCTTTCCTGAGTCCACTCCATCCTGAACACACAGCCACAACAGCCGCACAAAACGGACTGACCCATAAGACGGCGGTGTACTGCGTACGTCACACACAGCATGTCCACAGTTGCTCAAGCGGTAACTGTAACATCCCTCTGATGCGACGGGCAAATACCGACATCGCACGGAACAAGCCCGTAACGTTACAAGTGTGTACCCACCCTAACACTCTTAAAAGTTATCTGAAAGGCTTTTACAGTTAAAAATAATGGTTCCTTTAAATAGTATCTCCCCTTAGTTCATTAGTTCAAAGGGTAGGAGTATCACGTAAATTCGATAACAGGGGCGTGACAAGGCCAACTGTGTGGTGATTTCAACACATGGAGACATCCGTCTGCTATTCAACATTAAGTGTAAAAATGGTACTATGTATATATTCAACATAACAGTTTATACCTGAATCTATTATACTACCTACTGGAACCCAACTATAGACTACCTGCATTACATATAAAACACCTCAGACTAGCTGTATTATATATACAACACCTCAGACTACCTGTATTACATATACAACACCTCCCCCTTGTGGGGAAGACCAATTTACACCTTAATTGGTCTTTAGAAACAAGACTTTGCTGCACGCAATGGATGTGATCTGCGTGGTTTCGCCTTGGGTGTAGGCGGGTTCATTTCACGTAACGGCACCTCCTCTTGTGCCATCACCAAACTTTCATTGCTAGTATGAATTTTAATGTTAACTACATTCCCTGATCCATTTGTATCAGTAATGGCTTTGACACAGTTCACTTTTCCTTTCAGACAAGTGTACACTTTATAAAAGATATACAAAACAATCAGCAACAAGCAAACATACACAAAAATGGAGTACGTACCATGGGATGATGTATGCCATCTCTTCAACTCTTGTTCTTTGATCATATTTTCCACATCAGATACCCTACAGCTGGCAATTTTCAAATCATCTAAGTGCGATACAATATGCTTGTAACTATTATTCAGATGCATGGTACTAATACTGAGTTTCACATTTAATTCCTCACAACAATCGTATTCTAAATGCACTTTGGACAGAAAATCACTCTCAAAACCTCTGGCATCCACATTCATAACGGAGTGGGTCTGTAAAAGTGCTGACTTGCCAAATCCTTTACAATCTGCACTAATTCCAAGCTTTCCAATTCCTGATACAATTACATCTACAGGATGCTTATCCATACATAGCACTGTAATGCTCTCACTTGTAGGTACAAAATAGATCCATTCATTATTAGCCAGTTGCATCCACACTGAATTTGAAATTTCGACTATTCACTTACAACAACTTGGAGGAACACTCCCCCTGGGTTGCAGTAATTTAACCATACAATTATCGTGTAGATGCAAAGAGAGTAAAGGTTGATTTTGCTTACAAATATATGACACACCATCCACAATTTTGCACGAGTCCATCCATTCCTTTTCCATCATGAAATAGTAATCTTGCTTGATCAATCCTTAGAAACAACTTTCCTGTGTCTATATACAAATACTCGGTGCGATCTAAAGGCACGCGAATTGGAATTAACCTGTATATATTAACGTTACCTCTATTCACTAATGGGAGCAGAATGACATAACCTAAAATGCCACTCTTCATATAGACTTGCAAATCACACAGTCTGAGTAATAAATGTGTTGAGTCCTAGCTCACAGAGAAGGGTAAAGCTGTATCTTTTGGAATGGCAGGAATGCTTTTTATTAGTACATCCATTAGGGTGGCTGGGGAAATCACCTGAGGTTGTAGTACCCCTTTCTGAGCATTTATTACGCTGTCAATCAATAAATCTACGTTACGTTGTAATGTGTCTATTGCGGTACTGACCCCCAAAATGCATCCCCCTACCTCAATTTTAGCACCTAATACATTAAATTTTTCAATGGTTTCTGCCTTCAGGGTATTCATATATAGTTACTTGATTGATCCCTGCCTTCAATAAGCCTTCATTGTACTCAACATCTGTTAACGTGTTATTTACAGCTCCCAGTGACGACTGTACAACATACAGTTGCTGTTTTAGTAGTGAAGTCATACCCTCTGAATTTTGTTCAAATAATTTAATCTGCTCATTGTAAAGCTGCGTTTATATGTGAGAGTAAATCATGGCGAGCTGGCTCGCAGCGAGTGCTGTGAGAGCGGCGGACTGGCGAGAAATCTCAGACTACGAAATTTTCGTATACACATGCGAGTGAACTGCTGCTAGTTCTGAGCACAACAACATGGTGGCAGTCGAATCAGCTGTTTGTGAGCATGCTGGGGTGAAGTGAGGAATTTCAGTTCCGTTCAGCCATTGACAGGACATGGCTCGCTTTCGAGAAGCAAAGCTAGCGGCTGCTGTGTATGTAGCTTTAGCTATCAGTAAGAGAAGGAAGGTGAAAAGAAAGTGCTGGGTGAAGGACTGGATAAAAAGGTGTCACCAGTTGGGTGCACACACCCAGCTGATAATGGAACTGCAGCTAGAAGATGCTCAGCAGTTCAGAAACTTTACAAGAATATCGGCTGTGGAAGTTCAGAGCCTTGCGAACCTGCTGGGCCCTGTGATTGGAAAGCAGGATACAGCCACGAGGCAAGCAATTCCAGTGGAGGAAAGGGTGATAGTAACACTTCGCTTTCTGGCAACAGGCAAGTAACAAAATGAATGCTCACTTGCTGAAAGTTCTAATTACGTATTGGCGCCACAGATTTAAGTTTTTAATAGATTAATTATATTTTTCAGGTGATTCACACTGGTCTGCAGTATTTATTTCACATACCCGTGTGTACAGTTGGAATTATAATAAAGGAAGTTTGCAGAGCTCTGTGGGATGTTCTGATGCATGAATATCTGAAGGTAACAGAAATAGAAATGCAGTAGT